>JAGFNQ010008110.1:55618-269820 GCA_024364735.1 Boesenbergia rotunda | reverse complement strand
CAGGCGAACACATCCTGATTTCGGACGAGGGCTTCGATCAGCGATTGTTTCAGCTCCTCGGGAAGTCCTGCAGCAATTTGTACTTTGGACTCACCCCGATCGGGCAGAAGTTGTACCTCTTCCTTGTCCTCCTGCAGTTCCGCCCAAGGGGATGCCTCCACCACGTTGCAGCGCTATCTGCCCGCCTGGCCTTCTGACACCTGATCGGACGTCATCAGCATAGCAACGCCGGGCCACGATCTGATTGCCTCTCACCTCGCCGACCCTGTCTCGACCGGAAACTTCACCTTGAGGTAGTAGGTGGAAACTACCGCTTTAAATTCATTGAGTGCCGGTCGACCGAGTATGGCGTTGTAGGCAGCCGGCGCATCCACAATCAGAAATGTGGTCAAACGGGTCCTCTTGAGTGGCTCCTCTCCAAGTGAGACGGCCAGTCGTATTTGTCCGATCGGCTGCACTTCGTTCCCCGTGAATCCGAACAGGGGCGTAGCCACAACTCCAGCTGCGACATTTCAATTTGTAGCTGATCGAAAGCTCGCTTATATAAAATGTTTACCGAGCTGCCGGTGTCCACAATGGTGCGGTGGACTTCGTAATTGGCGATGACAGCCGAAATGACCAACGGGTCGTCGTGTGGCACCTCCAATCCTTGCAAATCCTGCGGCCCCCAGCTGATTTGGGGCCCTTGAGCTTGAGAGGTGCTGACCCCGACTTGGTGAATTTCCAGCCGGCGCACCTGTGTCTTCCGGGCCGATTGGAGTCTCCTCCGATAGGCCACCGGAAATCACATTGACGCCTCCGCGGACGGCGTTCTGGTGATTCGCCTGATCTTCGTCAATCTCCCCCGCTCTTCCTGCTCGGGCTGAGGAAATAATTGCCGGGCGGCGGGGGTATCTCGCCCTTGTCCTTGTTGGGCTGTGGCTCCATAACCACGCCCGCGCCCCTGTGGGGTTTGTCTTCCTTGACCCCTGCCGCGTGGGGTCCTTGCTCTAGCGCCTGCTCGGCAGTCTTCAGTGTTGTGCGTGTTGCATTGGTGAAACGCACAATACGGTGCCCATCTGTTGGGCCAATTCCCTTGTGCTACTTGCACTTGTTGGGGTCTCGTTCCCGGGCGATCGGCCGGTCGGGGACTGCGAATCGGTCCCCCTGGTGATCTGTGATGTTGAGGTGCGGGCTGTGGGTTAACCGCAACTTCCTTCCTTCGGGCGGCTTGCGCCTCCTCTACATTGATATACTTGACAGCCTTCCCGAGCAGGCTGTCGAAGTCCTTCGGTGGCTTCCTGATCAGGGATCGGAAGAAATCTCCCTCCTGGAGCCCTTGCGAGAATGCGGTGACCAATACTTCTGGCGTTGTATTGGGCACCTCTATAGCTATTCCGTTGAACCTCCGGATATAGTCCCGGAGTGATTCTTTCGGACCTTGCCTCAGAGCAAACAAATTGAGGCTGGTCTTATGGTGCCTTCGGCTGCTTGCGAAATGCTGCAGAAACAGCCGCTTTACTTCTGCGAAACTCCCGACTGATCCTCCCGGGAGTCCGTCGAACCACCGCTGAGCCTGCCCAGAGAGGGTTGTCAGGAAAGCGCGGCATTTGACGCCCTCCGGGTACTGATGCAACAGGCGGCGCTTTCGAATTTCATAACATGCTCTTCGGGGTCACTGGCCCCCGAGTACTCAGGCATGGTGAAGAACCGCAGATGCTTAGGAACAGGATCTTCAAGAATTTGGGGAGAGAATGGGCTATGAGCCGGGTAAGCCGAAGCGGGGTCGGCCAAACCTTTCCCTTTGTCCGGCCGCGTCTGAGGCGCCAGGCTGGTTGCTGAAACTTCGGTCGGGGCCGAGTGGACCGCGTTCCGGAAAAGTGCTCGGGGAAATGTAGGAACGAAGGGGTCGGGCTGAGCAGCCATACCTTCCGAGTTTCCCCGCGCAGAATGCCCGGGGAGTCGGGCTCCTTGACTGCCCATTAGCGGGTGGGATTGCTGCGCTTTCTGTGTCCGAGCAGCCATCAGCATTTCATATTCTTCAGGCGTAAGTGTAACCGTCAGTGGATTAGGGTTTTCCATCCTCCGCTCTCGATCAGGCGGAATGTCCCTCCTTCTAGCGCCAAATTTGATCCTGTCGCCGAGCGGGGTGGGGCCGCAACCGGATGACGGTGTAGGGATGGATGACGTGTGCGCTGACGGGCTGCCTTCGCTCAGAACGACGCAGCTAACGGGGGTGCCTTCCGATCGGACGGAAGCGGATTCTGCCTGGTACACCTTTGGCCAGATGGATGAGGAAACCGCCGAGTGGAACTTCCGAATGGAGGAAGAAGGATCTCTACCGGCGGGACTGTTTGGCCGAACTGTCAATATTGCGGATGCAGGGGAGATCTCCGAGTGAAGTTCCTCCGAGGGGATCCTGTCGTCGAGGAGAACTTCGGCCGAATGACCTGAACCTGCTGAGAGAAAGGACCGTTAGCAACCTAGCCGGGAAGCGTCCCGGCAAGGCCCTCCGACGGTCAAGTCAGTACTCCGGTGAACAAGCAAAATAGAGGAGCACTGTAGATGAGAAGCTTCGCGCGCGTACCTGATAATGAGGAGGGGAGGGGCTTATATAGCCGGGGGAAAGGACCAAGTCTGACCTGTGTCAGGATTCTCTGACCTGGTCGAGGGATATTCCCTGACTGTCTGCCGGGTGTCAGGATTCTCTGACGGAGTCAGGGAATATTCTGTGGTTGTGTCGACTTGTAGCCAGCATTCCTTGTCTTATACTGTTTGTCCTATGTGAGGACAGAGACAGGTTCTTGTACATCCCCGACCGGCGCCACCTGGCACCAACGGCCCGACAGGGCGGCGTGCCAGGGAGCGTCAGGTCACACGAGTGGTGACAGCCTGTTATCTGCAGCTGGTGCGGATGTTTTGTCGTTATCCTAGGGCGGTTTCGGGGGAGTGCCCGAGTGAGCGACAGGCGGGGATGCCCGGCTGGATGTCCGGTATGGACCTGAAGGATTACCGGGCGGATTCACCCGGATGATTAGGCGTGGGGCCTTTATATGGCCGGGCGGCAATACCCGGGCGAGGGGATGTAGAGACCGGGCGGAAGTACCCGGATAAGCGAGGCATAATAACCTTATGATGGCAGACCGGGATTGACTGGCCGGCTGAGCTCTGGCATTTATTCTGCCCGGGTGCTTGAGTCCGACCGGCCGGCAGGAAATCTAAGACCGGCTAGGGTGTTTATCAGGCCGGCTATCCGTACAATGACATGGACCCAGAAGTTGGCCAGGCTGTTTGCCACGCGGGCTGTCCGTACGGTGACAAAGATAGGGCGGGATCACATACTAATAAAGTAATTATTCCTAGATATCAAATTATGAATTATGATATAGTTTTAAGACGATTATCATAAGAGATTCTAGAGAAGAAAAGAATACTTATTAATTATATTGAGATAATTAAAAACGCTAAAATATAGTTACTAGGATTAGAGTGATTGAAGATAACAAATGATTTTTCCATAATTATAAACAAGATAGTTAAGATCAAGATTCTACCTATGAATATAAAGGGATTTATAATTTGAATGGACAAAAATCCTACATAGAAACAATATGGAATTATTTTACTAAGTTCAAAAGATCCTAGCTCAATTCAAATCCTTAGTTCTTGGTCTACATTATTTAGGTTAGGTCATAAGATCCTACGATTCGTAATCTTAATTTTCTTAATTATGAACTAAATTGAAAATAAACATAATCTTTCAAGTGTTAGATCAAAGATAAATCTTCTCGGTATAAAGTTATATGTAAATTTATGCTAATTGCTAAAAATTAATTTTTATATCTGAAAGTTAAATTACATATAAATAAGAATTTAAACTAAATGTTTAAATTAAGTAGAATAAAAAGTAGATATATGAATTTCAAATAATAAAGAAATATATGAGTTATGGATTTGGATTTATTAGACAACACGAAGAAGATATTAACGAAGAAGATCGATCTCTTTCTCAATTAGTTATTAATAAATCCAGAAATGTGTAAAATAAGTGAAAGCAAAAGCCAACAAGCCAAAAGGTAAGAAAACAAATTATTTGAAAAAGTATAAAAACTCCAAATTCACAAAAGTCGGAAAAACACAAGAGAGAAGAGAGAGATAGAGTAGTAGGCCAAGAGGTGCTTTGCCCTTGATCCCACTCGACAGTACAGGCAAACAGCAGTGGCGTCGACGGAGATAAGAGCAACAGCTTGAGGCTCGAGGAGAGGGAGAAATGATGAGATCAATTAGGTTTTGCCTTTTTAGTTTGGACTTTGGAGCAAGGAGAAGCGTTTTTTGTTTGAAACGGGGAGTAGGTTTTGAGAAATCGTGGATGAAAAGGAAAGGAGAAAGGGTTGATTGTTTTTTATGATAATTTTGTGAAAAAAGACCAACAAATTTAAAAAATCACAAATTTACCCATCTAAATATAATAACAGATAAGATTATATATATATATATATATATTAGTGAAAGTGTTTGGAGCAAGGGGGTGCTTCCAAACCCACTCGCTACCCCCTTACCTCTATCGGTGAAAATCTAGGAATGGACTGTGAGAGACATCTTAGATGAGTGTTATCATCTTTTACCATAATGTAGTAAATGATTATTAGTTTGTACAATGTATAACAATTGATCGGTGTTAATTTCTACAATAATATCATTATTTTATATTGATTTTGCTCATTAAAAAGTAATAACTTGATTATAATAATATTTTAATGAGCAAAATAAATTAAGAGGATTTTATGATTCTGATTATATTTCAAATGAATTCTATCCGATTATGATGAGCTATTTAGAATCTAACAGGTAGCTACTGTAATGTATAACATCTGATTTTTAGCTTCAATAACAATATTATTTTATGTTGATTTTGCTTATTAGCTAGAGAGTGATAACTTGGATAGAATAATATTTCAATAAATAAAACAAACTAAGAGAACTCTATGACACTCACTATATTTTAAACAAATATTATCAGATCAAGATCGGCAATTTAGAAACTAATAGATATTTGCTATAATGTATAGTAGTTCGTTGTTAGTTTTTACAACATTATTATTATTTTATATAGATTTCATTTATTAGAGAGTGAGAGTTTAATTAAAATAATATTTTAATGAATAAAATAAACTAAGAGGTTGTCCTTGAATTGCAAGAGATTAGAAATTAAAGTCGTTAGCTCCATCATTATTATCAACAACAATATCATTTGTAGATTCATCTTCTATATTATCATCCCTTGCCAATTGTAAATCTCCATTGTCATCATGAGACCACCTATCCAAGTTCGATTGCGAAGAAGAAACAGATCATAAATTGGCTCTTCTTCTTTGTCTTCTCCCATGTCATACAAGTCTCTTGGTTGTAGATGTTTTACAATACTCCATTCTTTTTCAATTTCATCATCCACATAAAACAAAAGTTGAGCATATATGGCTCATCATTTTCTCGATCTCCAACATATATCAAACTAGAAAAATCAACACTATTATAACCTGAGTCGTCTCTTTTGATACCTCTATCAGAAGTGGTGTTAGGCCACTGACATTTGAACAATTTAACAGTGAATTGACCATTATTGTTCAATTCAATTATGTCCACTAATTTTCCATAATAAGGAACATTTCTGATTGTGACATTATTATCATGATTACTTGTGTAACTCCTAGTATCAAACATGCCAAATACTCCATTATTTTAACTTTTTAACCTGTGCTCTCGAGAAAGAATTATAAATTTAAATCCATTCACATTGTAGGCACTAAATCATTTGGCTTGATCAAGTGGTCCAAGTGTAAGCCACCTTAATACATCTGAATGTCTAACACCTTCATTGGAGATCTAGCATCAAGAATTACCACATTTAGTCTTTACTATTAGTTAAAACCTCTAAAATTGAATAAAAAAAGATAACATAACTTCTACTCACATGCTTATGAAACTAGCTAGAAAATTCCTTGTGTACAACTTTATTTATCTCTGATTGCAACCGTGTCTATGCCTTAACATCATCTTTGCTATTGCCCTAAATTCCCTATAAGTAAGAATAAATTAATGAAAAATATTAAGCCAATTGAATTGCAACAAGGTTTGTGTAAAACTTTATGTATTACTTACTCAAGAAAAGGGTTCACTACTACACAGTTGACCAACACGTGACGATGTGCTTGCAACTTCTCTATTGGTGTTAATATAAAATATGAGAATCCCCCAACTGATCTGCCAACTTTTGGGAACATAGTATCGCTTTTATAGTGTTCAACACCGTCAAGTTGATCATCAACATGCCTTAGTAGATTGATTCTTGTATCTGTGTCATCCAAATATCTTGAATAAAAGGTGAGAATTTCTTCGGCCAAGTAATCTTGAACAATAGAGCCTTCTAGTTGTTCCTTATTATGCACATAAGACTTCAAACGACCTAAGTACCTTCACGTTAAAAAGTTTATAGAATCAACCAAAACAATCTACTACTCATTTAAGGAAAGTGTGAATAAAAGAAATTTGTCACGTTAAGTTCATCTTTTTATTGGATACATCCATCGATAATGCACTGGGCCTCCCTCTTTTACTTCATCAACTAGATGAACAATTAAGTGAACCATGACTATGAAAAACGACGAAGGGAATATCATCTCCAAATGACAAAAAGTATGAACAATTTGATCTTGAAGGAAAACAAGATCAATGAGGTTCAACACTTTACTACATATTTGTCGAAAAAACGAACAAAAAGCAGCTAAAACCACACACTACGTACACTAAGCATTGCATTCCTCAAAGCAATTGGTAACAGTTATTCCATTAGAATATGATAGTAATGACTTTTTAACCCAAACAACTTATGATGTTTCAAATGAACACACCTTGAAATATTGCTTAAGTAACCATATGGAACAACCACATTCTTCAAGGTCTTAAGAAATATATTCTTTTGTTCATTTGACATAGTAAAAATACCATAATAAGGATATTTCCCATTCTCATTTGGCCAAAATCTAGATCTTATGCCCATAGATTGTAGGTCTCTTCGGGCATTAAGGTAATCTTTTGTCCTTCTATTTTTATTGAACAAAGTGTATAGAACATTGTCACACATGTTTTTTTCAATGTGCATTACATCAAGATTGTGGTGCCATGCATTAAACTCCCAATATGGAAGTTGAAAGAATATACTCCTTCTTTTTCCAATATAATTCATCTTAATTGGCATTTCGCTACCCATGTCCTCTTTTCCCTTTCACCTCCGGTGTCTTCCCAAATAAAACTTGGATATTCTCAACCTGACTGAAAATAGCTGAGACTAGTAATTTTACTGGTGGATTTCTTCTATCAATCTTACCATCAAATCAAACTTTATCCAATTTAAATCTGTGACTAGCATGAAGGAAACGACGATGACCCATAAAACACAATTTTCTACTATGATGAAGTCGGCAAGGTTTAGTATCAATATTGCATATAGGACAAGCTAGCTTACCGTATGTGTTCTACCTAGACAATGCTCCCAAACCAGGAAAATCACTAATTATCCACATCAATATTGCATGCATTTTAAAACTTTCATTCGTTAAAGCATCAAATATTTTAACACCATCCCACAACACTTTAATCTCATCAACTAAAGGCTGCAAGTAAATGTCTATGTCATCCCTGGTATTTTCTTACTTGGAATGATCATCGAGAGAATGAAGTTAGTTTGTTTCATGCATATCCAAGGAGGGGTATTGTACGGAATGAGAATCACAGACCAAATGCTATAATTAGTACTCATGTTTCCAAAATGATTAAACCCCCATCACTAGTTAAGGCTAGGCGAACATTACGTCATGCATCCGAAGAAAATTTAGAGTCAAATATTTTCCATGCCTCAACGTCTCTCGGATGACTCAAGAAGCAATCCTTATTACTGTCCATAGCATGATATTTCATATCATCGGATGTCTTACTAGACATGAACAATCTTACAACCTAGGAATTAGAGGAAAATAACGAAGAAACTTTGCTAGTTGTTGTTTTTTCTTTTTAGTAATTTCAAGCTCATGCACAGTAGAAGAATTTTTCCATCTAGATGTGCCACATCGGTTGCATTCATTCAAACTTTTATCAGATCCCCAATATAGCATGCAATCATTTGGACATGCATCTATCTTCTTATAATTAAGACTAAGTTTTTTTATAATCTTTTTGGCCTCGTATAATAATTCTGGGATCTTTACATGCTTAAAGGCATCATGTAAATACTCGATTATCATCTACAAGGTCTTATCACTCATCCCACAAATACACTTGATGTGATACAACTTTACTAAAAAAAATAATTTTGGGTACTTTGAGCATCCTTCATATAATTCATGTTCTCCATCTTTAAGCAAATCATAAAACTCTTTAGCTTTACCACTCGGACCCTCTGTAAATGTGGCATCCTTCCTTCACCTTCATTTATTGTATTATACATTGTGGAATCTTCACTGGCATGTGGTCTAGGGAAGACCAACAATATGTTGTTGATCTTCAGAAGACCAGCAACAACATATTGTTGATCTTTTGAAGACCAACAATACAATCTTTTGTAGACCAGCAACCATCAGTCAATTTTTTCCCAAAAGTAGCTGATGGACCCAAAGATGTTTGATTTACTTCGAACAAAGTCCTATGTGCTTGACTCAGTCTCTTTATTACACCCATGCCGGCAAACACCATTGTGATACACTATATTGAGATCAGTATTTTTTTCTACACTACAAGAAAAAAGCTAAACAACAACGCTTTTTATGCGTTGTCTATGTGACTTAAAAAGCGTTGTTAAAAGCACTATTGTTAAAAGTCTGTTCAAAGACAACACTTAAAAAGCGTTGTCAATTTGTGCAAAGACAACGCTTTTGTAATGTTTAAAAAGCGTTGTTGTTTTTTTATAAAGACAACATTTTTGCAACACTTAAACAACCTTGTTGATTTTTACAAAGACCACACTTTTGCAACGTTTATAAAGCGTTGTCATTTTTTCCAGGACAAAGCTTTTACAACGCTTAAAAAGCGTTGTCATTTACTACAATGTCAAAGTTTTTACAATGCTTAAAAAGCGTTGTCTTTTTTAACAAATAACACGTTTTTTAAATAGATAAAAAGTATTTATTTTTTAAAACATAAATATTTTACCAAAACATACAAAAAATATCCACAAACAGTAAATATGAATATCCACAAACAAAAAATAAAAACATCCACAATCCTTTTTAAAATATAACTATTTAACAAAAGATACAACTTCATATTATCCAAACAAAAAATATATATGGACGCACAATCCTCAAATTAACTTTATATCCATATTAAGTTTAACAAGATCATCATCAAAACATCCTTCACCGATAGCTATGACACTTTTCTTTGGCATCAACTTCTCAAGCTCTTTAACTATGATTTAACACTGCATCAAAATAAAAATTCGTGTTAAAGATTCTGTGTGAATGAGATAAACGACATCGATAAAATCCATAAGCAAGTTAAATGTTGGATCCGTGGTGAAATAGTCGTCAAAGGTACTTACTTTTCGATCCGTGGTGAACTTTGCTGATGGCTTCTTCAATATTGGATGAACATCATCTGAGCAAGGAAAAAAAATCAGCTCTATAGCAAGCATAAACTTGTAACTACTAAACAGAAAAGCGATTTATGAAACATGGATCTCAAAATGAAACATGTAACAACATACATTTCACAATTCATATGTTTACTTTAAATGAATGTGAAAATGATGGTCATCATTCCATAAACTTAAATCTAAATAGAATTATGGCAACCATCATTACATACCTACTCATAAATATGATCTTGTATACATTCCGCCAACTCAGACCGCACCTCATCAATTTCTTCTCGAGAATACTCTACTTTTGTGAACTATGAACACACACAAATTACGTTAATAGAAAAAATAATCAAAACTCACTTTGTAAATTTTAAATAGTTTATTTCAAATAATTTGAGTTAATGCAAAATAATATTACCATTGATCGTAGTGAATCTCTCTCGATAGTTTCAATCTCTTCAATAATTTGTCTAATAAATCTCATCACATAATAACCGCATTGTTTTGTATCTTGTTGCTGAGGAGCCTATGATGATTAGAGCCAAATTGTTAATGACAAATATACACATTAAAATACATGTTAAACAAAATTACCCGTACCTTTAGTACTTCCCACTTAGCGTTTTATCGACCTTTCCTTCCCTTATTTGAATTAAACAATCTTAAGGCCCTTCATAAGTTAATAATATTTGATATATGAGTTTTTTATTGAGTAAAATAAAGGTTTACTAAAAAAGAGCATATATGAACTCACATTTCCACTATATATTTCCAATCTTCATTGCGAATGCGGTGACTTAGGAAATCCAACAAATAAATAACATCCTTGTAAGGTTCAATGGCAGTGAGAATCCAGTGGAAACTAGGCATAGACATACAATTAGTGCATATAACTCAATAAATAAGCGAAAGGAAGCAATTGAAAGTGATGTTTTATTTCTTACTTACCCGATATTACATGGCACCAAAACTAATTGATTTGCTGATGCACCAGTTAGCCTATCTGCTAAAACACTTGCCTTTTGGTTCAACCTTTCAAGCTTACCTATTTTGTCGTGTGTAGTTTTTGCCATATGTGGGATCTTGTGTGGATTCATAAATATGAATTTCTCTTTCTTGTTATCTTTCAGCGTCTTCTTATAAAGATATCTGTAATTGTAAAGATAATAAAATTAACATACTAAACAATAATGCGAAGAAAATATAATGGTCATACATAATGTTTCAATAATGAAAATAAAATATTATCTTTGAAGAAAAAGTTGCTGAAATTACTTAAATCAAATCACTTACCATATGTAGCCAACAACATAATTGCCTGAAATTGACACCAAATGATATAAAGAAATGATGTCCTCAAGGTGCAGAAAAAATTCACAATCATCGTTAAACACATCATTATCTAAACGCTTTGCTTGCTGCTTGTAAAAATCAGCATCTTTCTGGTCGCGACCATCATCCAATCCTTCTGCCAAAGGTAGGCTATCAGTAACACGTGCTATCATTGTCGACTTCACCATCTTAATCTAGGGAAAGACAGTGGCACGAGACGAAAGCGCGGTTGTACATGGCGGAAGCTCGGCGAATGACGACGATCAGCGTTCATCAAGCGAAGCCGATACCCACTTCGTCGACTGCTCGCGCCGGCAGACCACGCAAGACGCGGCTTGGATGAGTTCTGCAATATGATTACACAATGTGATTGAGAACAAGAAACACTGTTTAACCAAACTGATAAAACTGGAGTACCTAAATGAATAGTTGATGCTGAAATATAGAAGTAGTAAGACATACATTATCAATATCAGAAGCCAACTGAAACAACGATCCATTAGAAGAAGAACAAGAATTTCGAGAAAAGGTAGGAAAAGACCAACGAAAGAACCTTGTTTTGCTGACAAAAAAGAACATTGATACCAAAGAAAAAGACGATGATAAATTTCAATTATTAGCCATTACTGGATCAAAATCAAAGTAAAAACAAACAAACTCAAATAAGCAACAAATAACACAATCAAAACTAAACCAAATTATTCAAGGAAAAGGAAGAGATAGTTCTAAGTTATAGTCGTTACCTTGACTTTAACCTCCCTTCATGGATCGGAGAGGTTGGTGGAGGTGTCAGCCCCATGGAAAGGATCTTCAAATGGCTCATTCATCTTTTTCTTCTTTGGTTTGCTCTTTTCTTTCTTCTTCTCACCTTCACTAGAAAGACACGAAAATCAATTCAATCAATAGAATCTCTATACGCCTATTCAATACCCTGATGACTCTCTACAATCAACTCAATTGAAGCAATCCGATAGGACACAAACTCTACAATCAATTCAATCAATAGAATCTCTATACGCCTATTCAATACCCTGATGCCTCTCTAAAAAAGCACTTGCCTCTTCTTCCCGTGGCCAAGAGAAGGGGTTTCCGCAAGGACACAAACTCTGGATCAGAACCAATGCGAGAGTAGATGGTTGGCTAGGGCTCCGACAGCTCTATCCGATGAAGAGGCAGCGATCGTTGCGCAAGGAAGATGCGTCTGGTGGCTCTCTAATTCGCTAGATCGCCGATATCGCCGTGCACGAGAGCCGCTGCGGAAACGAGAGCAAGGGACAGAGAGAGATCGGGAGAGGGGCGACATCGGCTTGGGCATGGCACCGACGACGAGGGGCGACCGACTGGGGGAGATCGGCGGCATTGGCGATGAAGGGAGGGTGGCTCGGCGGCGTTGGGCGAAGAGGGGAGGAGAAAAGGATCGGCCGATGGGTTTAGGGCTAGGGCACGGGAGCTGTGATGTTTTAACAGAGAAGTTATATATATATATATATATATATATATATATATATATATATATATATATATATATATATATATATATATATATAATATATATATATATATATATCGGTTCAGATTTTATTTTGTTTTACCGGAACAATTTTATTACTTCACCATTTAAAATTATAAGGGGGCGTTTGGTTCAGGGTAATAGAGACTAGGGAATGGGAATGGATGGTAATCATTCCAATTGACACTGTTTGGTAAGTATCAATGGGAATGAAAATAAGGGAATCATTCCCTCATTTTCATTCCCTACTCCGCCCTCATCAATCAAATTCCTCAATCATTCCTTCCTTTTCATATATCCAAAACACTCCTTTTTTTATTTTTTATTTTTCATTTTACTATTGCTTTTTATATTATCTCATTTTATTTTCTCTCTCTACATTTTAAAATTTCTCTCTGCATATTTATTCTTTTCTCTCTCTATATTTTCTATTATTTTCTCTCTCTATATTTTTATTATTTTCTCTCTCTACCTTTCTTATCTCATTTTCTCTTTATATATTTTCAATATTACTTTCTCTCTCTACCTCTCTTATTATAATTTATCTATCTTAATTTTTCATTTTTTTATATTTTCTATATCACTTTTTATCTATATTTTCTATATCACTTTCTCTCTCTATATTTTCTATATCACTTTTTCTCTCTACCTTTCTCATCTCATTCTCTCTCTATATATTTTATTAATCACTTTCTCTCTCTACCTCTCTTATCATAATTTATTTATCATTATTTTTCATTTTTTCTATATATTTTATATATCACTTTCTCTCTCTACATTTTCTATATAACTTTTTCTCTATATTTTCTATATGACTTTCTCTCTCTATATTTTCTATATCACTTTTTCTCTCTCTACCTTTCTCATCTCATTCTCTCTATGTATATTTTATTAATCACTTTCTCTCTCTACCTCTCTTATCATAATTTATTTATCATTATTTTTCATTTTTTCTGTATATTTCATATATCACTTTCTCTCTCTACATTTTCTATATCACTTTCTCTCTCTACTCTCTCATCTCACTTTCTCTCTATATATTTTCAATATCACTTTCTCTCTCTACCCTCTTATTATTATTTATCTATCTTTATTTTTTTACTTTTCTCTACATCTTCTATCACTTTCTCTCTCTACATTTTCTATATCATTTTTTCTCTCTATATTTTTTAATAATTTTCTCTCTCTATTTTTTATCACATCTATCTTATCTTATTTTTTCTCTCTACTTTTTATCTTTATTTTCTCTATTATTGTATTTTCACCTATTTTTTTCTTCTAATTTCTTTTTTTACCTTACTTCTCATAATTTCTCTCTATATTTTTCTAATTTATCTCTCAACTCATTTTATTTCACTTTCTCTATTTTGTAATAATTCTATTATTTTAGGTAACTTTGAAATTTTTATGGATTCCCATTACTAAAGTTAAATTGAACCAAACATCATCAATGACAATAATTTTCATTCCAGGATTTGAACCAAACACTACCAATGGAATCATGATTCTCATTCTCATTGACCCCTCAATGAATCTCATTACCATTCCGATTAACAAATTTGAACCAAACGCCCCCTAAATTTTATTGTAAGCCTTATTACTTCATTAAATAAAAATTACGAAGTAATTGTTATTAAAAATTAGAAGTAAAATCCATTTTTATAATCTATGAAGTTTAAAACTATATTTACTACGCCAATTTTATTATCGAAGTTTATTAATATATATTACTTCATCATTAATCATCGCCGAAGTAATTATTGGCGAAGTCAATTATTAAAATTCTACTAGTGCGGGGACTCTAATTTTATACGGAAGGAGGAGTTAAAAACAAAAATTTAAAATCTAATTTAAAAATTATATAATTTTTAAATTCTAATTTAAAACTTATTTAATTTTTAAATTAGATCATTTAAATCTAATTTTTTTTCTTAAATAATTTAAAATTATCCCTGCAAATATTTTTAAAATTCAAAAAAATTATTCTAAAATTTTTCATAAAGTTATTTCTAATTTTAACTCATATTTATAGTATTTATATATATGTGTGTATATATATATATATATTGTATGTATATATATATATGTTTTTATTTATTTATTAATTATTAATTTTAATTTTAATTTATTTTAATTTATTTTTTTTTACACTGTATTTTACATAGACAAAACTTTCTAAAGTTTTATTATTATAGATACTAAAAAAATACTCAAACACAACGCTTTTTGAAAAGCGTTGTCTTTGATCTAAAAAAAAAGGCCAATAGACAACGTGTATTTGAAAGCGTTGTCTTTAATAAGAAATAAAAAAATATAGACAACGGTTTTCACTAAAAGCGTTGTTAAAAAAAAAGACAACGCTTTTTAAAAAAAATATTGTCTTTCAAGTGTTGTGAAATCATAATTTTCTTGTAGTGCTATTGGAGTTGTTAGGTTACAAACAAAGTTTCACATTGAAAACACATGGAAAATATCATGGGTTTATAAGGAAAATATATCTTCATTGGTATAAAACCTTTTAGGTAAACCCAAAAATAAAATCATGATAACTTATGCTCAAAGTGGATAATATTATACTATAGTAGAGATATATAAATTCTTTCGGTCCTAACAATTAATATTAGAGCTCGTACTGCTAAAAGGTCTAACCGCCGATTATGCATAAGAGCTACGGTTTAAATAAGTCATATGAGTATAATATTAACTTCAAACAAAGGAAGTGATGGTTGCCTTGTCCGGACTAGACACCAAGCAGAGAAATCCTAGTTGCGACTAGGCAAGGAACACATAGTAAGTTAGTTAGACTAAGAGGCAAGGAAATCCTAGTAGGTCGGGTGGACCAAGAGGCAGGAATACCTAGTAGGTCGGTTGGACCAAGGGGGCAGGAAGACTTGGTGGGTCAAAGTTCGAACGTCAAACGGATAGACTTTCCACTTGAGGGGGTCGTGTGGTCCTTCGTTGAAGGGCGGATTGTTGGGGTTGCAAGGTTACAAACAAAATCCCACATTGAAAACACACGGAAAAGATCATGAATTTATAAGGAAAAGATATTTTCATTGGTATAAGACCTTTTAAGTAGAGCTCAAAAATAAAATCATGAGGACTTAGGCTCAAAGTAGACAATATCATATCATTGTGAAGGTATCTAAATTCTTTCGTTCCTAACATTTTCAACTCGATTAAAGTATGATAAATGATGTCAAAAAAGCATTATAAGAGTCACGATGATCATACTCATTGACCAACATCACAAAAAATTGCTGCTCTAAATATAATATATCGCGATGGTGTTTGACAACATGGGCGTAATAAGTAGACTGAACGAGCACATAGGACATTATATAGAGTGAATCAGACATCTCTAGATTCATCAATGAGTTTTGGGATGAAACTGTTTGATGGTTGCTGGTTTGTAGAAGGCTGTGTTACTGGTCTTTAGAAGATAAGCAACATATTGTTGTTGGTCTTCTAAAGATTAGCATCACGTTGTGGCCATTACAAAATCATAGCGACTACAACTACAAGTTATAACTTTGAGAGGATATAACTTATTAGTGTTGAATTATGGAACACACAATATATCAAATCGAATATCATTAAAAAAATCTTCGATTTGATTTATTTTTTGTCCCTTAGTTCAATTTGAGTCAAAAATTATGACTTCTCAAAATTTATCCAACATACACGTCGTAGTAACTACGAAATCGTAGATACTACAACTACAAATTCAACTTTAAGATGTCATAACTTTTTATATGGGTTGAATCATGAGACGCACAATTTATCAAATCGAAGCATGTTTAGAGATCTTCGATTTGATATATTATGTATTTTATAGTTTAATCCGAATCAAAAGTTATGGCTTCTCAAAATTATAACTTATAGTTATAGCATCTATGATTTTGTAATTGTTACAATGTATTACTGATATTTAGAATATCAGCAATAATGTGATGCTGGTCTTCAGAAATTCAGCAATAAAGACCAACAATAATGTGTTAAACTATAACTTGAATCACGAGATGTACAATATATCAAATCGAAACTTGTTCAGAGAACTTCGATTTAACATATTATGTTTTTCGTAATTTAACCCGAATAATAAGTTATGGCTTCTCAAAGTTATAACTTATAGCTGTAGAATTGATGCATGTGAGAGGGGGATCACGTGTATTAAAAAATGTTAGCGTTTTTCAAAATCAGTGCGCAATGGAATAAACGAATTAAAAACAAAAAGGAAACAACACACGAGAAGTTTTATTTGGTTTGGAGCCTTCGACGACTCCAACTCCAAGATCCAGGTTTGTTAGACTTTTTTGATGCGTAATCCACTAATCTCTCTACAGGTAAATGTTGGGGCAATGTATGGTCCGGAGTGACCATGTGTTTTGATGTTTACGCAAAGGGTTTAAGTTAGGTTCACCCTTATATTTGATATGTGTATTTGAGTGTGTAGGCTTGCAGGATACACATGAACTTGGCTGGACGACTTCGGGTATAGTGAAGGATGGCATGGAGGCAAGCCGTAGGCTTGTGTGCGTATCCGAGGGACCATAGATATAGCAGGGACGATGAGCCGAGGGACGCGGACTTCGAGGCATGCGAGAAGAATGACATAGAGGCAAGCCGGGGGGGGGGGCTTGTGTGTGTATTGAGGGATGGGAGCCAAAGACGAAGAGGGCGCGAAGGCAACAGATCGAGGCTGCTGGTGAAGAGTCAGCTGGGTCGTGAGGGTTTGAGTGCTGAGGGAAATGTACTCGGGAAATCCTAGGGTTCGAGTGCTGAGAGAAGTGTACTTAGAAAGGGAAACCTTAAGTGTGGAAATGGGGCAGTCGACTGGTGTCTGGGCAGTCGACTGGTAAATGCCACAAAAAGATCAGTCGACTGCTAATGGGGCAATCGACTAGTGGTGACTGGAAATTCGAACGTTGAGCTTGCAACGGTCGAATTTAGGTGGGACCAGTCGACTGGTAATGGACCAGTCGACTGGTAGCAGGTTTCTCAGCCTTAAGCACTATTTAAAGGGGCTCGGTTTTGGCTGAGAGTTCTCGACGAAATGAGCTTGGTTAGAGCTCATTAGTAGTCTTTGTTACTCAGAAGTGAAGTTTGGTTTGTGGCGAGGTTTCTCCATCCACAAGGAGCTATACGAGCTAGCCGGAGGACATCCGGGGAGTCATCCACCGACGGATCGGGATCATCCACCCTACGGACAGCCGTGGAGTAGGATCTTTATCTCCGAACCACGTAAAGGTGACGCGTTAACATTGTTTTAGTTTTATTTAGTATTTCCGTTTGCACGTGCTAACGTTGTAGGTAGAAAATCGAACAAAAGCTATTCACCCCGCCCCCCTCTAGCTTGACGGTAAGATCCTAACAAGTGGTATCAGAGCGAAGATTCGTTCATCTATGGACTAACCGCCGAGAGAGCAAGAAAGCTAGAGGAGATGACGATTGAAGAAAAGTTGGGTGATGACATCAATGTTCCACCTCCCTATGATCGTGAGGATTTCGACTATTGGAGAATGCGGATGAAGACATGGTTCGGTATGGATTGGGATTGCATGATCGTACTCGAAGAGCCATTTAAAATTCCAAAGGATAAACACGGGATGAAACTCCAACCAAGATATTGGACCAAGGAGCAACAAACACAATCAAAGGCAAATGAGAAAGTAATTTCAATACTACTTAATGTTTTGCCTAATAATATAATTAGTGGTGTAGGTGAGTACAAGTGTGCTCATGAGCTATGGACCAAGATAATTGCGCTACATGAAAACCCTACACAAGCTCAATTAGTGGAGGAGCCAAGAGAAATGAGCTTAATGACTCAAGAAGAAGAAATGAACCAATCGGATAAAGAGAGAAGCTCAACATCCGAGGAGGAAAAAGAAGATGAAGAACAATCCATCTCCTCATATGAAGTGGCACAAAATGGAGAAGAAACATCCACTTTATCAAAGGGTAAAGAAGAAGTCTCCATTTCAAGGATTGAGGGGGAGGAGAGACCGTCCTCAATACCGGAGCAAGAAGAAGCTTCCATCTCCACCAAAGCAAAATCAAAGAATCATATAATTTACTTTGGGTGCAATGAAAAGGGACACTACAAGGACAAGTGTCCAAATGGTAAGAAAGAGGAGGTAAACCTTACACCCATTTCAATTTCTTCTAAATCTAACGTGGGTTGTAGAAATGAGGAAGCTCAAAAGAAAAGGAAGAAAATTCGATGCTTCACGTGTGGTGAGCTAGGGCACTACCACAACAAATGCTCAAGGAAAGAATAATTCAAGAAATTAGAGCATTTGAGGAAATGGGAGAAGGAGGAGAGGAAGAGAAGCTCACATCAAGGGGGAGCTACAAGGGTAAGGGAGGTAATCCCTAACTTTAAGTTTAAATATAATTCAAATTTAAACTCCTCCATGCATGTTAGAAATGATATCAATTATTTATCCATGCATAATTTTGGTTTTAAATATCATGATAAAAATAGGGTTAATGTTGCATATTAAAACCCTTGGGAATTCATGCATCATGATAAACTTAGAGCCTTTAGACCTAAGGATCAAGGCACAAATCCCAAGAAGGGAAGACATATGCCTAGAAAGGTGGGTAGGTCTAGGAATGTCCAAGGAGGACATGTTGGTTCTAGAGTTGAGAATCTAGAGAGGGAAAACCAAGTCTTGAGGGCAATACTTGAAGAAATGAAGAAAATCCTAGATAGATTCACTATTGAATCTAAGGGTTTAGGTATAATGTTGGGTAGTCAAAAATCCAACAATGATAGATCGGGATTAGGATACCTATCTAAGTTCTCTAATGTCAATGAAAAGAAATATGCTAGGGTAGCATATAACTATGGCAAGGTAGAGATGTCCAAAAATGACCAGGGGGTGTCATTTAAAAGTAAGAAGAAAGTCTTAACTAAGGACAAGGGGTCCAAGGTTAAGAAGGTTAGGATTGTAAACCAAGAGTTACCGGAGGTACACTGGTATGGTCTAGCGGTTGTTTAGTCACCTAGGGAGGTGGCTAAGGCTAAGAGCTCTAGGAGCTAAGTTGGGACCCATGGTTTATGGATCCCGGGAAGATTCCTCTCAGAAGTCTAGATGGGTCATGAAGTGTGCTAAGGGAATTGGAGACGGACTTCAGTCTCAATTCATGGGTTTTGGCACATTAAAGTTGTGTATCATGCATGAAAATATGACATTGGGGTCATATAGCATGAAAATTAGTTTTTGATGTATAAATGTCATATAAATCAATGCTAGGGGTGCATATTGTTAGTGAGAGCCCTAGAGCCAATCATATGATGATTACTTTTTGGACTCATTGTATCATATTCTTGTATATATATATTTCTTATATATAAAGGCATTTCTTATGGTTATTGTACTTATGTGTATTGGTGCCAAATAACTTAGTATAATAACGTCCTTGAGTAGAAGGTTCTTATCTATATCAATCGATTAGTTGAATCGATAGTGAGATGATATAGAGAACACTACTTTTAATTATTCCTAGTCAAGTATTAACATTCAAGGACAATGTTAATGCATAGAGACTAGCATGTAGGTCAACATGATGACTTGATCTCACAAGTCATGGATATGAGATATCAAGTTGACACATAGGTATACATTAGAGAATGTATACTGAATGACCCGCCATGAGAAAGTATCATGGATCGTTATATGAGTGTCATATACTTTCTCATGTGACTATTAGTATGACTATTAGTCCTTAGACCTGAAGTCACCATAGTTCCCTACATAAGGAGTTATGTACTTTGGTTTCGTCAAACGTCACCCGTAACTGGGTGGACTATAAAGGCGATTACTGGGTATGTAACAAATTATGCGGAGGGATGTGAGTGATGTAGATGGGATCTATCCCTCCTATATGACGGGAGAGATATCATAGTCTTGATAGAGTGAGATCACTAAGTGCATGGCCATGCCCAAATAAGGCAATATGAGATATTGAGCTTATTTGATTATAGTGAGTCTACTTGGAGTTCAAGACACATAGATTGATTGGAGGATGACACGGTCTATGCCTCATGAAAGATCAATCTAGATATCGAGGATAGAAGGACGTTGTCACATATTGTGATGGTCACAATTATTAGTCACAATGGTGATGTTGGATCTCGACATTCTTGTAACTTGGGTAGCAATGATGTGTTGCTAGATACCTCTCATTGCTTATGTCCTTAAATAGGTTTAAGGGCATTGCCAACGTTACAAGAACCTATAGGGTCACACACATAGAGCAATAGATGGAGAATAAGTCCATATGATGGACCGAGAGTAATGAAGTCAAAGTTTGACTTTGGCTAAATATGGAAAGTCCATAAAAGGCAAGTTTGACTTGACTCAAATTAGACAACTTGAGTTGGACTCGAGTTTGATCCAAGTGTTGGATGAATCTAATCATGGGAGAATAATGAAGTCAAAGTTTGACTTTGGCTAAATATGGAAAGTCCATAAGAGACAAGTTTGACTTGACTCAAGCCACATCACCTTGACTTGACCAAGTGATGACTTGGCATCATCATCAAGGCTAAGTAACCTCCCCATTTGAATTTTGAATTCAAATAAGGGGGTTATGGAAGGTGGTGGCCGGCCACTTAATGGCCAATAATGGCCATTAAGTGGCCTGCCACTTATACACACAATATGAGTTTTTTTGTGGGTGATTGATTCTTCTCCCAACTAGTTTTTGGTTTTGTCTCTCCCTCTCCTCTCATCTTGCCGAGACCCCAAAAGTGCTAGCACACTTTTGGGCTCTTCTCTCCACTCTCTTGCTTGTGTGGATACTTCTAGAGGGTTGCTACTTTGCATCCTTGAGATCCGACACCAACCGAGGAGCGAGCGGGAATTGCGGGGCACGCATCGAAGGTAGTTTTTCTCTTCTCTAATAGATCTAGGTTGTAGATCGGTTTTGAAGCATTTAAACGAGCACTCGTAAATTTTTTGAAATGGTTTTCTTTGCTCGGATCTTTTCTATTGGGGCTTTCGGGGTTTCCGCGACGCGAAAAAGCGGTTTTCGCGGCCCGAAAAACCCTACACATTGTGGGTTGGTATGAAAAAAGACATCAAGGGGAAGCCAAAACTAGGACTTTAGGTCAAAGTTCAATTGAACCATTTAGCTAGTTTTGGATTTTGTGTCAATCTTGGGGATGGTGATAGATACGTGTTTGAATGTATTTTTCCCAAGTAGATATGGGTACCACAAACCTCTCCACAAAATTTAAGATTTTTTGGAGATTTATGAAATTTCTGGTGCATTTCTGAATTTGAGTCAGAAATGCTGAAATTGGATTTTTCAGGGTGCCAGTCGACTGGCCCAGGGGGCAGTTGACTGGTAAAGGCTGAATTGGTTTTTTAGCGATTGAAAGGTGTCCAAATGATGAGAAACAAGTGTGTAATCTTATGAAGGGTTAGTACACTGTGTTTATGATCATTAGGGGTTAAAGAGTCCAATAAGAGGGAAATTGTTGGAGTCTTTTTGATGTATGACAAAGGGGGAGAGGTGTTGGGTTTAAGTGGAAAACCAAACATGTCTTTGTAAAGAAATCCTAGGTCTAGGGAGAGCTTAGGTAAAGGGGGAGCATTGTTGATCATTTGTTGGCGTAAGGGGATCCTTGGAGAGGTTCTTAAAAAGTCTTTGTAAGTCCAATGTAGGGGGAGCCTTGGAGAGGTTTTAAAAAGCCCGTTTTGGTAAAAGTCCTAACTCTTGGGAAGGTTAGGTGTGGGGATGCCTTGTGATAGGATCCATGTTGCATTGTATATGCATTGGCGGTGTAAGTCCGAGATGGAGTCTTGGCGACGTAAGTCCAAAATGGTTATTAGCATTGTTGTTGCTATTTGTTTTTCCTAACTTAAACATATTGTCAAATATCAAAAAGGGGGAGATTGTTGGGGCAATCTATGGTCCAGAGTGACCATGTGTTTTGATGTTTGGGCAAAGGGTTTAAGTTAGGTTCACACTTGTATTTGATATGTGTATTTGAGTGTGTAGGCTTGCAGGATACACATGGACTTGGCTGGACGACTTCGGGTACGGTGAAGGATGGCATGGAGGCAAGTCGTGGGCTTGTGTGCGCATCCGAGGAACCATGGATATAGCAGGGAGATGAGCCGAGGGGCGCGGACTTCGAGACATGTGTGAAAGATGGCATAGAAGCAAGCCGGGGGGCTTGTGTACGCATCTGAGGGACGGGAGCCAAAAACGAAGAGGGCGCGAAGGCAACAGATCGAAGCTGCTGGTGAAAAGTCAGCTGGGTCGTGAGAGTTCGAGTGCTGAGGAAAATGTACTCGGGAAATCCTAGGGTTCGAGTGTTGAGAGAAGTGTACTCGGGAAGGGAAACCTTAGGTGTGGAAATGGGGCAGTCGACTGGTGTCTGGGCAGTCGATTGGTAAATGCCACAAAAAGATCAGTCGATTGCTAATGGGGCAGTTGACTGGTGGTGGATGGAAATTCGAACGTTGAGCTTGCAACGGTCGAATTTAGGTGGGACCAGTCGAGGGCGCCTCCAGTGCAAACTAAGGCACCATCTAGGGCGCCTCCAGTGCAAACTAAGGCACCTCAGGTACTCTTCATCCGAGGCTGTTTTTCAGTGTCAACCTTGCAAAATATGTTAGTCCAAAATACAAAGATCTATCCTATAAAACAAAGTTAGCATGTGTTAAATAGGGTAAATAAAATTAGTATTAATTAGATCTTGTCTTTCCAGGACGAGGACCTAGTCAAGGCCTTAGCTTAGATTTTTAAAATGGCTTTAAGTTGGACTGTGCCTACCGGGGACTCATCGTTACGGGATCTCTCCTCCAGTGACTTAACTTACTTACTATTTGCAGCTTCTACTTGGTTTCTTTGACCCACCAAGTCTTCTTGCCAAATGCCCCATCTATACTTCAATCGACTGTCAGGTTCCGCGGACTCAGCTGGACTTTATGCCAAGTATCAATCTACCTCAGCTTCAGCCAGTTGTTAGGTCTCGCAGACCCAACTGGACTTCATGACAAGTATTGACCTACCTGGTTTCAAGTCCTAAGCCTTTTAATCTGCACACTTGGTAAAAAGATTAGAAATACACAATATCTAACTTTAACTATTTGTCATACATCAAAACCTGAGTTTAATCATTAGTACAAATTGCACGAATAGTAGTTATAGCCGCTACGATTTTATAATTATTACAACGTGTTGCTTATTTTCAAAAGATCAGCAACAACGTGTTGCTTGTCTTTAGAAATTCAGCAATACTGTGTTGAACTATAAAATTTGAGAGGTCATAACTTTTGACTTGGATTGAACCACGAGACGTATAATATATCAAATCGAAGTTTCTTCAGAGATTTTTGATTTGATTTATTATGTATCTTATAGTTCAATCCGAATTAAAAGTTATGATCTCTCGAAATTACAACTTGTAGTTAAAGCATCTACGATTTCATAACTGTTATAACGTGTTGTTGATCTTTAGAAGATAAGCAAAGACAAGTAAAATTTATTATTTTACACATTAAATTATCGATAAATCATTACTCATAAAAAAAACTAGTAGTTTTAGACCCATAATATAAATTTAGTATGCATATTATTAAGTAAGCTTGATCAAATGTATACATAAATTAATCTTGCTTTTTCCTTTAAAAAAAAATCTAATCATCCATCCATCCTCTTTCATTACCGTCTTGACGAGTTTCCTCTATTGTTATCCATCTTGACATTTCATTAAACAACTAACGGTAAAAAAAAAATAAAAATAAAAGCACCCTAAAATACATAAAGTTCACATCTTTAATCCGAATTCGAAAACTTATTTTGCTACTAGGGATGCATTGACACTCCTGCAACCAAAGTCATCCTCCAGTGAAGAATCGACGAAGTCAGTCTCATCCTCCGAAAGTACTCATTTTTCTCTCGTGAATGGCTTCTCCGACTCATCAGAGTTTACCTCTAACAATAATAAAAAATTAAAAAAATAAATGTTGACAAATAAAAAATACAACACAACGACGTGGGAATCATGGTACGACAACAATTGCAATTTGAGCATCCTTCTAATTGCCAACCAGGACGATCAGTATCATGTAATATCAAAACTCAAGGCTACAAATTGAAAGAAGCAGCAAGGCAAGGCAATTAAGGGATATGTAACAAAGAATTCGTTTGATAGTCGAGTTGCAATTTCAAATTAATCGATTCATTGAATCTTTCATTATATATGAGCATAATGGCAGATCTAATGGAAAGCCACGTGAAGGAGCCCAGTCCATTGAAAGCTGCTCAGCTGAACCGATTCCATGTGTTGAGGCAATTCCCCATAGTGATGCACGTGAACTAGCCTCCCACCACGATCCACCTGATCAAGTTGAGTCACACTGCTGCACCGAGGAGGTCGAGGTTGAAATGGCCGACGAGGAGCCAAGTGAGGGCCACGTGGTAGACTGGGGCGCTGACGATACGCTGACCATAACTGGACCTTGCTCTGAGCCTGCAATAACTTGGAGATGGTGAATTGAGTGTGTAGGCAAACAATTGGGAGATCACAAAGCCGTGGGCGAGGACTACGATGTCGTTATTCTTGCAAAAAAAGTGGAACCGTCACCTTAGCGATCTCCTGGTCCCGACCCCACAAGCGATGTCGTCATCCTGCTTGAATAGCTGGAGGAGAGGAGTGGTGAAGGTCCAAACCAACCTTTATCTCAAATTATCACCGACTTACTGTGTCTATTTGTGCTACGGGGCGGAGGTGAAGGGACAATGACGCACTACAAGTGCAGTGCTCGACGATGGAGGAAATGGAGATGAAAAAGGAGGATTGAGCGACTAATTTTTTAAAAAAATTAAAATAAAAAGGAAAAAGAATATAATGGAAAAGAAAATAAGAAAACTTACCCGAGTGTTTGATTTATAAATTTTTTCTTTTCTAAAAAAATAAATTTTCTATAAATTTTTTATTTTCTGAAAAAATAAAAAATTTTATATTTATTTTCGAAAAGGAGATATTATTTTATTAAAAAAATAGAAAATATCACTTTTAAAAAAAATAATTTCTAGTAAAACTTTTACTAATCAAACACCTTCTTGTCCAATTTAAAAATGGATTACATCTAGTGAGTGAGTCTTGTTATTTTAAAATTTAAGAGTCAAAATCTGATAAAGTTGATATATTGGTCCTTTCCCTACACTAGCTATAGTATTCGAGTTGTAATCATCATGATTAATTTTTTCCGTGTTAATTTTAAAATAGATTGATGCAGATGTTGAGATTGAGCAAATCATATTTTACCGCCCTGAAAATGAATTACACGTTTGAGTGAAATACAAAATGAACAACCTAGTTGGTAACTATGATTTTTAAAAAAAAATTAGAAATTTTGAATCTGAATATTCCTTTTTAGGCTAAAAATCCCTTAGATTTCATTAGAATCTTAAACCCTATTAGCGCCATACTTCACGCCGCCTCATCGATTCAGGTTTCGGTCACCTGCCTCCTTGCGCTGTATCTCCTCCACGGATCGAGCTCATCGGCTGTCTTAAATTCCATAGGAGATGTGCGGAATTGCTCTCTTGGTTTCAGGAATCGATATCGTCGGCTGTGATCTCTGCAGGGAATCCCTCGACCCCCCATCTTTCGACGACGAAGAGGTGAAACTCTTATGAAATCTCTTCCTTGTTCAAACGGTGAAATCTAGTCGACGAGATGGCAGCTGACTTAGGTTTTTAATTTCCCCAGCCAACTCTGGTGTTGGAGGATCTCAAAGACGCGATCGGAAGAAGAGGACCCGATAGCCTTGGCTTCAAAAAGGTTTTCGTTACATTAAAAAGTGCACAGTCTTCTCGTAAACACGGTGATATATCTGTGGACATCCTGTTTGAGTGTTACTTCCTTGCACATGCTGCCGATTGTATATACTTGTGGCTTTTAACTGGGAAAGACTTGATTTTTAGATGAAGGCCGTGTGGAGGAGGATTTGGATGTATGCATTGAGGCAGATACAAATGAAAACCCCTGTTCTAGATTTGAAGATGTCAAAGTACGTGATCATAGTAATAGCCAATCATATGGGGAACTTTATTTCTTAGGCGCAACACTGCAGCTGAGGGGTGTAAGTCACATTATTCAGCCATTGGTGGATTCATCTGGAAATATTCTCCTCTTTAATGGTGATTACCAAATTCTTTCTGGCATGCTGATTATTTACCATTGCATTCCCCGTGTAAATTGTTCTTTCATGTTCTATATGATACTCTTACTTTGCTGTGGGTTGCAGTAAGATTGACCTACTTATGTTACTTATCATCTAAATGCCTCTGGCTTAGGACATTGTTGACAGGTCCGCAATATTGCTTGTAGCCAGGCTATAATTGTGGATTTTAAAGAAGTTGAAACCTTCTTCGTTCCAAATTCAAGGGACGGATGCCAAGTACATAGAATCCATTTCATCCCATTAATGATAATAAAAATCTTCTGTTGATGACTTGACATGCTGATCAATAATTGATACTTGTAATAATGATACAAAATTTCATATAGTAACAGCTTGGACTATTGTAATATGTCATTCTTTCTGAAGGTATAGCTTCTTGGCTAGAGTCTTGGGATGACTCAATTGTAAATTGGTCAAGTGCCTAGGTTCCCTATTTTATGCTCGCACATATGTGTATTAAAAAAAATGTAGAAGATTGACATATGTGCCTAGGTTCCCTATTTTTTTTTTTTTTTACATATGTGTATGTATGTATACTTATCTGCATTCCAAGGTAAAATGTAGAAGATTGACTATGCCTGATTACGTTTTTAGGCTTAGCAAAAGCTTGTTGTACAGTTATTGCACTAGATATTTTAATACTTTCACAGTCCATGAATTGCCTCATGTTACCTGGATTATTGTTATATGTGAAAACATGTTGCTTCAAGTAATGTAAATTTTAATTTTCCTCATCTAATGCTTCTTCGGAACTGTTTTGTGTTATATTTAATTTTTCTTTGACTCAAGATTGGTTCTTTGTTACATTTTTCATTTCCAAAGGTGAAATATTTGGTGGAATTCATGTTAGTGATGATAGAAATGATGCTGAAACTCTTTTGCATGTATTGGAAAGACATTGCTGCTGCAATGACAATGGAAAAGAAAAAGTTTGTTCATGCAGTGAGGCCAAGATGCAATGCATTCCTGAGACTATTTCGAAGATCAAGGGCCCTTGGGCCTTGGTATATTGGCAGGTAGCTTAGTTATTCTGTTTTCTCTAGCATACTCTGGATGAGAATTTTTGATGCTTTATGCATAACTCTCTACTGATTACACTATTCTCACATTTGACTCTTAGAGAAAATCAAGAACCTTGTGGTTTGGGCGAGATGTATTTGGAAGGCGAAGCCTCCTTGTTCACTGGCCTACTTTGGGTGACCCACGACTTCTTCTCTCCTCTGTATCTCCAGCTTCAGCTATACGGAAGGCTTCTTGTAAGTACACATTTTTGGATTCATTACTAATTAGTTTTATAAATTTTTTCTCTTTGCAGATTCATAGCTATTTATTTAAGCTAGCTGCATGTTTTCTTAGATATTTGAATCCTCTTTTCTAATTGCTCTATGGAAATATTTTGTTTATCGTTGTTGTAATATGATCTTTTCAGTTACTCTTGTTAACATCTTTTGTCTTTCTTATCATTGCTTAACATTATATGCTTGTAGACACCCAAACCAGTCTAGATACTGAAGCTGAACACTCAACTACTATAAGTTATTACTGGGAAGAACTTCCTTGTGGGATATACAGTATGCATTTTAAGGCTTTTGAGACAAGTGTGGATCTCAAGAAAAAACTTATTGGCGAGGTCAGAAAGCACAACTGGATTGATACTTCATTAAATAAGCTAATCAAATGGGAAAGAACATCCATAGATCCAAAGATGGAATTGTTTTCCTCCAAACATCATCAAGATCAACCAGAGCAACTTGCTTTGCCGTCAGCCTTTGTCAAAGGAATGAATCATGCACAAGCAAGTTCAGATATTCATAACCACATGCCAGGTTGCTAATGCTCTACAAACCGTTTCTTTTAACATTTGAAAGCATTTTTCTAGTTAAAACCTCTTGAATGGTGCATTTTTCTAGTTAAAACCTCTTGAATGGTGCTATCGGTGATCAGGTGATGTTCAGCCAGCAGAAAAAGTACTCAGTGCACTAAGAAAATCTGTGAGGCGACGGACTGTAAACAGATTCATTCAGGTAAAAGTCATAAATTATTATATTGGGATTTTCCAATAAACTTCTTGCCAGACGATGTTTGCTTTAACTTTTAATTTGTAGTAATCATTCATAATTTACCTGGCTAAATTTTCTGAATCTTGTTAAATTAATTAGCATTCTTGACTTTCTTAAGCCATTGTTTCATCTGTGCATGCCTGCTGCTGTCATCTTTTTTATTTGATCTATTATGTTAATGTTGACATGATCACAGTATAATTGAATAGCTGTCTAAATAAAATTGATTGATATGGATTTAACTTATATGATTCTCATCTTGATTAATCTGCCTGGAAGCTAGCTAGATTGATTATTCAACCTTGCTCTAGAATGGGCTGAAAGAGATCCATTGTCTCTTGTTTATCTGATGATGGAGATCAGTATCCTCATTTTTGGTAGACCCCCCAACATCAAGTTGATTTTCCATGTGCCTTCTAGAAATTTTAGTTTGTGACTATATTTGAAAATTACAACCCTGCATGTTGCACTTGTGTTTTTAAGAAAACCTCCTAGACCCCACGATTTTATATATATATTTTTTGTGTTATTATATTGAGGAGTGATGAGTGATGTACTCTTGAATCATGATAACAAAAATTTTCCAACAGCAGACACCTTGTCAGAAAGACAAAATGGATGATCATGCACCTATTGCTGTTCTCTTCTCTGGTGGGCTGGATTCCATGATACTTGCAGCAATATTGGATCAATGCCTTGATCCTGGATGTAAGTTCATCTTAAACACATTTCAATCCATCTTATGCTATTTCTCCTTAAATTAAATTTCATCAATTTGCCAATGATGTATCTTAGAAATCACTGTTTCTGTGATTATGTTGGCTTGATCATTGTGCATAATTCCTGATGATATATTCGTATTTGTTTCATTTGGATACATTTTTTATCATAATAAATTAGTTTTTGTGAATTTGTCATAAGATGCTTCAATTTTGATCATGGGTCACTTCTCTATGGTATCCTTCATTCTTGGATGTGATTATGCTAGATCATGGCTCACTTTTCTACAGAACTCACACATATGTATTGCATAGAGAGTTTTATACATCCTCTCAATTTGGCGATAAAATGCTTTTCTACATATATAAATAATTAGTCAAAATAAATGGGAAACTCTAGCTGTCTTAATAGTTTTAATTCCTAGTAAATTCCAAACTAAAATAGTCAGGATCTTTTGCAACTGAGTATTTTACACTGTAGAATATCTCAGTTAACTTGGAGTCCCTTTACAATTGTCTTTTTAAATTTTTTTTATTCGTGTGTGGGTGTGTGATATAGCTTCATTTCCTCTTCATAAGAATTTTAATATGTTCCTTATCTGTTTCATTAAAATACTCTTTTTTTGTCAACTAAGAGTGAAGACTAACAGCTTGTTGTATATTCTTTTGCAGATACAATTGATTTGCTAAATGTGAGTTTTGATAGCCAGCTTGCTCCTGACAGAGTTTCTGCTAGGACAGGATTGGCTGAACTTCAAAAAATTGCTCCACTTAGAAGGTAATTCTCCACTGGTGCATATGTATACTGTGACTTTGTCCAAGAGAATCCATTTACAAGTCTGCTTAAAATAGCACTCTTTTGATGTCTTGATGTAAGATCAGATGTTATTTGTACATTGTTCATACAAAATGTTTATTTCAAGAAACAAACACATGATAGGATGTTTTTTTGGCTGAGATATGCAATTTGTGTATCTTAATCACCCTACTTAGAGAATTTTGTTTCTTTTGTCCTGTCTACTTCGAGGTTCTTCCAGAACCCTGAAATCCTTGGAACTGCAGGTATATCAATGTACATGCATCGAGTCATAAAAAAATCAAGATTACAGCTTGGTGACTTCTTTGTGATAGTTTACTGTGAAACAAACGTCTCCATTTTTAATAATTAATCCATTTGCTTCACAATGTAAGAAACTAAGAATGACTTGCTAGAAACTATTCATTGTTAAAACCTGGCAACAGCCTGTTTAGCTTGTTTCCCTTGTTCATGATATTAGGCCATTTGACCATTTTATATGGCTGTTCTTCACATTCTATCTGCTTAATCGCTGTGGATGTGCAGGATTGAGCTTCAACCATTGAAACAAGCCTTTTATGCACAATATCACCAGAGTTCAAAAACTTCTCCTCTACTCGCATTAGAAATCCTAATTAGTGCATGCCAATTGGAAGATTCAAATTGTTGCTCTTTTTTCCAAGAGCAATTATATATTGTTATTATTTGACTGCTTCTTCCCTTTGTCAGACAGGGTTCTGTTAGAGAGAATACAAAAGACTTATATCTCTAGTTGAGGGGAGGAAAGAGGGAGAGAAAGGAATAGTGTCAAGGGAGGGAAGAAGGGAAGGAAGAGGCATTGGAGCTGTTTTGTTTGTTTTGCCTACTTAGAATGATATGATAGAGGAGAATATGGGAGAAATGTCGAATTTAACCTTTTCATTTTGCCATTTGCAAGACGTGCAAGCTAAACTAGTAAATTAAGATTTTTCATCTCCCTCTATTTGAACTTCCTCTGTCTGGGCTCTCCCATTTCTTAATGTCTTGGGTATTCCATTAAATTTTTTCATATAACCTGTGATGTGTTTAGATCTAACAAATAAGGTATCTTGTGATATAAATCTGCTTATTACTCGTTCTGATCATTGGTATCTTTATATAACAGGTGGAGGCTGGTGGAGATTGATGCTATTCTCTCTGATTTGACATGTGAAGCAAAGCATTTGTTATCATTGATACATCCAGCTAAGACCTACATGGTATCTCTTTTGTTGATGTTGTTAAGAAACATGTTTCTTATCTTGTCCAGTTTCTCTCAACCCAACTTTCATAATGCGAAAGATAATCAAATGGAAGGTTTAAATTGTTTCCAATTCTTGATCATGCTATTTTTTTTACTTCTAGGTGAGGGTTGTTCTATTCTGTTTGGGTCATAATTAGATTTACGTCTGTTTTAGTCAGGTTGTGGAAAGTAAAAAATAAAATAAAAAATAAAAAAGCTTATATGAGGGTTCAAAGTGATTGCTTGAGAAATTTTAGCATTGAAAATTGTTTGAATTACTGAAAATGTTGTTTGTTTATCTCTAAGTTAATGTATTTGACAATCATGGAATGCAGTAAATCCTTGAATTTGTTATCCAAGTAGTGAGTTGAGTGATGCAAAGTAAGGTTGTGAAAGAAATGGTCAAGTAGAGTTATGATCAAAGGAGTACTGAATTATAAACCAAGTATGTAGGTGTATTATATTCCTCAATAAGCAATACTCGATCATGATTAATTCAGAACTCCAAAAAAATCCTCTCTATCTCTTATTGAAGGAGGTATGTGGTTCCCTTCTCAAAATGAGCCACCTGAGATCTTTTGTTCCTTCTAAATGCTATATATCTCTTATTTGTTGGTTCCCATCCTTGTCCATAGGCAATTTGCATTCATGTATAACATGCCATGACGATCAGGAAATGTGTAACATAACAAAGTATCTGTTTCGATGGTTGTTGTTTCAGGATCTTAATATTGGGATGGCATTATGGTTGGCTGCTGGTGGTGATGGCTGGGTGGATGGGAGGCTTTGTAATTTACGAACTAACAACCAGAGGTATCGATACAAGTCATCTGCCCGGATTCTTCTAGTTGGCTCTGGTGCTGATGAGCAATGTGCTGGGTATGGCAGGCATAGGACGAAGTATAGGCTTGGAGGGTATGTTTGATATGGGATAGATGCATTGTCCTGTTCTTTCTCCAATTTCTTGATTATATTTATATATACCATTCCTTGCATTACTTGATCTTAAATTCAACACTCTAAGTACGATTCTATAGGATATTTTTTCTACTACTGGGTGTACCTTCCATCTCTGTTTGACATGTATTGACTTTGTTCATAAAATCTTATGTAGTTGATATTTTTTTGTTTTTTTTGCTGAAAAGAGTTTACCCCTGTGATCTATTAAACTTATAATCCATCTGTTACTTTGTTTCACTGCATAGTACTTTGTGACATCCACTTCCCAAAGCATCATGCTTGCTTTTTTTTCTTTTTTGTTTTTACTATTTACTCAAATATGGTATCCAGTAATCCTTTAATGCAATTTTTTTTTACATTACTTTGAGCCTTCAGTTGGGTTGCACTTCATGAAGAAATGAGATTAGATGTGCAGAGAATCTGGAAAAGGAATATGGGCAGGGATGACAGATGCATTTCTGATCGAGGAAAGGAGGTATTCTTCATTTTGTTCCATTAACACTAAGCCTCCTATTGCACCCTTTTTGCTTGTACCATTTTTCGGTTTTCAGGCTAGATTCCCATTTCTCGACGAGGATGTTATTAGAACTCTACTGGAGTTCCCTCTGTGGGATATTGCTGACCTTGATAGACCTGTTGGGATAGGCGACAAGAAGATCCTCAGAGAGGTTTGTCCCGCAATTGGAATTTACAATTCGTTTAATTGTTGTAGATTTCTCAAGTATATACTAATTGTCTTGTAATTCCTGTAGGATGATTCAGATAAAAACAATTTTTTTTATGTATAATGTCAAAGATCAATGGTCAAATTAATGTAACCAGTTCCAGATAGACATAATATGTGTCGAGTGCTGAATTTAGTTGCTTTATCTCTTCAAGGTTTCTCAGTTGCTTGGATTAGAGCAAGCTGCTGCAATGCCGAAGAGGGCCATCCAGGTGCATTTTCTTTGTCTAGATTGATGTTAGCTTCAGCTGACCACCAATGTATTTTGCATCCGACTAAGATATTGTGATATCTTCCAACTCTTTGCAGTTTGGTTCGAGAATTGCAAGAGAATCTAATCGAAAAAACTTTGGAAGCAACCGGGCAGCAAACCAAGCTTCTGCTGGCAGTGTTGACATCCATCAGTTGATAAACTAACTCTAAGTTGGAGCTTTGTTGGTTCCATTCTGAGCACCGTTTGATTCTGCATCTAATTATCTCTCCAAGTTTCAGACATTGCGAGTTCATCTCGTATTGAACTCGTTACGGTTTGATTCGAGAAAAACTATGGAATCAGCCGGACAGCAACCCATGCTTCTGCTGGAAGTGTTACAAGATCCATCACTTTGTAAACTAACACTAGGTTGGAGTTGTGTCAGCTTCAGTTGAGCCCCAATTTTTATTGCATCTAGTTATCCTTTGGAGTTCTAGACGCTGCCATATCATCTTGTGTTGAACTCTTTACAGTTTGCATTGAGAATCACATGAGAATCAATAGAAGAAAATACTTCTGAAGAAAACATCTTGTGTTTGTGCCTTAACATCCTTTTCCTGATGAAATCTTGTGTAAGCATCCTGATGATTTAACCTTCTTGTGAATTAACCTTGAACATACTTTCTTGTACAAAATGGTGAGAAAAATAAAAAAAAAAGTAAGAAAAAAATTGGAGACGAAGAGAAAAACAGCACAAAAGAACCATTTTGAACCATCTTGCTCACATTTCTATCCCTCGTAGGAAACAGACTACCTGAGTTTTGATGATAGGTCTGAAATTTAATAAACTGGGTCCATAAATTCTAAAGATACCACAAACTGAAGAAATTCCCCATCTCTAGTTTACAAACAAAACCTAATAACTATCAGAACTACATCTACACCTACAAATAAGTGCACACATTGCTGCTACAGGTAGATTAGAATGTTAACATCATAGGTGTCACCTAAAGTACACGTCCCAGCTTTACATGAGTGAAGTGCTAATTTCATTATGAATGTTAACTATTCTGCTTCATTGCCTGCGCATTCTCAGCATCTTTGCCTCATTCTTCATCATCTTCGTCCTCCTCAGCTTCAGCCAATTTGGTCAGCTCCTCTTGAATTATGAGCTTTATCGATGCTTTCCGGGGGTTCAGATCCACTCTATAGTGCGTAGCTGATGGAGAATTGCCAAAATTAGAACATTTGTCTAGATTGATGAAAGAGAAGGAACAGATGAGGGTTCTAAAGTACATACCAAGCAGCTTCAGAATATCTGTGAAAGTTGCCTGAAACAAACAAATAAGACGCTCAAAGTGATTAATAAGATCCAAATTCCAAAGAATTAGAAAGTTATCTGGAGATGGAAGAGAGCGCAGACGCATAAGATTGGTATCTACCAAAATGTGGTCCACTATTTTTTTATTTATTCAAAACTGCCCCGGGTTCATTTTTCTCCATAATACTTAAATTTACATCTAAAAGAAGCCACAAAGTGATTTATAACTATAAATTTATCTCATATTTGGTACTGAGGCATTTTCAAACTTGTAGATGTTGAAAATGTATTTTGTATTGTTTGGCTCTAAGTTTTGCTGTAAATTGATTTGCAAACTACCATACGGCACATTCTTTTATCACAATGCAACCTGATTTGGAAATTTGATTGCACCATAAAAATTATATATTTATCAGATGTTCAACTTTGAGGTGCCTAAAGTAAACATTTCAAGCTTTCAAGTGGCCAATTTTTTTTTTTCTAAATTTTGAGATAAACCAATTTGCAAATCGCCTTGCACAGTCAAATAATAAATTTATTTCATGTTTAGTTTTGAGACACAGACACCCCAAGTTGCACATTTCAAGTTTTCAAATGTCTACGTATATCTTTTGGCCCTAAATCTTGCCATTTGTAGATCAACTCCAGCAGGTTTAGTGTCATTTTCCACCATGAAATTAATTCACAAATCAACTTGTATTATAAAAATTACAAATTTATCTTATATTCACCTTTGACACACCTCAAGTTGAACAGTTAGGTTTTTGGATATCCAAGAATGTTTTTTTTTTAACCCAAATTCTTGTTGCAAGCTGATTTATGAATCAACTTACAAGACCTGTCGAAGAAAAATTAAATCACTACCAAAGCAGTCATAGGGGAAATTAGATTTGGGTTGCCTTTTTGGTTAAAAGGAAATTTGTAAGGATGCATTTTGGTGAATACCAAGTAGAATCTGTGATCTTCCTCACTGTCTATTTGAGTGTATTTAAATATTATTGCATTGTTACCTCAGTACTGCTCCAAAGAAACAATTGAAGTGCATTTCAGGGAACAATCTAAGTAATCTACATAAACAAACAATCTTAGCAGAAGTAGCTCACCGTGTTAAAGTCGACTTCCTTCAGAATTTCACATATTTTCTTTCGTAATTCCTCCTTGCTTGGTTGTTGGGCTTTGGATTTTGCTTTATTATCTTTACTGACCCTTTTACCTTGATCAAAGTGAAATGCATTTCAGAACAAATGAAAAAAAAAACTAATTGGGCTAAAATCCAAGACAAAATTCATTGAAACTTGAAGCTCTAACTATGAAGAGAACGATAAATGAATGAAAAAAAAATGCTGGACAGGAATCCAAGAGTCATTAAATAAATACGCAAAGAGACTGTAACAAGCATCAAATACATCCACATATTGACTGCCACGAACAAGATTTATTGTAAGTGTTGTCAAACCAAGCTATGTTAAACAACTCCGTGATCCAATTAGTGAAGAGATGTTATCAGTATCATGGAACCAAAGCAGCAAAAAAATGTTCCTAATTCAGACCCAGCAAGAATAGAAGATTTTCTCTAAAAAAAAAAGGCAATTTGTAACAAAATGGATTTGCAACAGAAGTAATATCAATGAATTAAGCAAAATTTTCAGAATACTGTTGCAATATCATTATATATAAATACCCTTAAATGGCATAACTCTTGAATGTACCTATTTAACGAGCAGGATAGTAAAGATGAGGGTGAATAAAAAATGCCCTAGATCTCCTGTAGCCAGAAATTATAATGACAATTTATGGCTGATAGATTACCAGTATCGTTTTCTTTCTTTGCTGATCTAATGGTTGACTTTTTCTTAGGTGAATCAGCCAATTTTTTCTTCCTGGAGAAGACCTTTGTATCTCCATCATCAGCAACATCCTTTGTTTTGGTGTGTAAGGAAGATGATTGTTTAGTAGAACCCTTGGCGGTTGCAGCAACTAACTCTGCCTTAGAATTGGTCACCACCGTTTCCATACCAATAGAATCCTTCTGTTTAGAAACTCTCTTCTTCTTCTTGTTGTTCCCCTTTTCTAGATCATTTTCTATGGACATGCCATGAGTTTCATCGTCATCTTCACTCTCAGAAAGCTCAACTGATTTGCCTTTGCGAGGACCATTTTCATTGACTTCATCTCCATCATCCATTTCTGATAAGCTTTTATCTCCTTCACTCAGAGAGGCATCATCTGTGTTCTCATTCTGCAGGTGAAAGAAAAAATAATCATCAAAGAGGGCATAATCTAACTTTATCAATCACCATAACAAACCTACATGATGAAATATGAACTGAGATAATAAAAAAAAATAATATCCAGGTTAAGTGCAAAGGGAAGGCCATAGAATGATACTGCTGATTGTTGGATTCGATTTTTTTCTGATACAGACCTTTCTAGACCTCTTTGAATGTGCACCTTCAATTCTCTTTGAAGAACTTCCCTTGGCTAGTCTCTTGCGTTTTCTGGATTTTGTTGATTGCTACAAAAAAAAAATGTAAACAATGAGCATATGAATGAATCCCATCCATCAACATTAAGATACTAAGAAATAAAGCATAAGAGAGTTGTCTGATTCAGAAATATTACTCCATTGTTAGGGTGAGGGGCAACCAAGAAGTCCAACAACTTTTCTACAAGTTCTTCCTGCAATACATCATCCAAATAATCAATATGAGACAATCAGAAGCAAGCATAGATGAGAAGGCAATTTCACTTCAGATTATAACCTTAGAAGTGGAGGATCAACCTACCTTTCTGGAATTTGCTTTGGAAGCAGGTAAATCAAACAGATCACATAGATCCAACAGTGTATCTTTTACATACTTGTCAAGTTTCTCCTTCATTTTAGCTCTCTGCTTTTCCTGGAGAAGATAAAATTTAGCTTGTGAGGAAAAATGAATAAAGAACTAGCAATAGGGTAAGTGCAAAACAATATTCTTGAAGAATGAGCTCTTACATCACTTTCATGCCATACAAAACCTGAAAACTGGAGAATATGATGTTTGAAATTCACTGCCTGCAATAAAACAAAACAATATCTTTCAGAAAGGCATTGGCAATGGAGATTGATGCCATCAAGTCTATAGGTACAGACAACTGTAGCATATTTCCAATTATTCAAATTTGCAGCACTAACTAGAGTTAAGCCTTCTCTCAAGACAGTCACTAGATTGAAAACATTAAATGGTAAGCTTTGATTTAAAGCACATTAACAATACAAAGCAAGAGCAACACAATTCCCACGACATTCTCGCATAGACTCAAAGATACCATTCTTAAATTTGTTTAGGGTGTAAACATGGACATTAAAAACCTCAACAGATAGTGACACTCATGTATATAAAAAAGAAAGTAACACAATATCTACATCCTAGTCATTGTGGGAGGCTTTCAACTAATGGAGGTAAAAGGCCTGCCAAGCTACCGTCTTGAGCACCTCCATAATTGAAGATAATCTTATTGCATTGCTCAGTATCTAAAAAGTGTATCTGAGAACGTTCGTTCAGATTGACTAATGTGTAATTATACAGGTTATTAGTACCCTAAGTACCCTATACAAGCATCTATAAGAGAAGCTAAAAAATAAGAAAGCAAAGATAAGTATTCTTCTGCGTTGATGTTCTATTTCTCTAGACTCGGGCTATGATAATGTGTGGATATAGTATGAGGTTGGTTTAGCCCTAGCAATGGCTATCAACCTGGCAAGGTCTTCAAGAATAAGGGTGTGATGATCTATATTAGGCTGCCACCCCTATTTGTCCATTTATTTTTCTATGCAAGGAATCCATTTGATGAACTTCAAAAATCAACTATCTGATAATTAATTTCAATTAAATAAAATATAATGTGAAAATTTTGAAAGTAAAACAATGTGTCTCACAGTAACACTCATTTAATGCAAATAGTAATGTCAAAAGGTTAATACAATTTTTTTAGGAAAACTAAAAATATATAAAGTGAAAAATCACAACTTTATGCAAAAAACAAAGTTCAAAATAATTTCGAATAAACCAAGAAACATAGGTATGCAATATAAATTAGCTATTCACAGCAACACTTTCACACTCAGATTGTAGAACATTGAGGCAGCATCAAATCATTTGAAACAAACATAACCACTACAAACAAATTATAAGCCAATCAGAAAATGATACTTATGTTGCAAACAACTTAGGCTACTACTTAAGCCCTAAACAAACAATAGAAGAAATTAGAAAGAAGGACAATATATTATAGAGAATAAAGAAAGCATACTCCGCACCTTTCCTCTCCTTCCAAAAAGAGTATGATGAATCAATTTAATATCATCAGGTTTCTTCCTCGCTAGCTTGTGAGCCACTGGAATGAAGAACCACACGTGCATGAAATATCATATAGTTAGAACATACTTGAGATATGAAGGAATAGAAAAGTAAACTGCAAGATATAAAGATGTGGCCTAAACTATAATACAATTTTGGATTTTAGATGTTAAATTATTAGAATCTTGACAACAGAATTTACTTTGGATTTTAGTTGATAATTAAAAGTTTTCATTTTGTTTGAGGGAATAGTTAATGTATATAAATAAGTTAAAATTGGTGAATAAGTATTTAATCAAGTGGTAATGGTATCCTACGATCGAGAATAATTTCTACATGCATTCTCCCAATTTGTTTTGTCTATTTTGCCAGATAAATCTAATACACCAACAAGGTTGAATAATGAACAGACTTCTAATTGACCAGTGAAGAGTAGGGGTGCAAACGAATTGAGCCGGTTCGCGAGCTTTTCGAGCAGGCTCAAAAATATTCGATTCATATTCGAAATTATCGAATTCGAGCCCAACTTGAACATGTTCGAATATTTTTAGAGCCGAATTCGAAACAATACTATTTTGTTCGATTGTTCACGAGCCGCTCGCAAGCCAAACTCGAATCGAATTCTAATTATTTTTACATAGTTTTTATTTAAATATATTCAAATTAAGGTTCGAATAATTCGAATCGAATTCAAATTTAAATCATTTCGAACTACAGTTCGAATATGCTCGAATCAAGGTTCGAACAATTTGAATCGAACTTGAGCTCGTATTTTATTTCAAATCGAGCTCGAGCCAAAGCGGTGTATTTTCAAGCTTCGAATCGAGCTTCGAATATCATATATATTTTTCGAGCTCGAACTCAAATATCAATATTTTCATATTATTCGGCTTAATTCGATTCGTTTGCACCCTTAGTGAAGAGCAAGGTAGTTAAAATCGGGATTTTAACTTGAATCGGAAGGGGTACTTAAAATCGTAAATCTTAAAATCGTAAATCGTATCGTAAGATTTTATAAAATTCCTATATATATGCATATAAAATTATAAAGTCATATATATGGATGTCAAATAGCATAAATAATAAAAAAAACTTTTAAATCGCTAAACAAACTTAGATAAACTTGCATTCATAATCAATATTACATTAAAAATGTCATCCATAAGCCACAAAATAGTCAAATAACTTCCACCAACCGAGCAGGGAAGACGCGAGCAAGTGGGAAAATGAGAAGAGATGCGACGGGATTAGCCGATTAGGGCACGCACGCGACTTGGAAAGCGGGTTTTTTCAGATTGAACCGGTTTTTTTTTTAAAATGAACCGGGCTCAATGGAAAAAAAAGATTTTTTTAAAATCATTAAAATCGTATTTAAATCGTAAAATCGCGATTTTAAGGATTAAAATCGTGATTTCAAAGGGATTTTAACAAATTAGGAAACTGATAATCGTTCGAGTCAAAATCGAATCAATAAAAAATGATAAAATGTGAAGAGGAACAATAAAAATGTATATCATATATAATTAAGAAAACAATGTTGCATGACAACTAAGCGAAGCATGAACAACCATCTCTAAAGGGAGTGTTTATCTAATAAATGTAAAACAAAACAAATTTGACAAGGAGCCAAACAATCAATTCATAAGGAGTAATTAATTACAAAGATAAAGAACCACAATAAATTAATTGGTAACAAGACATTTAAGCATATAGACCAACTGATAAGGACAGTCATATACAAGAAGTTCCTCCAAATAGGAGACAATTTCTCGGTGCAAAAAGGAAACACACAAAATCAGACATAATCGGGAAAACAATGCTGCATGACAACCAATTGAAACACAAACAACCATTTCTAAAGAGAATTGTATTTATCTAAACAAATTTGACAATAAACAAAATAATGAAGACTTATGAAACAAAAAAAAAAATGAATTGGTAACAAGATACTTGAGCACATACTGATAATCTCAGTCATATATAAGAAATTCCTCCGAAACAATTTCTTGATGCAAAAAGGACATAACAAAATTCAAGAAAACAAAAGGTTTCCATTTTAATGTCAATATGAAACTTCTAAATTGGAATATATCATTAATAGCATACCGCTTGGTATGTCCTTCAATGGAGTGCCACGCCCCTGTAACAAGAGATATCTCAGATATCCATTGATTAAAATAGAAACCTCAAAAGGCAATTAAGAGAAAAGCAAATGCATAATAAAACACCTTTTCAACTTGGAACTCCCTTGATGCCTCATTTTCAATTACTTCTACCAATCTCTCTACAGATTTTCTTTCACGCACAGGACGTTCAATGGATGAAGAGATAGGACTATTTAGTAACTCCTTGGCTTTTGTCACACTTACACCTTCTTTTCTCTTTTTAATTTGAACCTGCGATCTTTTTCTCTTATACCCTACAGCTTCATTATCTCTGTTATCCTTCTGTTCAGTATTACCATTTTCTTCAATCTCCATATGATTTTTTGGTTCTCCCTGCTTTGGTTCTTGCTCCACGCCCTCCTCTTCTTTTTCCACTCTCTCATTTTTTTCATCCACTGCATCTACCATTTCCGCATCCTCAACTGTGACTGCTTTATCACCTTCCACAACAATCATTTTTCCATCCTCAACAGCCATTATTTTATCACCTTCCGCATCAGTCTTTTTCCCATCCTCAGATTTGGCAGTACTTGGGTCCTCAGTTCTGATACCTTCTTTTGATTCTTCTACATCATTTGATTTTGCAGTGGTAGTTGTCACACCCTTTGCTGCTTTATCACCTTCTTCCTCAACCATTTCCGTATCCTCAATAGTAGCAATTGTATCCTCAATCTCATTCTTTTCTTTTGTATTTTTTATATCATTTTGTTTGGCAATTGTATCCACACCCTCATTTCTATTGTCATCTTTCGATTCTTCTATAGTAATTTGGTTTTGCAGAGGTCTTGCATCCTTAATTGTGTCTTCTTCTTTTGATTCTTCTATAATACTTTCTTTTTGCACAGGCCGTGCATCCTCAGTTATGTCATCTTCTTTTGATTCATCTACAGAACTGTCTTTCTGCACAGGTCTCGCATCCTTAGCTGTGCCATCTTCTTTTGATTCTTGTGAAATACTTTCTTTTTGCACAGATCCAGAATCCTCAACCGTGTCATCTCCTTTTGATTCTTCTACAGCATGTTCGTTTTGCACTGGTCTCGCATCCTCAATTGTGTCATCTTCTTTTGATTCTTCTGAAGAACTTTCCATTTGCAGAGGTCCTGCATCCTCAGTTATATCATTTTCTTTTGATTCTTCTATAGCTCTTTCTTTTTGCACAGGTCTTGCATCCTCAGTCGTGTCATCTTCTTTTGATTCTTCTAAGGTACTTTCTTTTTGCACAAATCCAGAATCCTCAATCGTGTCATCTTCTTTTGGTTCTTCTACAGTATTTTCATTTTGCACAGGTTTTGCATCCTCAATTGTGCTGTCTTCTTTTGAGTGTCCAATATCATTTTCTTTTGCAGTGTCCTTTTCTTCAATATCCTTCTGTTCACCATTCACCTCTTGGTTAACTGCACCGTCATTTCCCTTATCTCCAGATTCGGACACGGCATTCCTCAGTTCCAGAGGACCAGATCCATTATCTATTGTGGCCTTATCCACTGTGTCGCTTTTACGTTTAGTGTCCAACTCTTCAGAATCAACAGATACAAAAACAGTACCTTCGGGTGACAGAGCAGACCCACTTTCCGTCATAATTCCCCCCACTTCAGATGATGGTTTGTCTTCTGCCATCCCAACAGGTTTAGACGCTAGACCTAAACAACATAGAAAAATTGAAACTTTAACCCAGAGGAGCAATGTTATGCATCAGCAGAACGAAACAGTTGAGTTTAGGGTATGAAGAGCAAATTAAAATGCAAACAAAAACAACAATTTCCAGCAAGCAGGAACCTAATTATGGAACCCTATCTCCTCCATAATTCATCACATACACGAAACGAGAGGCAGACATAGGGTAAACCAGAAAGGGGGAAGAATAGTCTCAAACGGCTGTTTCCAAAACCCTAGCTGGATCAAACATCATGGACCTTGTTCAAAACAATAGCTAAATCATAGCAACAGGATGAAAACATCAAGTATAATCCGATTGAAACCGCTAGAGGAGGCACCTGAGGAAGATACTCGAGCTGAGAGCGACAAAAGTTGGGGCTTCAGAGAGCCACAGTTCAAACTCGCCCGCTACTCCTTCCCTCCCTATCCATGGTACGAAATCTTTGCTTGTCGGCTGCATCTGCCGCTGAGAAATAATAATAATAATAATAATAATAATAACAATAATAATAATAATTCACTTCCGCCCCCTAATCTTATTTTTGTTTTACAAACCCTTTCATATTTTGAAATTGTCAAAGGACTCCTTAAAAATTCTAAAATAAAGTAGAACGAGTTTAAAAATTCTAAAAATATTTCGGATTCGTTCAGTCAATCATCCATTCACCTAAGGGATGGATAAATTTCCCATGCAATGTTCATCGTTCAATATAAAAGTTATTCGTGATTTATCTTTTTTATAAATAATTATGAGATATATGGGAGGTTAATTATAATAATTATGAGATATATGGGAGGTTTGAAGTTGGGGTATAACCTTTTGCCAATGTTACATTACCTACTATTATATATTAGGTATTCAATCAAATTTATGTATATTAAACAGATGCTCAAATTTTATTTTATTTTGATAGAATAAAGAAGCCTAATAATTTTTTACCTATATATTTTAATACTTTGATAAATAAGCAGCTCATAAAAAATTGAAAAAAAAATTATTAATCTCGAAATCACGTAAAACCTTATTTTACCAAAGATAATCACATTCCAAATAATATCTCTCATCTATTATTTCGAAATCATTTTACTTGAATCATATCTTAGATAGATAATTAAGATTAGATAGATAATTAAGATTATTAATAATAACCTTTAATCAATCATAGTTCTTATGATTATAATCTACTGGCACGTGCATTTTCAGTCTCAAATAGTAGTTCGCGGTATATCATCGAAAAGGTTAGTAGCATGGACTACTTAAGGAGGTCTTTTCAGTCTCGGAAGAGTAACCTGACCTCATAAAAATTTTTCATCGATCGTCAGGATAAATCAGAAAGTACTCACGACAAACAATCCAAAAGCTCAGCGTCTCAAGATTACGTCCTATTTAGAAGAAAAATTTCTATAAAATATATCATAATTGAGGATCAAACTGCGAATGTCTTGGATGATAATTAATCGTCCTTCCGTTACACCATAATCTCGAAGACAAATGAAAGGTCAGTATCATGGAGCCATTCCTTTAGATTGTCATTGCCACGCTGATCATAGCATGTTGATCGATTCATAGGAAATGAAAGGTTTACATGAAAACATCCCCCTCCAAAACAAAAGCTTAATTTCAGTTACATTGACATTTAAAAACACACAAAAATCCAATGGCAATCTAGCAGTTATAACTCATAACGATGTTCATTGACGCAATGAAGTGTAAGATTGAATTCATCATCTTAACTTTTATGATCGACTGCATCTGCTTTAAGTAACCTTGGTAGCGTGGTTAAGGACAACGGAAATTAACATAGCTCCAGTGGAGAAATAACAGCGGTCTATTGCACTTACGGCTGCCCTTGTCGTCTTAGATACGTGATGCCTTAAATCAACAGATCTAACAGCAGCTGCACTAGGAAAAGTTGTGTTGATTCAGCAGATCCACTGGCTCAGATCAGCAACTTCCACTGCAGTGGTGACTGAAACCTGGAGATGCATTGAGGGATCCTCTAATCATAGCTTGCCTGGGGATAGTCCTGAAGTGCTCCCCATGTATTCTCTAAAGGATTGAGATTTCCTAGAAAATATGCAGCGGATATTTAATAGACGCAAAAAGAAAACCCAAAAAAAAAACAGTATTTTCATATATTTTATCAAAAAGAGGCAGATTTTTTGCAAAAATAATATGTATATATACATTGTGAAGGCAACATATGGATATTTGATACTCAATTCTTTTTGCTGAGGCCCAAGTAGTGAATTTGTACCACGTCCCATGAGTATTAATTCACAACTGTTATGATGAATTTATACAAACGTCTAGGAGTTGCTCAGGCAGCAGTTGAGGAACTAAGCCAAAGGAGCCCAAGTTAGGAGAAGTTCAGTCGAGCTACGGTTATTAAATTTAGTTCTGCCTAGGTATGGAGAATGAGATGAAATAGTATTCAACTAATTAGAATTGCTTGAGGTTCACAGCGTTGATCTAGCTTGGGCCTCAGAAAAGGGATATGGGCTGATAAGAAAAGCTTGTGTCGAGATGGTTTGGGTTGCTAGTCCACAAAAGTGAAAAAAAAAAGTGGCTTGAAGTGGAACAAAGTGAGGATGGAGGATGTTCGAGTTGGGAGTTACTTCTCTGCCCTCGTTTAAAGTCTTCTACAATTCCCCAAACAATTGTGGTTGCCCCCTTTATAGGTCCTGGGGGTAATAAATGCCCATTCAACGCCATCCAACCATTCATCACCAAACTAATAGATGACCCAATTGTCTTCCATTGTCACAACACCTCCCATCCTGGAGGACCTAGATGTGTGCTGCTCCATGATTAGATCAACTTTCTTCTCCTAGATCATTCACTGTTCACACCAGTAGCATTCTCTACATTTGTCATCACGATCATCAAACAATGACAAAATTAGTAGTGTTGTCTACCCATATTAACACTGAATAAATTGAGGGGTAAAACATTGATGCAAAGTGAAGATGTTCAAACATTGGATATAAGACACCAAGTAATTTGGATATCCTTCACTCTCTTTCTCAATAGACCCATCCAATGCATGCGCTTGATTTAAATTTGAAATTTACTGGGGGATTCTACTGAAACATACTTGTCTAGGTAGGCAAATTACACCAGTATAAAGAGTTAATTAAAACTAGCATGCATCGCTCACCAGGATGCAATGCATCTCCAACTGCCACAGTTAAAGTGGGCATCCATGCATTTAATACCACCCCATTCCTAACTCCATCTAAAATCTTACCTGCAAAACATATATATATATATATATATATATATATATAAAGGAAGAAAACTTTTATTGTTTTGATATCTAACTGTTAAAGGTAGTTCCCATTACATTTATAATTGTGTGAGGAAGAGAATAAATAATTTCTGAGCATTGGTTGGAGTGCGAACATGTAACATGCACTGCCTACATACTGCACCATGATGAGGTGATGATGAACCTTCAGGTTATAATTACGTTGTCTCTCCGATGGACTTCAGTTGGTCGCATGTTAGGTTGGGAATAAATAAGGCCAACCGCCATTTGAACAGGTTTTAGTTTTTTTAGCAAAAAATAATGTTCAATGCATGCATACATACATATAAACTTGATGAATGCAAAAAATAATAGTTGTTGATACTGGCAGCGGCTATATGATAGAACTCCAAAGAGACATTGTTATAAGCCTCATATTAATTTGCCTACAGACATTGTATGCCTACTGACATTTTCTTCTATATGAAATTTTAAACAATCTCCAAATGATGCGTAGGAATTAATCAGACCATTGCTAGTTAGTTAACAAGGTAGAAACGTGTAAATTTTGAACATTTTTCTAAGCTGTATAACAGGACATGGATATGTATTGACCAATCAAATCTTAAATGCTAAAACACACTACATTATATATAGATAAGATATGCAGATATACAAAGCACAAGCACTACTTCGGATGAATCAATTATATAATTTTCTCCTAGTTTTTGCTGTATTTCAACTAGATGAACGTAGACTAATCTGCAAGGCTGTCATTTTAATCTCTCAAACATATAGATATTTTACACTCAGTTTGTTATACATTATATCTTATCTAGCTACAAGTTTGGACATGTCAAGGATTAATGCATATATAACGTTGCATTATGCTATATTTTTTGGTTAAATTTTATACTAAACCTTTTTGATGTGCAGTTGTTTTATTTCCTACAACACGTCAATTTGTAAATCAAGTTGTGATCACTTATCTAATGTGAATATACACACTATCAAAATAGACGAATGTCTAGTTTTCCTTCTGATCTATTAACTCAACGTGTAGTTTATTCACTATTTACATGCATGGATGGAAACAGCTACATTTGGGTGCCCATAAGCATCGCCGCAACCCATGCATTGTAACTAGGAAAGGGAAATCCAATGGAGAGAACCTCCATAAGATTGCTACGAGGGCCCTTTCTTTGCAGCAACATCTAATTTGGTTTTGATGTAATTTAGAATCAATGGCCCAGATCAAAATCCAATTGAATCATGTGGCCAGGAAAGACCCTTTGTAGCAAATCCTAGGCACTCCCCAGGATTTGCATTCGTCACACAAATTGGAGACGCATTTTGGTATGCTCTCACTTATACCATTAACTCACTTCCCTCCATCACATTTTGCATCCATTGACAACCTATTCTTCCATTTTCCCAAATGATTCCGCCTCTCTAATCACTCAGCTCCTTCACATTGTCAAGATTAGTCTTAGGATCTTTTTTTCCTTAATTAGTATTCAAAATTAGTCTAAACGAGTCATATTCCAAGTAAGATCTACATTAAGCAAGCATCTCACATAAGTAAGATCCAATCCAATCCCCCTCCATAGACAACTTTATATAATCTATTCATTGTAGTTGTTCACAATATTGTAATATAGAGTGATAGCTCAATAAATTTAACTAAGTTAAACCTTATATAATTATTTCTTCTTCTGTTTCTTTTGACTTTTATCAAAAAGAAAAAGAATGTGCATATGCAATTCGAAATACAGTTGAGGAGTTAAAGCACATATATGCATGTGAGGTGGTAGGCATGTAGTCCATACATGTAGAACTCCCGCAGAGCATGTCTCTCTTCATCACATGGAAGCTGAATGTGATGACCACTGAAAACCCATGTGAGTGCCTACAGAGAATTTATCGCCTGAATTAATGTCTACATATGGCAAGGTACGCCAACTTGACAAATTATTAATATTAACAAACTGGTAATTAACTCCCCAGCTGACAGTTTAGTTAATTATTTGTAGGACCACAAGGACAAGGTTCACTTTTAAGTTGGACCTGATTTAACCTGGCGGCCGATGGAAAACTTCCGTGGGGCCGAGCCGGTCGCCCCAAGTTTGCCTACCTGGTTCATCATTTTTAAGTTGATCCCATTTTTCACCTCATGAAGGATATATATAAGTGGATTAAGATAAATCTAAATATGGTAGTACTTAGGCCCCAAACACACATCACATGCTCGCCTTCAATTGGTTGATGGCCCACGGCTCATTGCAGTGCCATGCTACATCACGTGATCCTACTGACGTGGCACCATCCAGCTCTACCATGTGGATTTTCACTTTCCACATCAGATAATACATGTCTCTATAATCTGTTTTTTTATAAAAAAAAAAAGATTATGATATCATAATGTTTTTAGCATTAATCATCATTTGCACTTAATTAGTTTGTTTTAAATTGACTTCTACTCCCCTATAAAGTTCTGACACTGGTGCTTAGTTCATCACTTTGGATTCCACATTTGCCAAGATGTCCAGCAGAAGGTCCAGGATCTCAGAGGAAGAGATCAACGAGCTCATCTCCAAGATCCAGTCTCTTCTCCCCGACAACCATCACCGACGTCTTGGCTCAAGCAGAGTAAGTTAATTGTAAACACGAAGCGATCATGCAAGTAATGTAATAATAACATGTACTAATTAATTATCAACTGCAAAAATAGAATGCATGAGGCTTACTTACACACTGATGCAGGCTTCCGCAGCAAGCCTCCTACTCAAGACGTGCAACTATATCAAGAGCCTTCATCAAGAGGTCGACGACCTCAGCAATCAGCTCTCAGCGCTTGTGGCGACCATGGATTTCAACAGTGCCCAGGTGGAGTTGCTGCAGAGTCTCTTCCTGTCCTGATCAATCAGAATACTGAATTTAGCAGCATCTTGTTTCTAGTACAGATCTACCATACATGCAAATAGTATCCCATGCAGATTGATGATCTGCACAAGTTCTATAGATCGTAAGACTATCTATATTTAATATACTAGGAGAGCAGCTAGTACTGGCTATATCATATATTGGCTTGTCTTCTTCCCGTACAATTTTCTGTGTTCTGGTTCATGTTGATCATCTATAGACAAGTGACCAATCACTAATTAGATTAAATCACTCTACTGTCACTGCAACTTTTGCTTGTTTATACCAATGGCATCCATCTCAGTTCACAGTCAATATATATTACAACTGCCTCTCACATTTAATTTGACATTAAGGATCCTAAATTGTTTCATTAAAAAATTATACTAATGCTCTATTTATATGTTCAATATCTAATGAATATTAATAATATCCAGTGTCCACTTCATTCTGTATTGACACGCAAATCTGTTTGACATATGGACCAATTTATGAACTTTCTCCTTGGCTTTAACCAAGTTATAAAGAATTATATATATGGAAAAAAGTATAAGATAACAAGCTGAGAATATCTAAATAAGTTGAACTTTACTGATAACTAATATCTTAAAACAGTTAAGCCTTGAAAAATTAGATCTAAGAACATCTACCTAATTTGTATACAGGCGGGAAAAAATACAGATGTAAAACAGTTGGAGATATTCTAAAGGAAAATACAGAGCCAACAAATTGTTCCAGGTTATATATATACTAAGTGTGATAGTGAATTGGAAGTTTAAAAAGGAAATAAGATAGAATTTTAAATTTATAGTTTAGAGAAGCAAGTTGTTTTAATCAAAGAGTTATAATACAATGAAGAAAGGTTATTGTGTAGAAAAAAGGAAGAATAAAACAATGAATGAAAAAAAATAACACTTAAAACAACTACTTGTGAAGTGCAAAAATCAGAAGAATGAATATATATATATATATATAAAAGATAAATTTTATGAACAATTCTTTTTGAAGGGTACATGCAGAGGCATGGTATTAATCACATCGTAATGTGAGAAATTTTATACATGATATCTCACTGAGACATTCAAAGCATACAACGTTCAATGATGATATAAGATCCATATAACCAAACCAAAATATTTGCAAATCACCACTAATTGACATTGTTAAATTCAAATGCAAGCTCATAATGTTCCACCACAGTATGAAAATTGTCATTTGCCTCCATTGTTCCCCTATAATCTACAAGTATGATTGTACTAAATTTGTTAACCCTCAAATCACAAAACTTATCTAATCTTATATCCCTGCACAACATCTAGCTTATTAAGACACGCCATTGTATAGAAGAAATGCTGAAAAGAAAATAACCTTACTGGTAGAAAGAAGTCAAATCACTGCTCCCATCTATGGTGTTGATTACACATTTACAAGAGAAAAATCATGATTATAAATAAAACAAAACACCCAAAGACTATCTCCCAAGGTTAAAATTTTCTCCATGTCCTAGATTACTCACATTCATATGGAATATTTAATATGGAATTACACCATAATTCAATAAACCAACAAGGTGAAACACTAAGGACATATATTTTGAGATACTGGTATTCAGTCTTCAACTAGAGTGACATCACAATGTGGAAAAGATTTACTATTAAGAAAATAAATGTTTAGTTGGGACACTAGGCGCATTCCAGAGGTTCCTTTGCCCAAGAAGATAATAAACGGCTTACAATGTACCAAAGAATGCAAATTCTCTCATTCGCTTCAGTGAAACAGAGAAGGTCTCTGGGTTGAACTACCACATACCCCAGTTTTAAATGAACATAAAACACAAAATCCCGTTATGTGGGAAAATTGAGGTCAAACAGATGCTTGATGCAGTCGGAAAAACATTCTTATTGATGGGAAATCTCTCAGCGAGTTAAACCTTTAAAACTAATCAAAAAAAGTTGCTTCCAGAAGGAAGTGTATTTAGAAAGTGATCATGAAAGCAACTCGAATTATATTAAGCAATTACATGTCGGTTCCATGCAACCGATCAACAATTTTTTGTTTTTTCCCCATCTCAAGGGGACCATTTCTCACTTCAAAGTCGTCCAAAAACTCGAATCCAACAAATACATTACCAAAAATACACTTGGAGCAGCTAGCTTCCATGTCCATACGTCCAGTTAACGATCAAGCTGAGGAGCAGAAACCCTAAAACTCCGAGAATCCTTTCCGAAAACCGATTCTGACTCATCCGACGGCTCAAAGAAAGCAGCTGGAGGACCGTCGAGGGCGCGAAAAAGGAGGCCTGGCAGGCGTTTGGGAACACGAGTCGTCCTCTTCTCACGATCTCATCTCTGGTCGAAGGCGACAGCAATGCATATCCCAAACGAAGGAAAAGGATTTTGGCAAAAATAAATAAATAACTATTGGCAAAAATCAAAGTCACAGTTAGCTGGCATACTCACTGTAGTTATGGCATGTTAATTTTTAAAATATTAAAATATTGTTTTATCTTTTTATTTTTAAAAAAAATACTATTAAAAACGAAAATTTTATTAAAAAAATACTATTAAATTTTTTTCAAAATTCTCCGTGTAAAACGTAAGAGACATTTTTATTATTATTATGCTCCTTTGAGTTTAGACCCTGATCATAAGAGTCCTAAAATATGATTGTCATTGTATAATTAGATCTATTAATTCTCTAAAAAATTATACGTTGATCTTTAATATCTCATACAGTCGGTCCCATAATTATTTATAAACAAAGCAAATTAAAAAATTGAACCGAGTATCATATAAGAGGATATTTCTCTTAATTTCATTAAAAATATAATCTTATTTCATTCTATTACTCTACAAACCCTACTATGCGATGACCACTTCAAACCCTAAGTTGTATACCAAGAATATAAATCAAGTACACAAGCAAAAAAAAAATAAATAAAGGACAAAAAAAATAGATGCATTGATATAAAACACATGATAAAATTAAAAATTAAAATTGTGCTGATGGAAGAGAGGAAGATGGTAAGATGTCTAAATATATATGAGAATGGATAAGATTCAAAATGAGAATATTAGAAAAATAAAATAAAATTATGTTTAACGAAGAGAAACTTTAAGAGATATATTTAAAATGGAATGAATATATAATTAAATGATGAAAACATATGCGAGAGGTCGAAAACTTTATTAGTAATCTAAAAATAAATAAAATTTATTTATCAAACTCTATACATAAGATGATTCATATAAACTTAATTATTATTATATTTATTTCAATATTATTATAATAATTTTAAATAAATATTCTCTTTATCTTTCCCAAACTCCTTTCACAGTAACAACACTTTAAAAAAAAAACTTCGTAATTATACAAAATTCCTCAATTCCCATTTGATCTTTGCTTCCACTTCCACTCCCCATTTGATAAATTTTTTGCATTTACTTTGATGGATTGAGTATAAAAAAGTAAAAATTGAGTATACATCAGTGAAAAATGAGTATAAAAGAGTGAAAATTGAGTACACAGTTTCTTGATGTGGTGGATATAACCTTACATACTCAAATTTCTAACTTTTATACTCAACTTTCTTCAAATAATACTCACAGAATTGTCTTGTCAATCCCATTAGGGACTGCATGTAAAGAAAACTTTGAATGAAGACCGCATACAAAGTTAAGTTTGAGCTTGGGGAGTTTAAGAAAATTTCCCCTTAAAACTTCATAAAAAAAGGTATTTAAAAAACTTTCATAAAAAAGGTATTTAAGTTAACACTGTGCACTACTGAATCATCTTCCAAGTACTACTCCAACAGTGAAAACTCACTGCACCCATCAAACTTCATCTCACACTAATGCTCTGCCCTTTGGCCTTGGCAGCAAAATCAATGAACAGATGAATTGTACACGATATCACCAGCTACAAGTATAAGATTTTGTGATCTGAAATCTGAATACCGATCATGGGAGAATTTTAACATCTTGCTCAGTCAACTTTCCATGGCCGGCCATTAATTATCGGCGCAGCTCTGGTCATGGCGAATGCTGACAAATATATGTACAGGCCAAACCAAGATAAGGCCTGGATGAGTTATTTTAAGCTACCTTGCATGCAATGCAATGACTCTCTGATGTGAAGTCAATGCCTAATCATGTTTGATGTATCAACGAAATAAAAAAAAATTTGATGGTGAGTTTTCAGAACATTATCCAAAGTATCAGGGACTGAAAGTGGTGCTTTCATGGCTGTTGGTGCTATCCAAAGTATCAGGCCTGAATGGTACGTTATTCTAAAACAATGATAGATTTACAATGTGATAGTTTATTAAACGTAATATTACTTGTCGATTAGAAAGTCCAACAGCAAGCAAGATAAGATGGACGAATGACAAGCTTGGACTACTCAAACATGGACTAGTTAGATGAGATTAGGTATAGTTAATGCTACTAAATAGTTACGAAAAGTCATATTTGTTGCAGTGAACTATAGAGAGACTAGAATTTTTCCAGGGGCCTCAGAAAACTCTTCTTCTCCCTTCTGCCTAGCTGTTTTGTAAACTCTTTTTGCAGTCTAGCTTATTTTGAAAATTTTCAACATGAACAGAAGGATAACAGACCAGAAACGTAGGTGAACAGGTGGAGCAGACGATGGAGTCAGACGAAATGAACACGCGACAAACGAACCAAATAGGGATTGGATGGACTAGCTAGGAAGATATATACAACGGGCCACGCTGATCTTTGTCTTGCTGCTGCATTAGCTGGCTGGTGCCACGCCATGCCATGCATCAGCTATACCATTCTTTACTTGCAGCTGCTCAATTATGCATTGCCTGATTGCCATCTACATCAACATAAAGTCCATCCTAGATTTTCCACTAAATCTAGAAGCATTATTAACCCACAACCCAAATCATAAAAAGTAAACACAACCAAAGGAATATACAGGGATGGAAAGAAAGAAAGAATTTCTGTTCTAAATTTTTAAAAGCTCTAGCTTCCTCCTTTACTCTCTTTTTACTTGGTAATTGATGGATGCAATTGCAAAGCCTTCTCTCTCGTTTTTCTTCAATTTTGTTTCTTTTCCTTGGACTAAAAGCGTAAATTAACATAGTGTAGTGAGTAGTGTGCAATTAATAATAGAGGATACATAAGTAGCTAGCGAGGACAAATTAATTCAAGTAGACACATTGAGCACGGAAGCAAACTAAAACGCTCACTTCCTTGTCAGTTTCCTCCCTCCGATCCATCCTCTACTTTTTCTGTCAGCATCTATCAACTCCCTGCATTTTACAGAGCAATGGAGGAGATCTCTCTTGCACCGGAACATGCATGGTTGGATCAGTCTTTGCAGCTGCTTTCCATCGTACGCAGGCCTCTTAACTCCCCACAGCTAGCTCTTACCAATCACCCATCTCATCATTCATATATATTTATATTTTGATAAATACGTACAATAATAATAATAATATTAATAAATTTTGATGAGGTGAGTTATGTTGTTATATGAATCTCTATAATTCGAAGAAGAAAAATGTGGGGAAAAGACCATTAATATATAGTGTGTTTGGCGGATTGTATCCTCTGCTCTGCTCGAGTTGAAGAGGAGTTAATGGTAGAAAAGTATAAAGGCGAAGTTATTGCATACCTAATCACTCTATTGAATGCAGCCTATTTATGGAGGAAGATTAGGTTTGAGCTTTGAGGAGCAGTTCAATTTGGCAATTGGTTTTGTTTCGAAATTCGTCAATTAAGATGTTTTATTTGATATATATCCTAGTCAATCAATTAACACGAGCGTGGATGGTAAAACTTTTATACACGCTTGAGATCCATTGAGATAAGACCATTAGACATGATCATGTATATATGCAATTGTATTCTTTAACGAGTACTTGTATGTGCCAGGGATATATCAAGAACAAGGGAATAAAGCGCAGTGATCTACAATTTGCTTCTTGAATGTGTGCAATGGTCTAGAGCACTGTGCTTTTTCAATTCAATCTTCATTTCGATTTTTATAACTAGCTAGGTGACAAATGTATGTACAATGATGATCTGCTCCGTGAATGATTGTTTCATTTGTACATTATGCACGACCCCATCGGTTCAATCAACAGAGCAATAATAATAATCTTCAATACTTTACTTTGAGCAGAATGCATGGTCTGATATATATATCGAGTGAGAAGGCCGTGGAATTAACATTTGGATGAACAAGATGAGAATTAGATAGATATCCAGAGGAGAGGAGAGGAGACAGAGACAAAGATGATAAAGAGAAAGGCAGCTGTGCGTGGGGGGCCTTGCCGATTATATTGATATGTATCACCAATCACGGTTGCTTTGCTTTTAGCTGCATGCATGCCCTAGCTAGCTAGGCCACAGTGAATAAGCTAAGCTAAGCTAAGCTAAGTTGACACATTTTGCCGGCGGGGTTGGGAGATGGATTTGAGCTAGCCACCAGCATCGATCAGCACCAGCACCAGGCTCCAGCAGCAACTAACTCCAAGTGGGGGCGGAGCAAAAGATGTCTCTCCCTATCGTCTTAGGGAGGGCTGGTCCAGCTTGAGGTGGAATTGGTTGGACCATCAATTCGGCCGAATTAACCACTACGACATCAATGCGGGTCATGTGCAGCTTACCACAACCGGTCCAGGCATTTAGGCCGGCGAGGAAAGACACTGCCAACGCAGACGCTTATATATAATTCCCAAGGTAGGTGGCCATCGAACTCCCTTCCCAATCCCTGCCGCTGCTACAAATTCTTAATTCGAGAACCGGAGTTTGCTAGCTAGCTAGCTAGGAGTATGAGGTGAGAGAGAGAGAGAGAGAGGTAGAAGGATTAATTAATTGGAGATGATGAAGAGGCATCTGGTGGTGCTGAGGAGGTACGAGCCGCGGGGAGGGTCCATGGCGGCGGGAGGAAGCAGGGGGGGAAGGTCAGGTACGCGGAGTGCAGGAAGAATCACGCGGCGGCCACCGGCGGCTACGCCGTCGACGGCTGCGGCGAGTTCATTGCCAGCGTGGGCGGGGGAGCGGAAGCCGCGCTCCGATGCGCCGCCTGCGGGTGCCATCGGAGTTTCCACCGGAGGGAGGTGGTTCGCGTCGAGGCGGCGGACGACGCGGAGGAGGAGGAGGACTGCGATTGCAGGAGCTCTTCACTTGCCCTTAATTAATTAATTTGCCTGATTTGGATATGTGATTATTTATTATTATTATTATTATTAGAAGGTTTGGGATGGTGATTTTGATAATATTCTTGTGTTGAAAGTTTGAATTATGGATTTTATTGCAAAATATATATATTATATTTTGATTTGTCAAAATTTTCTGCATGATAGACTGTTGTTCTTTTACTTTGCTAATGCCATTGCTATTTTCAGTGGTGTTTTTTTATTTGATGATTCTTTTAGGGGCATTCGGAAAAAAATGTACGGTAGACTGTGTTTACTATCGCAGATTGGAATGGGCTTCCACGGAAACATAAAAAGAACCTATGGCAAAAAGAATTTCATGTATATAATATATTATTGATATAAACTAAATAACGAATACCAATTAAAAAAAAATCGATCACCTAATCACACGACGCAATAGGGCTCCATCTTGAATTGCCTCATCACATCTTTTCTTCATCAACTTTGTCTCGCTTAATTATAGACATTGCCTGCCCAATGTCAGGTAAACAAAGCCATTGACTTTAGAAAATTTTATTTCCCTTTGTTTCCTACTGTCCCTCCTCTCGCGAGGTAAACGCTAAACAAAAAGGAACGGAAGATAATTGGAATAAATTTAATACGTGATTGAATTAAAATTAAGTATTTTTTAAGGCCCTGAAAAGAATATTAACTTTCCAAATAGCAGTCGATATTATTATACTTGGATTTGAAAATGCATTTCAATAGTGTCCGCTTGATTGTCTGGTTCCGCTCGCTCCGAGTCGTGTCAAAGCACTGTCAAGCCAGCTATATAATTTACATATTGTCATTTAAAAAAAAATATTAAGGAAATATAATTTCAAGGGCTTGTATTCTATTTTACAGAATATAATAGGGTAAAATAAATTATTATATTATTTATAATGAATAATGTACTTTTTGTTATTTTAAAAAATATATATTTAAAGTTTGATTTAATTATCGGATCTCGCATCGTACCTTGTCGGATTTTAGGCGGATTCTGCCGGACATCCTCCACCCGCCAACGCCCGGCATTTTCGTGGTTGCGGAGGTCGGACCGATACGAAGGTAGGATAAGGTTCCAAGGAGTGACCGCGTAGACCGCGAAGTGGAGGAAGAAGATTCAATCTCCGGACTTGAAATCGAAATCACTGGCAAACAGTAGGTTCTCACGATCTCCTGATTCCTCTACTGCTTTACTCCTCTCCAGCAAAGTCAATCGATCACTGCAATTTTGTAGCCCTAGTTTTGGTCAACTTATTGGCTTCGCTTGATTGCTAAGTTTTTGTCGCGGTGAAGTCAGGAAATTTAGAGATTTATCAATGTGGTCGATGATTGGAATGAAACAGCGGTCGTAACTCTAATTATGATGCATGTTTGGGGTCCAAGTCTGGTGTTTTACAAGTTTCTCCTCCTCATGGACCTTCTCTTGAATGAAAGATGTGAAAAGTTGCTCTTTTATGATGCTAATGTATTGGTTGCTCAGCTTAAACTAAATATGTGTTGAATGTGAAAATGTTATCACTAGTTCCGATTGTGCTGCCTTTTGCGTAGATTCAGAATGCTAATCATAGAAAAATGGGTTCATCTAAAGCATGTTTTTAGAAGCATGAGATGAGAGAATCATAACCTTCTGCACATATATAAATGTACTCTGCCAAATTTATTGTAGCTGGATGAGTACAAGCCATTTGTGTTTAATCAAGGCTGAGTTTTGATATGTTCAGTTCGTCTGAAGCGACCCTTGTTCAGTCAAGGTACCTTATGACTTATGAGGCTATTGAATTTGGTTGAGGTGGGATGCACTTTGGCTAAGATGGGATTTGGTTTGTCCAGGATGGACAATGTTGGAGGTGAGCAAGGATAGCGTGCCAAGGGGAGACTTATAGAACTTGGATCCTTTTGGTCTCTCTCGCTCTTTTGGAAGCTACTAACACTCGATATTTGCTGAAGTGTTGCTCTTTGAGCCATCTGCAAAAGCTGTCAAAAGTCCATGAGAGTACTATAGTGCCACCGTATCTGTAGTTATGGATATGAGTTTCCAATCTATGCCCTTAACCCATGTATTTCTTGATTTGGTCCATCTACCACCTATGTTAGTGTGGTTGGATTACTGTGTGGACAAGTTTGATCTACACACATATCAACCATCCAAAGTAGTTGGTTAATAGGGTTGCTTATCTCCCGTCACACTGCCTATTAGCATTATAACTTTTTTGATTTTTCCCACTAAGGAGACGTTAAGTACGTGACTGATGGTGTTCCTTGTTATTATTATTGTTAACCTTACTCATGCCGGTTGTATATTATTAACTTTCTCATGTTTGCTTGTAACATGTAGAAGGAAATAGGAGAGACAGCTATTGATTATACTGCAAAACATGTTGGTTACCTTTTCTTCTATCCATGTTTGCTATATCTGCTCCTCGGAACCAATTGGAAGGAGGCAGTTTTGTATCCAATGTAAGTGATATCACGAAATCTTAATACTTAGGCTTCTACAAACAATTACTCTGTGTTGTTTGACTTTATAATCACACAAAAGAGCAGCCCAACCTCGATTGAAGAACACTTTCGTCTTAGCTTCTCAGGAAACTTTGCTTACCAGGAGGATTGCTGCGATCTCCAGTGGGACCACATTGGTTTCTGGCCTAATATACAACACCTTTGCATTACCTATATGGGCAGAAGAAGATAACAATCGAAATGATCCAAAGGACCAGGGAGACAATGGTGCTTTTGGTACTATCAAGTCGATATTTGACCCTGACGAAAAAACAAAGACCGGTAAGTTATTGCCAAAGGCTTACTTGAAGGATGCAAGGGAAGTCGTGAAGACACTTCGGGAGTCGCTGGAGGAGGATGTGAAAGATGCTTCTAAGTTCAGAAGGAGCGCAGATGCAGCAAAGGAGTCAATCAGACAGTATTTGAGTAACTGGAAGGGACAATCGACAGTAGTAGCTGAGGTATGCCAGCTTCACTTGCCATTTTCGGCCTCGGAGTAAAAGTATCATGATATTAACCAAATGCAGAACTTTTACCATCCAATATTTTTTTTCATCTGCTGCTTCCTTTTGTCGTGTATCCTGGAAATAACCTCTTACAAAGTAAGGTAAGGCTGCGTACAATAAACCCTTCCCTGGGACCCCGCATGGCGGGAGCTTCATGCACCAGGCTTCCTTTTGTCGTGTGATCTACTAGATCATTGGTGGGATTAACAGTTCACGAAATGCCTATCAAATTAAATATAGAGTTATTTCAGCCACTTCATTTTACTAAGAATGAGGTAAATCTTAAAATAAAATGAGACTTACTAGAATTTATTAAGTTGCTCAACTTTTTATTATTGACGTTGCCTTATTGTTTATAGTACCTTTGTTTACATCCAATTTCGTATCTCAGGAATCATATGTAGCAATTGAGAAGGCAATAAGAACACTAGCTAACTTCTATTCAAAGGAAGGCCCCTTCGCAACAATGACAAATGAAGTGAAAGCCACTATTTTGGGCGATCTAAAGACGGCAGAGGATTTTCTCTAGTGATCAATCCATCTATACTGGGTCAAGTTGAACAAGTGGGTTTGCATCTAGTTGGCTCTGTGAGCTCTATTCATGATTGAATTTGTTAGCTGTGTTATATTGCTCCCTCAATGTGCTGTTGTACGTGAGTAATGAATTATTTCATCCTAAACATTCGAAGGATTGATAAAAAGATGATGTATGGCAAAGTAATCACATAATTTGGTCATAGAGAGATATTGTATTAGTTTGTGATCTTAGTGCCAAACATTTACATTTGATATCAAACAATTCACTTTTGATACAAATTTGCAAACAATGACATTATTTCCTCACTCTGAAAATTGAGGACATTGACATTTCAACGGTGCCAAATTGATTCGAGAGTCATCTCCCAAGCTGATTTTAAAATAGTGAAAATAGGGACACATTTCAATAAGATCTTGATAATCTTATAAAAAGTTGACTTTATAAACATGAGAAATGAGAAAAAAAACATGTTTTCCTGAGGTGACGATGACAGACTTGACAATTAATTTTCCTATTCACCGAATAGAATATAATATTTGACTAATGAATTAATTGTAATATTTTTATAAATGAGTTAATATTTTTGAAATGCATAAGAATTCGGAAGGTTAAGATGAAAATTGTTCTATCCACATAATCTTAATTATAAGATTTGACCACATTTTCATCAACAATGGCGTTCACACGAGACTGCCCTGTTCCAAGGCGCGAAGACATAAAAGGCCCTTGTGTTCACACCATAACTATACGGAAATACTATTTATTTTAATTTTCAAATTATTAACTATTACAAACTGGGTGTTTTAAAATGAAAAAAAAACCCTTTCTTTTATGATATTTGCCAATTATACATTATTTAATGCAGGAAAAAAAAATCAACAACAACAACAACTGTGTGCCTATTTCAACCATGCCTTTGCTCCATGCTTCCATTAAGAAGAGATCAATGGAGACTGTTCTCTGCTCTCAGGTAAGTAATCGGTTCGATCTCCTTCTTGAGTCATCTATAACTTTTAATGTGTTTACTAAAGGAGATTTTAACTTGTTTTATGAATATTTATTAAATTTGAGAGGGTGTTAAGGAGGAGATAGTTGTGGAAGCTTGGCACATCAAAGACAGTGAGGAGGAAGATCACAGATCGCCTAAACACTGCGAGCCCAAGGAATTTGTTTCCTTGCACAAACTTGAAGGTCTTAATCTTCGATCTTCTTTTTCTTTTCTTCTAAAAACACAAACTTATGGGTTTGATGAAGCTTCTAATTGTTCTTGTATAAATATATATTATTTTGCAGAGCTTGGAATTCGGACTTGGAGAGTGGGCAGTGATTATGAAAATGAAGAAAAGGTGAAACAAATTCGTGAATCCCGAGGCTACTCTCACAGTGTTAGTATATATATATATATTATATATACTCATGATGATTGGATTTATTACTTAGATTGTGTTTACCTTGCATGATTTGGGATTAACTAAACGTATATATACATGAATCTTGGTGCAGCGCACGTTAGATTTGCATCCAGAGAGGCTGCCAAACTTTGAGCAGATACTGAAGAGGTTCTTTGTGGAGCACCTGCACCTCGACGATGAGATCTCTTATTGCATCCAAGGCAGTGGTAATTTCTTAATCAAACAGCTAGGCAGTTAATTAAAGGCAAACACAATTAATTATATATAATTGACTAAATCTCGGTAATTGTTGGCAAATTAAATCAAGGATATTATGATGTGAGGGATGAAAATGATCGGTGGGTCAGAATAGCAGTGAAGGAAGGGGTCATGATCTTGCTGCCTGCTGGGATTTATCATCGTTTGGCTCTCGACCTCAAGAACTACCTCAAGGTTTTAGTGGAGTCGTATTTATCTCAACTATTTGAGTAATTTAAATTACTTTTTTTTGACGAATAACTCATGATCAGATTCTAATCTTCAACGCCGGTCCGGCAGTCGACTTCACCACCTATGAACGTCCCGGCGATGATCTTCAGGCGAGGTGTGCATTTATTTTGTTCTCGTGGCCAGTAGATTACTTGTTCTGAATTGAACTGGAATTGATATAGTTTGAAGGTGCATATCATACAGGAAGCTGTACTCGGAGACGCTCCTCCACAAGAAGAGTTGTTGATGGAGAATATTCATATCATTCAGTATCTGTAATAGCCTTCAATTTGATCTCGTTGCTGTTTCACTGTGCTTTAAGATCTCGCCAAGTAATAATTAAAAGATGGAAATCACTGTAGCTCCAAAAAATTTTGTTCGTCGCCTTCTCTGGAACATCCTGTATTAAAAGCAACAATATATAATATATAACATGCACCAAAACAGTAAAGTATAAATATAAATTTAGAAATCTGATACGAAAAACACAGAGTTAGAAATAATTATCCGGTTGAAGTGCCGACGTGCCGACTGTCTTTAGGGTGCGTTTGGTTCAAGTTATCATACATGACCTTGGTTATGTGATTACCTGGTAATCACATAACCAAGGTTATGGGGAATGAAACATAACCTAATGTTGTTTGGTTAAATTTAAATGCTCAAAGAAAATCTTGTTTGTTTGAAGGTAATAGTATATAATCTAATGTAATATTTTACCATATTGCCCATTAATTTAAAATTAAGGATTATGATAATATATGTTTATTTATACTAAAAATTAAAAAGTAAGGTAATATTTTGTATTAAATTTATTTAGTTTATCCTAATTATAATTTATTTAATTTAATAAAATTTTAATTAAAATACTAAAAAAAATTTAAAAAATTATTTATCGCCCCGACCGTCACCGATCGTTCGCTGGCCGGCGGCGGTCGCCGGTCGCCGGGCGGCGGCGGTCGCCGGTCGCCGGCGGCGGCGGTCGTCGGTCGCGGCGCCGGCCGCGGCGGTCGCCGGTCGGCGGCGGTCGCCGATCGCCGGTCGCCGGCCGGAGCGGTCGCCGGTCGCCGGCCGGCGGCGGTCGCCGGTCGCCGGCCGGCGGCGGTCGCCGGTCGCCTACCGGCGGCGGTCGCCGGTCGCCGGCCGGCGGTCGCCGGTCGCCGGCCGGCGGCGGTCGCCGGTCGCCGGCCGGCGACGGTCGCCGGTCGCCGGCCGGCGGGTCGTCGGTCGCCGGTCGCCGGCCTGCGGCGGTCGCCGGTCGTCGGTCGGCGGAGCGGCTGCGGTCGTCGGTCGGTGAGTCGGCAACGAGTTGTAATTTAGTTAATTATTAGGGATATTTTTATCTTAAAATGTAAATATTAAGGGATAATTTGGGAAAGAAAAGTTCCTTAACCCCGGAATCAAGAAAAACCTCCGTTTTCCTTGGTTATCCAATTCCGGGTTGCATGCCCCATTTGATGACGTTTTGCTGATGTAGCGGTAATACTGCATTACTTGGGAATTGATGATAATCTAAACCAAACAAGGTTATCAACGATAACGATAACCTTGGACAGATAACCAAGGTTATCACTGATCACCCTGAACCAAACGCATAGAGAATTGATTGCCGCCCTACGGTGCAAAGGCTCCCGGCAAAACTCCCCCAAGATCCTACAATCACGCGGCGTTCGTAGGTGCACTCCAAGACGAACGTTGCCTTCGGAGACAATCTCAGATCGCACTAGGCGAAGCCTCAAGACCTAAAACCGACCGAAGAAAGCGAAAAGCGAAAGGAGTAAGGCGCCGATCGCTCAGAGGGAGAAGGAGAGAAGAAAGCAGTGAATCTTCTGCTTCTTCCCCTTCTCTTTTTATATATAAATCCGAAGAGGCAAAATACATTGTCTCTTCGTGCTGAGAGATCGCGGCCACGCGAAGCGAGGAGTCGCGTCACGCGGCGCCCGGTTTATGGATTTCTGGCCCAGACCCCCTGAAACCACCTGGTTTGGGCTCAACCCGCGCATGCGTGTAGGTCCCCCTAAGGCATCTAAGCATGGTAGGAATGACTTGATATATAAGGCATTCCAACTCTCTTGGCTTAGCAATGTGAGACTAAACATATACACGATCTCCTTCAATATAATTTGAAATTCTAAACAAAAATCAACACATCCTTCTTCTCGTGCGGTCTGCAAATTGTTACGGGTGGTAAAAGACAATTTGATCGCATCCGCCAACTCATTTTAAGGTCAATAGGAGATAAATCAGTCTGAATATTATAACTAGCACGTAAGGAGGACGGATATACTGACTTTATCAAGTTTTGACTTCCAAACCTCATGATGACAACACCTATCATTAACCATCAGTCCATTTTGTGGGGACGGTCTGCAAATTGTTCTTGATCCATATTGTTAAACAATTTCAATATATTGAGTTGAAATTTTATCAATTCAAGCCTACGGTATGCCAATTTACCTAGGCTTGTGACACGCGCGGGTCGGCCCGTGACATGCTTGGGTTAACCCACAGATTGAGAAACACATATAAATTAAATTTTTTTAATTGATTTATTATCTTTCTTTCTTATAATTTTGAAATAAAAATAATATTTTCACCGAATATGAATATTTGTTTGTGTCCATTTATATGCAAAATATATGTTTCGGGATACATTTGTTTGATGAAGCATTCCCGAACAAAATGATGAAGATATAAATTTTTAAAAATTTTTTGAATAGGTCTATGAGTTTTTACTCGTCTAACTTACAATTCGTCTTAAATTGGATACAGAGATTTTCCAATCAGTCGGTGCACCTTGTCCTGTCAAATGTTTGGCCCGCTACGAGCTGATCCACCTCGTTACGGATTGACTGATCTGACAGATCCATATTCACGTGGCCTCGCCTTCATGGCCTCATATGCATTCGATCTAGACTGTCAATCTGCAAGTAGGCGGCAATTCTTGTGGAATTGGACGTTCAGCGCCGCAAATGCAATTGGACCCAATCCTCTCCCTCCCTCCATCCTCAAGGGGAAGCACGTACGCGATTCTTGACCTCCTGTTTCTCTTCCTTTCTCAGCGATTTCTCGGAACGAATCCACCCGCCCGTGGAAAGAATCAGTGCGACTGGTCGTTCCAGGTCCGTGAGAAGGTTAGTTACAACCCTTCTCGATCCCCAGACTTCTTCCATTGGTATCTTTACCTCCTTTGCGCTTTTCCAATTTAGTGCTAGCTCTCGTGTCAGTAATCACTCGCCTCTTAAAACGCTTCTTCACTCAGAATTTGTTGGCAGTGCCCATCTTGCGTAGATCTTAGTGGACGATGATAAGGAAATGGCGAAGCTGTTCGTTGCGACTGTGCACAAAGGGAAAGAATGCAGCTTGGCGATGAACTCAGCAGTGATCTCGACGTCTTAAGAGTGTCAAAGCAGTCGTTTCGCTTCATGCTTCAATAGTGATGAATATTTGCATTTGTTTTTTTTTTAAATCTATTTAGGGACATTTGAGGCAACTGGTGAATAGCAAACATAAAATTGATGCTCTGGCGATGTCGGAAAATGAATCAGTAAGCGGTTTGATGAAGGCCAGCTCTGAGAAGCAGCTTGAAGCCTGGAAAGTGAATCCATTCTGGGTTGATCAGCCTCCGGAGATCAAGGTGCTATTCTTTTTATATATATTACTGGAACTTAAGATGTAAATAATTAAGCATTTAGTCATGCACAATATGGTAAATAAAAACAGAATAGGAAATTACATTTTTACTACCATAAGTTACATTTTTTTCTTCAATTTAAATCCTAATATCTCCAAATTAAAATTTTTAGTACATTAATTTACATTTGTTTTCCAATTTCAATCATGTTTTTTTTTCTAGAATTTGAATTGACTACCGGTAATTACCTAGCGATATTGACTTGGAAAATTAATTTGGATAATTTTGCTTTTGGTGGATAAGTCGTCACATGGTAAATTTTTTAAGTATATTTAGACATTAAAATAAATAAGGAATACAAAATCAAAATTATATCATCTTAAAAATAAAATCAATAAAATACAATTCTTAACAAAATATTACACCCATCGTATTTCTTCCCCTCAAACCAACGACCCCTCATTTTTCTCCATCATAAACCCTAGGAATTGGATCGAGTGAGTCAAGGAATGAGATCGAGTTAGGGTTTATGGTGGAGAAGAATGGGGGATCGTTGGTTGGTTTGGAGGAAGAAATATGATGGGTGTAATATTTTGTTAAGATTTTTATTTTATTAATTTAATTTTTAAGATGATGTGACTTTGATATTGTATTCTTTATTTATTTTAATGCCAGGGTGGATTTAGAAAATTTACCACATATTTGATTTGTCAAACAAAAATATCCAAATTCATTTTACATGTCAGCATCGTCATCGCTGTCTAGGTAATTACTAGTGGTTGATTGGAATTCCGAAAAAAAAAAGATTAAAATTGGAAAACAATTTAAGTTATTGTATCAAGAATGTAAATTTCTAGATAACATGATTATTATTAAAATTGGAAAACGTACAACCTGCTAGATTAAAAAAAAATGTAATTTTATTCAAATTTGAGTCAGTCCAAATGTGTAACCTCTAATTGAATTCTAAGTTCTTAAGTAACATATGGTTATGTATTTGCAAAAAATTAATCTAAATACAATTTTGAAATTATAAAACTAGTCTCACTAGAATATAATAAGAACTAATCTGTTATATTAATAAAATACAACAATTAGTCAATGTGTTTGTCATATTTTTATAATTTATCCTACTTGAGTTTAATTTAATTGCGTTTTTAAATATTACAAGTTTATTACTGAAAAGTAAACACTTAGCGTGTTTTGAAAGATGCCAACCAAGTGTCAATACCGCACAATATCTATCATTGTGAACGGACTTCACAAATCTTGGCCTTTTCATATTCTCGTCTGTTTCTTTCTTTTTTTCCTCTCTGTTTTCTTTTTCTGAAATATATTGACGTGGCAAGCTCATGTTTATTCTTTTCTCCCTTTATTTCCTGGTGGATTTTTATAACATAAAGATAAATAATATATTCTATAGGAAAAACCAAACGAGCTGAGTGATATTTAAACATGAATGCGAACAGTAAGAAATTCAGAAATGTGCATGATCATAAGAAACTAATAGTTTTTAATAGTCAAGCCACTATTTTGCAGGTTTCTGTACCTAAAGGAACTCTCTGTAACTTGAATGCCAAATTCAATGTTGGATTGCCCCCGGATGCTGTTTTCAATATTGTGACTGACCCAGATAACAAAAGGGTGTTCAAGAACATAAAGGTATGATAAGATAAACAGAAAGGTTAATTATGCTTAATGACATTGTTTTCTTTAAAATGTAAAGTAGAATCTCGTGGATATTGAGTTACTTGAGATCTTTCTTTTTTGTCTAGTATTTGTATTGACTTCTAAAAGGGTTACGATTGGTATGCTTATGATTGTTTCAATCCATTCTACATTTAGAAGCTAAATTCCATTGCATTTCTTGTATATAATCATGATTGTGAATCTAGAATAAGACTTTCATAGCTGAAATTTGGCACTCCCTCCCTTTGTTTTGTAGGAAGTGAGTTCAAGAAAAGTGCTACTTGATGAAGGTTTAAGGCAAGTTGTTGAAGTGGAGCAAGCCGCGATATGGAGGTTTCTTTTGTGGTCCGGTACTATAACAGTCAATCTCATAGTCGACCAAAACCGGAAAGATTATACAGTAAGAAAAGAAAGATCACGCTTGTTAGAACATTCAGACAATATCTGACTGAGTGAAATATCTTTCAAATTTCTTGATGAAGGTAAAGTTCAAGCAAGGAAAATCTGGATTCATGAAAAGGTTTGAGGGTTGCTGGAAAATAGAACCTCTATTTGTCGACGAGCAGATGTGCAGGCCATACCAGCCAAGAATGTGGAGTGCTTACGATTTTTGCAAGCAGGGGAAGGGAAGAGTTGGATCCGTAGTGAGCTTAGACCAACTGATCCAGCCAGCTCTAATGCCTCCACCACCAATTTCATGGTATCTGAGGGGGATAACTATAAGAACCACTGAGGTGATTGTGAAAGATCTTTTTGTAGAGGCTGCTCGGTTGAGGCGCGCAATGAATAGTGAAGGAGTTAAAGGAAATCCAGAAGGGAGTGTGCACCATAGTATGCTTGATTCAGGCGATCGATTTGTCGACATGAAACAGAGATGGCATGTTAGAAGAAAGGAAAATAGGAGAAGAAATAGAAAGCTTTTGTTGGCTCATTAATCCCTTTGGGATCTTCATAGTCGCGGAAGCAATTCATACTTTTGATTGATGTCTCTACAATTTTTGCTATATTTTGTATAGTTTTGACAGACTTGAAAATTGAGGATTATGCATTTGGTTGAATATTAGCACCTGGTTATATAAGATCTTAAAAGGAGTTTACATATATTTCAAAAACAAAAGGCTGTTCCTACAATTTCGTTAACAAGTTGCTTAATCAACCACATATATCTTAATGGCAAACCTCAAGTACATAAAAGATGACTGAAATATACACAACTTTAAGATCACAATCATCTGATCTGGACATGCATATACTAATTCCAAGTAACATACAGACGTCTTACATAAATATAGTGTGATACAAGCTTTTTATATATATATATATAATAATAATAATTCTAAATTACAAACATCTGACATTGACATATCTGATCCTATAAGATTCTGCTTTCTGATATCCAGGAATATTTCACATGCATATATAATGCTTACTGCTTTTCAGTTTGTGCTCTGATCTGATGCACTAGCTAGCTGTTTCAATCTGTCAAAAAGGCAATCCAAATTTATTAATTGGCATTAAGAAGTTTAAGGCAGCAAAAAGTGCTTCGAATTTTCATTATAGGAATTAATTAATTGCTTTCAGAATCCAACCAAAGGAGTTTATGAAAGTGACCCTTAAAAGAAGCAGCTAGTTACTGCTGCAGGTATTACAAATATATAGAATTATACATATTGCAACTGATAAGTTTATTTTGCCGACCATAAATATACAGTGTATATATATACCTTTGTGGTTGGATGCATAGTAGTTAGCATAAGGCATTTGGCCTGCCTCAATACGCATGATGTCCTCGATGAGCAGCTCGTAGTGGCGCTTCACTTCGTCGGCTGTCTTCCCGCCCATGGCACGGCCAATCTTGTGCCATCGGTCCGGCGTGTCCCTGTCGTACAGCGCCAATGCCTTCTCGAACATTTTGTTATCCTTTGCGGTCCATGACGAGCTCGACGCCATCGATCGATGTTAATTATCTCACTTGTAAAACAACTAAGAATGATGTTTGGTCTCTAGCGATCAAACTAGTGCAATGTGTTGCTTGTCAGATGGTATGGCCTCGGCCTCTTCTTATAAGAAGCACAGGAGGTCAGGGCGAGTTAGTGAGTGGCAAATGTGAGGCTACATTGGAGAATAGAATGCTACATGGAGCTAGGTCCACGCAAGCCAGATTCCAGAATCATAGATTCGAAATAGAATCTGAAGATAGTTTTTGGGGAGCTGGAGAATCTACGTACCTCTTGTGTACATTTAGTAATCCAAGTCTTTGTACGAGACATATATATATATCTAGATACGTCTTATCATTAGAAACTTGTAAACTGCAAATACAGCACACTAATACAGGATAGCATGTCAATGCAGCATATCCCAATTGAATATCGATCATGTAATCTCAGTTTCAAGTTAGAATTTGCATGCATGGTGCATAAGTCAGCTACTTGTCATATAAACCTCCCCAGAAAAATGTACCTTGTCCATCAACTAGCAAACGGCACCGAGCTTATAACATCTTGCTCTTAAATTTCCACATTTCATCATCCTCGATCCTCCTCATCGAACCATGTTTATTCCCAATATTGGAGATTGTCTATGCGCGTGGAGCTTATCCCTCCATGGAACTCTTTGCAAGGCTCCTAAACTTCCACATCTACAGGACGGAAAAAAGAATGAAAGATCTGTTATAAGAATCGATCAACATCCACAATCATTTATGAGGGATGATCAACTTCCGGTGGTTAATTGTCAACGTGACAAGATTCGTCGATGTAATTTTCCAGTGGATACGGAGGACCTAAATCTTGTAGTTGGACCATTTTTGATCCCATCCCAATCAGCTGCAAGAAGATTCCAATTCGCCTCTTCAGCATCGCTGAAGAGCTAAGAGGGTTCTTTTGCCAAGTTGCTGGTCCATTAAAAAGGCAATATATAAACAGTAGTTAAGATTCTCAACACTAAGAAACAGGAGGATGTTCGTGTTGTATTGGATCAATTAGTCTGTAAGCAATCGTCATATGGTAGGCAATTGAAGCAGAAGTAAAAGCAAAACGAGAGTTTCTTCTCCTATGGCTTAGGATTAAGGCAATTGCCAGCAGGCCTACAAAATTTTTTACTTGATCTGTGTAAAATCCACGAAAAAAAATGAAAAAATCTGGTAGTTTGAGACATGTGGAAGATTAAGATCCATAGGAACGAGCGATATGCAGCTACTATTTGATCATTGGTAGAGCAACTGATTGTAAAGCAACCTTATAGGAATCTGGATTAGTGCAATGAGGTGGCTCTATAGATACAGATTTCAACCGACTCTGAGAATGCTTATCATTCCCCATCGCCCACCATCACAAAGCAATGGTTAGATTCTCAGTAGGTGGGTTTGTTTCTAGGATGGTCCCTTTTCTAGTGTGATTCAAGATGCTTATTAGTTGCTAACTGAGTAGTGGACTAAATTTAGCCAGCCAACATAAATTGATTCAGCATTTAGTGTCCTCGTCTACTTTGTGGAAAAATTAAGGGGATTGATTTACTCCATTTTCTATTTTCATTTTTAGAAAATATTTTCTTATTTTCTGGAAAATGACTTTCTTTCATTCTCTAGTTTTTCAGAAAACACTATATCTTTTTCTGGAAAATAAGGTTGTAAAATATAAACCAAACATGTTTTTCAGAAAATCATATTTTCTACGGAAAATAAAAATGAAAAACACGTCTATCAAACATCCGCTCATTTCCTAATTTATTTATGATTGATGGAAATTTTTGTAACATCGGACTAGTCATCCCAAAATTACTGGATACCTAGTGCCACGTGTCAACAAAAAAAATGAAAGCACCTAAATATTTCAGGTAAATAAAAATTTGGAATCAAAGAAATGGAAACAAACATATGTAGCCATTTTACAATGATTTTTAAAAAACGACTAATTTACTAAATCTCTCATTAGTGGTTTTACTCTTAATTATTAAATTTGATTATCTTTTCTTGAAATTAAAATATATTTTAGACATAAAAATATTAATCTGTAACAATTTTTATTGACTTTTGAAAAGAAACTGTAAGTTACTAAATCTCTCATAAATTTCATTTTTAATAGTTTCACCATTAATTGTGTTATCTTAAGGTTATGAGACAAGTTCGTTCCATTAAAAATATAGAATATTGAATATTGCATGGTTGATAATGAATATTGGATATTCACAGACTATTCTCTCAATTTGGCTATTTATATATTATTCATGAGAAATTGTAATCTTTGGATATGTTCAAAACTTTCAAAGTCGAAATTAAAAATCAACTAGGTAAGAAAATTATAAGGTCGTCAGATTCGATCGTGGTAGTGAATATTATAGTCGATATGATGAATCAGGTGAATAATGTCCAGGACCTTTTGTGAATTATCTTATCGAGTGTGAGATTGTGCTTCATTATACCATATTTGATATTCACAGTCAGAATGATGTATCTAAGCGTCACAATCATACCCTAAAAGATATAGTATGAAGTATGATAACTTTCACTTCTTTATGTAAATCTTTGTGAAGCACTCAAGACTACAATTTACCTACTTAATAGAGTACCTAGTAAGACAGCAAGTAAAACTCTATTTGAGATGTGGACGGGTAGGAAGTCTATCATGAGGTATTCATACATCTGGGTTTGTCCAATTGAGGCTAAGTTTTATAGGCCTAATGAAAAGAAATTGAACTCAAAGACTGTTAGCTGTAATTTTATAGGTTACTCTGATAAGTCAAGAGGATATAAATTTTATGATCCCTCTAATAGATATTTCTTCAAAATAGGAAATATCAAATTTATTGAGGATAGTAGGAGTAATAAAGTTAGAAAAGTATCTTTTAAGGAAAACATTAGCAATCCTCTTATGATCACTACTAGTGTAATTAGTAGTGGTATGGTTGCTATACCATACATTATGGATATTGCACATCTAGTGGATTAGTGAATCAAGATATTCCCATGTCATATCCAATGCAATTGGAGGGTCCTTCCATTTAAAGTGAAAAATTATCATGATATTGAAGAGCAAGTATCTCAACCACCTCAAGACAAATGCCTTTGAGGCGATTCGCTAGGGATAGGAGATTCACGATTTCCTATGATTGTGTTTATTTCTAAGAGCGCGAGTTTGACAATAGGTTAGAAAATGATCTTGCATCTTTCAAGAGGTCAAACAATGCTCTATCCTAGATTAATGTAATGCAAGAAGAGTTGAAGTCTATGATAGATAATAACATTTGAAAACTTGTCGAATTGCCTAAAGATACAAAACCTGTTGGATGTAAATGGACATTTAAAATCAAGAGGGATTCAAGTGGCAATGTCAAAAAATATAAAGCTCATCTTATTGCTAAGGGATTCACTTAAAAGGAAAGCATTGATTACAAGGCGACTTTCTTACCTGTATCGATGAAAGACTCTCTTAGGATAATCATAACATATGTACCTCATTTTGATTTGGAGCTACATCAAATGAATGTAAAAACAAAATTCCTCAATGGAGACATTAAGGTGTTTGTATATATGGTGCAACAGGAGAACTTTGGGTCTGAGGATTTAAAGCACTTAATATGTAGATTAAAGAAGTTCATTTGTAGTTTAAAACAGACGCCCTGTCAGTGATACCGAAAATTTGATCAAGTAGTCATCTCATTTAGATTAGAGAAGACTCTGTTGATTAGAGCATACATGTCAAGTTCAATGTCTCAATGAATCTGTTATAGTGGCAAAAGGCGATTTGCTCACCCTCAGTGTCCCCGCCAACCCGTTCCAAGGTCAACACGGAGGAGGTAAATCACGAGGGCTACTAGCTCGGACAGTGACTAGGACATAAGGGAGGACAGACACCTGACTTCAATGAATTTGTTATTCTTGTCTTGTATGTGGAAAACATAACATTTACAAGCAATAATAAAAGTTTGCTACATGAAATCAAATCATGTCTATCAATATTTTTAAAATGAAAGATCTTGGTGAAACATCCTTTATTTTAAACATACAGAATTGTCGTGTTCGTTCAAGAGTCATTCTTGGACTATCACAGAAGGTATATATTGAAAAAAAGCTTATAAGGTATGTCATGCATAACTATACATCTGGTGACACACCTATGTTTAGAGGTGACAGATTTGGTTTGCAGTAGTATCCATGACTTGAATTTAAAATAAAGGAGATGAAACAATTCCCTTATGCATCAGATGTGGGAAGTCTTGTGTATACACAAGTTTGTACATGATCATATATAACATTCATAGCAGGTATGCTAGATAGATATGTAAGTAACTCAGGGTTGTCATATTAGAAAGCAGTAAAGAGAGTGATATTGTATTCGTAAAGAATTAAAGGACATATGTTCATGTATCAGAGATCAGATCACGTGGAGGTGATTGTATATTCAGACTCCGATTTTGCTAGATGCTTAGATAGCAAGAGGTAGCTACTTTAGGCTATATTTTTATGCTAGCTCGAAGGGCTATATCTTGAAAGAGCATCAAACAGATGTTAGTAGCCACTTCTACTATGGAAGTAGAATTGACAGCATGCTATAAAGCATCTAATCACGAGATTTGACTGCGAAACTTCATCACATCTCTACAGATCATTGATGGCATTGATAGGCCATTTAGGATCAACTATAATAATAAAGCCGCATAACTTTATACCAAGAACAATCACAGTTAGTCAAAGTCCGTACGCATCGACATCAAGTTTCTGGTGGTTAAAGAAAGAGTTTTGAGTTGTTAGGTGATGATAGAGCACATTAACAGAGATTCCATATAGTGGATCCACTCACCAAGGGATTAATGCTTAAGATGTATCTGCATATGGGAGTCCTTCTTATGGAAGAAGTACTCGTTGAGTAAGAGTCTATATTTATTTTATTGCCCTATGTTAATAAAGACAAATATTTGTTTTGATTATTACACGTATTTAAAGTTTAAAATATTAATGAGAATTTTATCTATTTGTTTGGTACTCTAAAATAAAGTATTATGATTTACTACTGCTGTTTAGTATTTGGTATTTGCAAATATGACATAGTTTTCATTTGGAATCATAAGGCTTAGATCATGATCTGCTAATACAGTTTAGCATAAAGTATTTATAAATATGATCGGAGACTGTTGGGTCACTTTGGATCAGTTGGAAGTTAATATGTATTGATCATATTCTATGTAATTTCTGTTAGGACCTTGACGTTTAGCTAGAGGGGGGTGAATAGTTACTTTTTGATTTTCTTCCTACACGTGTTAGTAAGCGCAAGTGGAAACTTAACAAAAACTGTTAGGACCGATGGCACGGCTAGAGGGTGGGGGTGGGGGGTGAATAGCTCGGTCACCCTAAGTCGCAACTCTCCCTACAATGTTAGCACACATGGAAGCTTAACAATAATAACAATACTAACACAATATCGTTTTACGTGGTTCGGAGATTCCTTGCTCCTACTCCACGGCGTGTCCTTGAGGTGGACGATTCCTTGATCCTTCGGTGGATCACGCCCCGGCAATCTCCGGCTAACTCTTTCTCCTTCTCGGTGGAGAACAACCTCTCACAACCTTTCTTCCTCCTTTCAAGATGAATCTAGAGTTTGAGGAGGAAGATGAGCACAAAAGAGAAGATCTTACAATGAAGAGCTAATCTTCTCTTAGCCTTAAGCTACAGCTTAAATAGTGGAGAGGGCTGTTTAAACAAACAGCCCAGCTCGCCACCAGTCGACTGCCCCATGGGCAGTTGACTGGTCCCCAGCCAGTTGCTAGCCAACAGCTAGCCCAACGGCTAGTTTTTGACTGATCAGTCGACTAGTCTGGACCAATCGACTGATCTTTCTGTGAGTTCGAGTTCCCCGCTGGCAGTCGACTGATCCATCTCCAGTCGACTGCCTAGCTTACATTTTCACTCTTCCTCACTCCGAAGACCACCCTCACCCTTCACGTATGCCTTCAAGTCCACTCCCTTGGCTTGCCCCTTGAAGTTCTCTTCCACTAGCTGTCGTCCCTCAGATGCGCACACAAACCCTCAGCTTGCCTCCATACCATCCTTCACGTATGCCATTTGAAGTCCACTTCCCCCGGCTTGCCCTTAGAGTCCTCTTCCCTCGGCTCTCGCCCTCGGATGCGCACTCCATGTGTGACTCACCAAGTCCTGCAAAACTCAATCACACATATCTAAACAATATAACACCCTAACTTAACCATATTGGCGCACACATATCAAAACCATGATCCTTTCGATCATACTTGGGCCGATTGCCTCAACAATCTCCCCCTTTTTGATGTCTGGCAATATGTTTAAGTTAGGTAAAACAACAACAATTGAAAATTATAGGCATAGCAAAAACACGAGGCAACCTCCCCTTAACCTATGCCCTCACACCCAATTTTCAATTTGCATAAATCATAAGTTAAGTTACAAACACTAACTTAAACCACCCAATTCTCCCCCTTTGACACTATCAAAAGGATTGCTCGAAGCAACAATAACCAATGACATCAAACAAACACACTTTTCTCCTACTGAAAAATCCCAGAAATCAGAAATTAGAGAAGTACCAATCGACTGAGACAGGTATCAGTCGACTGGTCCCTTCTTTCAGCTAATTTACAGAAAGATCAGTCGACTGCCCCTAGGGGCAGTCGACTGATATACTTCAGTCTGAATATTATAGATTTTTGACCCGAAATTCAGAAACGCATTATAAATTCTACAAAATTCTAAAAATCATGAAACTTTGCAAACATGTTTCTCATGACGTATTCTAACATAGAAAAATATATTTTCATGGAAAATCCAAACATGTTTGACTTTTCAATCAAAACTCAAATTCTTTGTAAACCACTCCATTTTGTATCAAACTTACATTCCAGTTTTGAAACCATATGTTTTGCAAACTTATGCTATAGCAAATATGACACAAAATGTTTTTAAATCATTTGAAATGTCCAACTATGATCTATGGGCAAGATGCCCATTAATTAAACATTTGCTTTCCCCATAATTGGTCTATTATCACTTATGTGCTACATCTAATAACTCATCAAGAATGCCACAAGCATAAGTGAGTTATTTGTATCATCCTAACATCTTATATGCATGAATACAATCATAAAACAAAGTAGTATGAGATGTTTTTAATGTAAAGCTTATTTAGCCCAATTTATCATGAATTTCTACTATGGGCTACAACCTCCCTCTTAATGTCTCAAGTCAACCAAATTTTAAAGATTTGAAATTCTAACACCATGGTTGACTTATCTCAAATCCTCTAACCCTTGAGGATTGACTTTAGTACCTAATAGAAATGTTTCCTAATTGGGTTAACCAAGTACTCCTTGGGGATCCATTTCTTACTTAGGGTCTTGGTCTTTGCTTGTCCTCTAGCAAGTAAGCAATGATAGGTTTTTCCTGTTGGATCGGAGTAAATCGATAGAGGGGGGGGTGAATATCGATCTTAAAATATTTTGGATAATTAGAGCGATTACGCAGCGGAAAACAAGAAAACAATCGCTAACACAAGTTCTTTTTACTTGGTTCGGAGTCACGGTCGGCTCATACTCCAAGGCCCACGGTCCTTGACCGTTTACGTTGGGCAATTCTATATTCGTAAAGATCTTTTACAGGTTCGAATACAGATATAGAATTGAAATTGAAAGTACAACACTTTTCGTAATTTAAATGTTACCGACGCCCGAGGTGGATGAAAGTTCGGAGCAACGGGTCGTCGTCGGTGCTTGAATCGCGAGGTCGGAGCTTGTCGGAGCGTAGCGCTTGAACGAAAGTGTTGAGAGCGATGTGAGCGAGATGTCTTGAAGCCTTGGGGGTGAACCCCTATTTATAGCAGTCATAGGGGCGCCTGTATTGATGGGGGCGCCTGACACGTGACCTCTCCTGCGAGAACTCCAATCCGCAGGCTCGGTCAGCGCTTATCCCCTTCAATGAGGCGCTTGAGCTGACTGGGGTGCCTGTGTTAACACAGGCGCCTGGGCTAACTTGGTCCAGAGGCTTCGTGGCAGTTTGCTTCGATGGTTTTATTTTTGCCTTGCACTGGGGCGCCCGTATCCATACGGGCGCCTAGCCCAGTGAGGCGCTTCACTCCATTGAGGCGCCTGAGCTGCAGAAACACCGTTCCTTCGTTTCCTGCAACCAAGGTTAGTTCCAAAACACAAGAGGCAAATATAATAATAAGTTTCAACCATTGTTTACAGCCTTAGCTGTCTTGGTTCTTGACTTTGGGTCTCCCAAATGGAACCCTAGGTCAAACCGACGCCTAATGTTCCCTCCTATGGGGAACGCGTCCTCACCTACTCCTCTCGGAGAATTTACCTTTTTGCCAACCGGCTCCTCCGGTTGGACTTTTGCCCAATCCTCCGATCAGGTCTTCGTGCCCAGTCCGCGACAAGGACTTCTTGCCCAACTTCCGGTCAGGACTTCTTGCCCAACCCTTTGCCAGGACTTCTTGCCCAGTCCTCGACCAGGACTTCTTGCCCAGCCCTTTTCCAGGACTTCTTGCCCAGCCCTTTGCCAGGACTTCTTGCCTAGTGTACCTAGGACTTTCCTGCACACTTAGTAAGCTCGTTAGATCACAACAACACCTTAACTTCTGAGTCCTTTGCCATTATCAAAACACAGGGTTGACTTTGGTGCTTCCGGCACTAACAATCTCCCCCTTTTTGATTTATGGCAACACGGTTCAAAATGTTAAGTTAAAAAAGGTAGCATATTTAACAAGCAAAGAATTCGTAAAAAAAGTTCCAGTTTTCTCCCCCTGAAACGAATATTCTCCCTCTGAGTTTTTCAATGATATGTGGGTTTTTGTAAACCTTCTAAGTGCTTTAGATTTGACTAAGTGCTGAAGTATTTATTTTTTGCAAGCTTTCTATACTTAGAAAATTTTCCAAAAAAAATTTTACAAGTTTTTCACACTTAGAAAATTTTTCAAAAAGTTTTTGCAAGTTTTTCATACTTAGAAAAATTTTCAAAATGTTTTTGCAAGTTTTTCATACTTAAAAATTTTTCTTGAAAATACTTTGTGCAACAAAAACACTTAGAGAAACAGATTCATTTAAGTACTTAGAAAATTTTGAGGTGCTTTAGAAAATACTTAGAAATACTTAGTTTTTAAATACTTAGATTTGAAATACCTAGAAACATTTTTGAGCACTTAGATATTTACATTACTTTTTGAAAAAGAGAAAAAAAATTTGAAAAACATTTCTCCTTTCCTTTCTCTCCCCCTTTGCCATATATTAAAAAAATTGATACTAATTACAGCAGGTAAATTAGAGCTAGAAAAATTAAAGTTCTGTATTGAACCAACTCTAATAACTTTAAGCATAAACTGGACTAAACCAAATTAAACCGATCTTATTCGGGTCCTGTCTAACCCAGTTAGCTACTTGCTAACTGTTATAAACAGTAGCTTTTGCTAGGGTTAGTCAAGTTAAGTGTTCTGATCAAGTTAGACTTTCTAAGCTTGACACTTAACCTGATTGCTGTTCAACTTGTATTTATTGCCCCAATTACTGCAGATGCACTGACTTAAAGCATCTTGAATCAAGGCATAGACCTAAGCATCTCAATCCAGTCTAGGTTATCAATCAAAAGTGCCCTAAGGTGCTTGTGAGATGCTGACTTCTAGATCTATAGGTGCATGTAGTTCTAAGGTTAGGGCTTAAGCTAAGTCCATTTGTGAAAAAATCCTAGTTTTGAAGGGGGTAGTTTTTGAAATAAAAAACTAAGTCGGAAAATCATTTTAAATTTCAGAAACTTGATAAATGATCAATTTGCAAAATTTTCAAAGAAAATTAAAAATTTTTAGGAAACAACATAAATCAGTCCTACTCTACTAAGCACAACCCTAACTGCCTTCTTAGTGAGCTAAACTCAGACTCAGGTAAGGGTTTGGTGAAGATATCAGCTAGGTTGGATTTTGAGTCCACATGTTTAAGTACTATTTCACCCCTGGCTACATGATCCCTTACAAAATGATGTTTAACTTCTATATGTTTTGTTCGGGAATGTTGAATTGGGTTTTTAGTCAAGTTGATTGAACTAATGTTATCAATATAGACTTGAGTTTGAATTAAGAATTAAGTTTGAATTAAGAGTTAAGTTAATTTGAATTAAATAAGAGTTACATTTCAAAATTTCTGGGTTAATTAAAAGTTGTGGGTTTAAATTCATCATCTTCATTATTTCAAAAATAGCTGACTCATCTACTATTTCTGCTTTATCTAATTTTTTAAAATTTTCTAACAATTCTGATTTATTTGAATTCTTGTAATTTTTATTAACTATGACCTTAATTGTAGAGAATTCATCTTCCTCCTCATCCTCATCATTAAAATCACATCTATCTATATTTTCATAATAGATGGAGTAATTTGGGTCACTAGTTAATATTTCAAAATTATCTAAGAGATTAATAATTAAATGATTATCCAAAGATATTTTAATTTCAATGTCCTCAAAGTTATCCTCAGCATTATCTCTAATATCCTCAAGAATATCTTCAACAAAATCGTTCTTATCCTCAGAAATAACTTCAATATTTTCAGGATTAATTTTAGAATTATTATTAATAAAATCAAAATTATCATTAACATTTTCAGATTTAAATTCAGAATTAATATTTTCATATATAAATTCAGAATTATTTTTAGATATAAATTCAGAATTATTTTTAGTATTATCCGTAAAATTATCAGAATCAATTTTAGCATTATCAGTAAAATTATTAGATTTAATTTTAGAATTGATTTCAGTAAAATTAATTCAGAATCAATTTCAGAGTTAACTGTAAAATTATCAGAATTAATTTCAGAATTAACTTTATCAAATTAATTCTAGAAATTGTTGAATTAACATTAAAGATTAAACAGTTAATTTCTAATACTTTAGTAATATCTGTTGGTGCATGAAGCACCATATCGAACCTTGTTTTGATATTGACAAATGATTCAAAGTTAAGTGTTATTTGTGATCTAATAAAGTTACTCAAGTGTGCAGAAACAAAGTCCTAGCGAAGGGTTGCTAGGCACCTGGCGAAGGACTGCCAGGAAACAAAGACCTGGCGAAGGGCTGCTAGGCACCTGGTGAAGGACTGCCAGGAAACAAAGACCTGGCGAGGGACTGCTAGGCACCTGGCGAAGGACTGCTTGGTACCAAAGCCCTAGCGAGGACTGCTAGACACCGGGCGAAGGACTGCTTGGAACCCAAGACCTGGCGAAGGGCTGCTAGGCACCTAGCGAAGGACTGCTCGGCAAAAGTCCAACCGGAGGAGCCGGTTGGCAACAGGTAAATTCTCCTGAGAGGAGTAGGTGAGGACGCGTTCCCCGTCGAGGGAACAGTAGGCGTCGGTTCGACCTAAGGTTCCATTTTGGAGACCCAAAGTCAGAACCAAGACAACTAAGGTTGTATAATCCTAACATTTCTTGTTTTGTTGCTTTTAAACTAACCTTGAATGCAGGACCGAAGGAATGTGTTTCTACAGCTCAGAACGCCCCAAAGGAGAGGGGCAGATAGCTGGGCAGGGCGCCCCGGAGGTCCCGGGCGCCCCTAAGGTGAAGGCAAAATAAGTTGAGCAAGAAACGCTTCGGAAGCTCACTAGGCCAGGCGCCCTCAAGCTCCCAGGCGCCCCGGTGGTCCCGGGCACCCTGGGTCCAAGCCAACGAAGCGATCAAGCCGAGAAGCCTGTTGAACAAGTCAAGTAGGGCGCCACCTGTGTCCCGGGCGCCCCTGTCAAACTCCGAGCCTGATCCTGGAGGGATAAGGGCTGACCGAGTTCCGGATAGGGGTTTGCGGATCCAGAGACACGTGGAGGGCGCCCCCAGGTGCACTATAAAAGGGGTTCGACCCCCAAGGCTTCAGTATCAATTCTTCCAATGCCTCTACGCTCTTCGACTCAAGCACTCTGCTTCGGAAACCTCCGATCTCGAGATTCAAGCGCCGACGACCACCCTCCGCACCAAAGAACGATCTACACCGGGCGTCGGTAACAAAGAGCATAATTGTACTTTTTACTGCACTATTACTGTACAAATTTTTGTAATAACATGCGCGATTATAGAATTGCCCGCAGTAAATGGTCAAGGACCGTGGGCCTTGGAGTAGGAGCCGACCGCGACTCTGAACCAAGTAAAAAACCTTGTGTTCACATTTGTTTTTTATTTTCGCTGCGTAATTTCTCTCAATCTAATCCGAAACGGTTTTACGATATTCACCCCCCCTCTATCGTGTTCTCTCGATCCAACAATATCTATGTTTTCTAATTGAGCATGTAAAATATTAATCTGACTATGCAGTAAATTTAACTTCTCAGAAAAATTATCAAACTTATCATACGATTGTGCAGGAAATTGAGAATTTCTAGGAATGTAAATTTTGCGTACCTTGGCCGGACACTGATTCCTGTAGTGTCCGTGCTTTTGACATTTGAAGCATTGCACATTGCTCTTGTCCCTCCGGACTCCTGGCGCTGGTATATCCTTCGCCGCCGGTGGTGAGATCCGAGTTTTATGAGTAGGGCACTGATTTTATAGTGCCCTCTCTCCCTTTACTTAAAGCATGTAATATGTAATTTAAAAATTGACATTTAAAAAAAACGTACCAGATTCACCCCTGGGCTCCCCCTCAACTCCTGGCGTCTTTGCTCTGTCGGCGGTTAGTCCGGTGAAGAGCAATTTGGCTCTGATGCCACTTGTTGGATCGGAGTAAATCGATAGAGGGGGGGGGTGAATATCGATCTTAAAATTATTCGGATAATTAGAGCAATTACGCAGCGGAAAACGAGAAAACAATCGCTAACACAAGTTTTTTTTACTTGATTCGGAGTTGCGGTCGGCTCCTACTCCAAGGCCCACGGTCCTTGACTGTTTATGTTGGGCAATTCTATATTCGTAAAGATCTTTTACAGGTTCGAGTACATATATAGAATTGAAATTGAAAGTACAACACTTTTCGTAATTTAAATGTTACCGACGCTCGAGGTGGATGAAAGTTCGGAGCAGCGGGTCGTTGTCGGCGCTTGAATCGCGAGGTCGGAGCTTGTCGGAGCGTAACGCTTGAACGAAAGTGTTGAGAGTGATGTGAGCGAGATGTCTTGAAGCCTTGGGGGTGAACCCCTATTTATAGCAGTCATAGGGGCGCCTGTATTGATGGGGGTGCCTGACACGTGACCTCTCCTGCGAGAACTCCAATCCGCAGGCTCGGTCAGCGCTTATCCCCTTCAATGAGGTGCCTGAGCTGACTGGGGCGCCTGTGTTAACACAGGCGCCTGGGCTGACTTGGTCCAGAGGCTTCGTGGCAGTTTGCTTCGATGGTTTTGTTTTTGCCTTGCACTGAGGCGCCCGTATCCATACGGGCACCTAGCCCAGTGAGGAGCCTCACTTCATTGAGGCGCCTGAGCTGCAGAAACACCGTTCCTTCGTTCCCTGCAACCAAGGTTAGTTCCAAAACACAAGAGGCAAATATAATAATAAGTTTCAACCATTGTTTACAACCTTAGCTGTCTTGGTTCTGACTTTGGGTCTCCCAAATGGAACCCTAGGTCGGACCGACGCCTAATGTTCCCTCCTACGGGGAACGCACCCTCACCTACTCCTCTCCGGAGAATTTACCTTTTTGCCAACCGGCTCCTCCGGTTGGACTTTTGCCCAATCCTCCGATCAGGTCTTCGTGCCCAGTCCGTGACAAGGACTTCTTGCCCAACTTTCGGTCAGGTCTTCGGTGCCCAGCCCTTTGCCAGGACTTCTTGCCCAGCCCTTTGCCAGGACTTCTTGCCTAGTGTACCTAGGACTTTTTGCACACTTAGTAAGCTCGTTAGATCACAACAACACCTTAACTTCTGAGCCCTTTGCCATTATCAAAACACAGGTTTGACTTTGGTGCTTCCGGCACCAATATTTCCATTGCTAGACTTCCCAAAACCTAATCCCTCTTTCTTAAAACTTACTCTTTGGCTTTCAATAATCATATCTAGTGTCTTTGAGCTAATTTCAAATTTTCTAAGGGCTTTGGTAAGGCTATCTACCTTTTCCCTTGAATCCTTATTTTCTTCTTCTAAACATAAGTCATTTGAAACGGAAGAAGAAACATGCACATCATCCTTAATTTCCATGGATGCCAATTTCATTTTTAACATGCATATCTCATTTTTCAAGCACTTAACTTTCTTTCTAGCATTAACAAAATCATCATTCGTACTAAAAATTATTTTTACGAGAGTAGAAGTGGGTAAGTTGTATACCTCACTTACCGAGACGTCCGATTCCGAAGTTGAGCTTTCCCCTTCACTTGAGCTCCCTTCATCTTCACTTGAGCTCTTTCCTTCTTCAAATTTGGATGACGTGGACGCAATGTCGTCAATTCCCATTAGTGTGAAATGGGATACATGATGTTCCTCCTCCTCCGAGGAGAATGAATCATCCCATGTAACCTTCAAGTTTTGCACTTTCTTCTCCTTCTCTTTTGATTTCTTTTTTCCTTCTTTCTTCTCTCCTCCCTTCTTTTTCAAGAGGGGACACTCATCTCTCATGTGCCCTTCTTCTTGGCAATTGTAGCAAATAATCTTCCTTGTTTTATTTTTGCTCCTCGACTCTTTCCTACCATGAGACTTGTTAGTAGAAAAATGTTTAATTGCTTTTCTCATTTTTCTTACCTTGTAGGCTTCCGCATCACTACCCATGGATGCACTTGATTCCTCCAAATCGGATGATAAGACCTTCTTTTTACCTTTTCCCTTGTTTGCCACAAGGGGTTATACTCTTTGGCTTGTATATTACTTCAATTGTTCCTCCAACTCGAGTCTCATGAAGCTCTATGGTTGAGAAAAATTCTTCTAGAGATGTTTTCTCTAGATCCTATGTAGTATGAGTCCACCATTGAGCTCCAATTTGATGTTCTTGGGAAGACATTGATGGCTTTCATCAAAATGTCCCGGTTGGATAATTGTTCTCCTACACTTGTTAGCCCATTAAGTATTTCCTTAAATCTAGCATGTAAACTTGTTACCTTCTCCCTTTATCAAGTTTGATATGTTGAGTTGGGACCGGAGAAGATCTCTTTTTGACATTTTCGCCTCCGAAGTGCCTTCATGAAGCTCTACTAGCTTTTCTCATAAATCCTTGGCACTTGAGTAATTCACAATCCTTGTTACTTCTTGTTGGGGAAGCACACTAAGTAGATAATGCAAGGCTTTGAAATTTGCTAGATGATCATCTCTTGGCTTCCTACTCCATCTTACTTCATCAAGTAACTTGTTCTCTTGATCCCTAGGCACTTCAAACCCATTTTTCATAATTAACATTATATCAAAATCGGTATTGAAGAATACCTCCATTCTCTTCTTTCACCATGAGAATTCTCCCTCGAATTTTGGCGGTTGAATGTGTAAGTCAGCCATTTCAATGATTTTGCTCTTCTCGGCGGTTAGTCTGTTGAAGACGTCCTTGCGCTCTGATACCACTTGTTAGGACCGATGGCACGGCTAGAGGGGGGGGTGAATAGCTCGGTCACTCCAAGTCGCAACTCTCCCTACAATGTTAGCACAGATGGAACCTTAACAATAATAACAATACTAACACAATACCGTTTTACGTGGTTCAGAGATTCCTTGCTCCTACTCCACGGTGTATCCTTGAGGTGGACGATCCCTTGATCTTTCGGTGGATCATGCCCCGGCAATCTCCGGCTAACTCTTTCTCCTCGGTGGAGAACAACCTCTCACAACCTTTCTTCCTCCTTTTAAGATGAATCTAGAGTTTGAGGAGGAAGATGAGCACAAAAGAAAAGATCTTACAATGAAGAGCTAATCTTCTCTTAGCCTTAAGCTACAACTTAAATAGTGGAGAGGGTTGTTTAAACAAACAACTGAGCTCGCCACTAGTCGACTGGTCCCCAGCCAGTCGCTAGCCAACGACTTGTTTTTACCTGATCAGTCGACTGGTCCTGGACCAGTCGACTGATCTTTCTGTGAGTTCGAGTTCCCCACTGGCAGTCGACTGATCCATCCCAGTCGACTGCCCAGCTTATATTTTCACTCTTCCTCACTCCGAAGACCACCCTTCACGTATGCCTTCAAATCCACTCCCTTGGCTTGTCCCTTAAAGTCCTCTTCCACCGTCTGTCGTCCCTCAGATGCGCACACAAGCCCTTGGCTTGCCTCCATGCCATCCTTCATGTATGCCCTTTGAAGTCCACTTCCCCCAGCTTGCCCTTGGAGTCCTCTTCCCTCGGCTCTCGTCCCTCAGATGCGTACTCCATGTGTGTCTCACCAAGTCCTGCAAAACTCAATCACACATATCAAAACAACATAACACCTTAACTTAATCATATTGACACACATACATCAAAATCATGATCCTTCCGATCATACTTGGGCCGATTGCCCCGACAAAAACAAACTAAAACAATGCTAACACCAAACATTTACGTGGTTCGGAGATGACACTCCTACTCCACGGTTGTCCGTAAGGTGGATGATCCCGATCCGTCGGTGGATGACTCCCCGAAACACCTCCGACTAGCTCTTGTCGCTCCTTGTGAGTGGAAAAACCTCGCCATAATCCCTTGACAACTTCTGAGCACTTGTAGGCTACTAACATGCTTTACCCAAGCTTGTTTCGCCAAGAAGAAACAACAAAAAATGAGCCCTCTTAAATAGTGCTCGATACTGTTCTGACCGTTACTAGTCGACTGGTGCTAACACCAGTCCACTGGTCCTCGCGAATTTAAATGTCACAACCCGACGATTCAAATTCTCGTCGACACCAGTCGACTGATCTTTCTGTGCTCTTCATCAGCCGACTGATCCAAGTATCAGTCGACTGCCACCTAAGGTTTCCCTTCCCGAGTACAATTCTCTCAGCACTCGAACCTTAGGATTTCTCTCCCCGAATACAAGTCTCTCAGCACTCGAATCCTCACGACTTAGTTGACTCTTCATCCAACAGCCTCAACCTGTTGCCTTCAAGCCTTCTTCGACTTTGGCTCTCGTCTCTCAGATGCATGCAAGCCCTCGGCTCATCTCCCCATGTCATCCTTCGCGTATGCCTCGAAGTTCGCTTCCCTCGGCTCATCGTCCCTGCTTCCAGCAGCCTCGACCTGTTGCCTTCAAGCCTTCTTCGACTTTGGCTCTCGTCCCTCGGATGCATGCAAGCCCACGACTCGTCTCCCCATGCCATCCTTCGCGTATGCCTCAAAGTGCGCTTCCCTCGGCTCATCGTCCCTGCTTTGTCCACGGTCCCTCGGATGCATGCAAGCCCACGGCTCGTCTCCCCATGCCATCCTTCATCGAACCCGAAGACGTCCAACTAAGTCCATGTGTATCCTGCAAACCTGCACACTCACATACACATATTAGATGAACATGAAACTCTAACTTAATCATATTGACACACACATCAAAACTCATGATCTACCCGATCACACTTGGGTTGATTGCACCAACAATTTCCATACTATATATCTACATTTTGATATATGTCATTAATGATATTTGTATTATGATTAATGTTGGGGCTTGCTATAGTCATATATGATAACTATGACCTTTTTAGTCCTATACCAATGAAGTTAATGGACCAGATTATTTACGAATATTCTGTACTCATAAAGTCAAGGCATTATTATTGACGTCAATTAGTATTAGACCAAGTGGGAAATTATTAGATTTAATCTTCTTTAGGTGGACTCACATGTGATTTGTGACTTGTGGATTTATGTTGTTAAGATACCAAAGCCGTTAAGTGATCTAACTCGGGTAATTGGGTTTCGAGTTATTGGATGTGGGTTTAATAGATAGTGTTGGTGCAGGAAGCACCATATCGAACCTTGTTTTGATATTGACAAAGGGTTCAAAGTTAAGTATCATTTGTGATCTAATAAAGTTACTCAAGTGTGCAGGAAAGTCCTAGGTAATCTAGGCAATAAGTCCTAGCCGTGGGCTGGGCAACTAAGTCCTGACATAAGGTTGGGCAATAAGTCCTGGTCGTGGACTGGGCACTAAGACCTGGCCGAGGGCTGGGCACCGAAGACCTGGTTCGAGGAATCGGGCACTAAGACCTGGCCGAGGGCTGGGCACCGAAGACCTGGTTCGAGGAATTGGGCACTAAGACCTGGCCGGGGGCTGGGCACCGAAGACCTGCTTGGAAGGTGGGCACTAAGACCTGGTCGCGGATTGGGCACGAAGATCTGGTGAGTAAAGCTGGGCAAAAGTCCAATCGGAGGAGCCGGTTGGCAAAAGGTAAATTCTCCTGAGAGGAGTAGGTGAGGACGCGTTCCCCGTCGAGGGAACATAGGCGTCGGCTCGACCTAGGGCTCCATTTTGGAGACCCAAAGTCAGAACTAAGACAGCTAAGGCTGTATAAAACTAATACATTATTGCTCTGTGTTGTTTTGGACTAACCCTGGATGTAGGACCGAAGGAACGAGTGTCTGCAGCTCAGAAAGCCTCAAAGGAGTGAGGCAGAAGCTGAGTAGGGCGCCCGCAGTGTCCCGGGCGCCCCCAAGGTAAATACAAAACAAGAAGAGCAAAAGTACGCTTCAGAAGCTAAGTGGGCGGGGCGCTCCCGTGCTCCCGGGCGCCCCCGTGCTCCCGGGCGCCCCCGTGCTCCCGGGCGCCCCCGTGCTCCCGGGCGCCCCGAGCTCAAGCCAACGAAGCGGATAAGAGTTAAGCCTGCGAGAAGCCAGCAGATAAAGTCAACCCGGGCGCCCCCAGTGTCCCGGGCGCCCCGTCAAAGTTCGATCCCGAGTTTGAAGGGATCAGAGCTGACCGAGAGTTGCTCGGATCGGCTGACACGTGGGGGGGGGCGCCCCCAACGTTCCGGGCGCCCCCAGAGGCTATAAATAGCCCCTCGACCCCAAGGCTTCGAACAACACTTTCTCTGACGCTATTACGCTCTTCTGCTCCAGCGCTCTGCTCCAGAAACCTCCCAACTCGAGATATAAGCGCCAACGACGTCCCTCTTCTCCGAAATACAATCCACACCGGACGTCGGTAACAAAGAGCTATTTTTAAGTTTATTGTACTACTCTTGTAACATCTTTCTGTAAACTATTTGCGCATATAGAATTGCCCGCAGTAAACGATCAACGACCGTGGGCCTTGGAGTAGGAGCCGACCGCGACTCCGAACCAAGTAAAATCTTGGTGTTCGCGTTTGTTTTATTTTGATTTTTTTTCGCTGCGTATTTTCTTTCTCAATCCGAACGATCTACGATATTCACCCCCCCTCTATCGTATTCTCTCGATCCAACAGATAAAAATCTTTAGCCTGATTCATTATTATCTATGGGCTGATAATAGATTAAATCCCCTTATATAAAGGTGATGATCCTGTCGTAGAGTGAGGTGGACTCCCAAGAGCGAGGTGGACCCGAGCATCGTTGATGCTGGCTTCGATCTGTAAGGAAAACGACCATCAGTAACCCATCGGGAAGAATCCCCGGCAAGGTACTCCGACGATCAAGTCAGTCTCCGATGGTGGAAGGAATGAAAACTGAAAAACTGTAGCAAAAACTCTAACGTGCGTACTTGCGTGCGGAGTGCGGAGGACCTTATATAGCCGAGGGAGCTGACAGTCCCTGCCCACGTCTGCCGCTCTTTTGTCTCATGCGGGGACAGAATCAAGGGCACTGTCAGCTCGCCGACTGACGCCGACCGGCACCGCCCAGTCTGACACAAGCAGGGGTCGCCGTGGTACGGAGTGCCAGGGTATGTCAAGAAAGTACAGTGTCAGTGGAATATTCGAGATTCGGGCACGAATGGTGTCAAGCCTGCACTGACTCTTGTACCACTTTTGCCAGTATAGTGTTAGAGAGTGGGTGTTTATTAGGAAAATGATAAATTTCGAGCTGAAGCGCCGACCGACCTCCCCGAGTGAAACCTGGCCAGGCGGCCAATACCTCCTAGATTGGAACAGAATACTCTCCGAGTCAAGGAGCGCTCGTATTTGGCTAATTCGATTCATCCCAGGGTCGGGTGGTTAGGGTACAGGGAGACCACCGATTGGATGCCAAACGGATGTTGCCCGGACGACCTTGGGCTCGACAGTCGATATCTCTCGCTAAGGGCTAATGCGTATCGAGTGACGGACGGAGTCGGACACGGTGTTTTCAAGGTGGGACCAGGTCGGGATACATCTGTCTGGCCGCTCAGTCGGGCGATCCGGTCGAGAGGGCCTCAGGCCCCTGGCCCAGCCCGCTATATTGATCTGTCCGTACCTCGTGGTCGTGACCTATCCTTATGTGGCGCCAGGCTGGCCGACCGAGCTATACGTGAGCTAGGCGGGATTATAAGCATCCCCTTCGAGTCTAGTCGAAGGAGGCGCTGAGTCTGACTGACTGGACTATTAATTCAGAGTAAGCCTGGCACACCCGAGTAGGCTGCTTGCCCGACCGATCTTTACCACCAAACGCCCGACTGCCTAGCGGCGTGCCAACATCATCCCCTTTGCCTGTCTTTCCTGTCTTGTCCCCGACTCTCGTCGGGTCGATTCGAATATCCCATATTAATTACCTCATTAATTGCTGGAGCCACGTGTCCGCCATCTATTGGTTTCCCGAGTAACAAAACGTCCACCGTCTGACACGGCGAATGGGCACCGCGTGCGTGTGACGCGATATTCCAAGATTTATACACGGCTCAAATGGACGGCTCAGATCTCCTCCCGCCTTTTCCTCGGATCGCCATCGGACGGCTGACACTGGCCGCTCGACCCTATATATAGGTCACCTCCCCTCGCCGTTTTTACTTCCACTTTTCACTTCCTCGCCCCCTGCTGCTCGCGAGTTCTCTGCTAGGGTTCCGGCGATCTCCGGCGACGACCGTCTCACGTTCTTCTTCTCAGCGACCTTTTCCTTCACTCGGTCAGTTCTTCTCTCTTTTCTGCCTCATGGATCCTTCCTCCTTAAATTCCGACTCGTGGTACACCACCATGGTGTCCGACCTCCATTACGACGACCTTGACCAATTGCAATCTGACTACCACATTTCCTCCGACCACCGCCTCTGTTTGCCCGACCCAACCGACCGACCTGAGAGTGCTCCTCTCAGTTTCATAACTCTTTCCTGAGACCAGCTCCAGGCCGGACTCCATTTCCCGATCCATCCCTTCATTTTCTCCATTTGCCGCTTCTTCCAAATTACCCTTTCTCAACTAGCCCCAAACACCATCCGCCTGATATGCGGATCGGTGGTTATCTTCTCTTTGTATCAGATTCCCCTCCAACCTGAGATCTTCTACTACTTCTTCTACCCTAAAAAATAAGAATTGGGCGACTTCTTCTTCCAGGATCGAGCCAAAACTTCCTTCCTAGAGAAACTTCCGACCTCGAACAAGGGTTGGAAGGAGCACTTCTTTTTCGTGAACACCACCGCGACCCCCAGTTAGCCTACTACTTGGATTACCGACTTGCCCCCCTTCTCCTCCTCTCCCCAAAAATTATCGATCTCTACTTTCCTAACAATCGACCCCTGTCTAAGATCGGGGGTCGACATTTCCATGGGGTGAACTTGCTTCGCAAGGACATTTTATATGTATTCGGGCTCAGCCATGTGCCAGTTCCTCGGCCCAGATTGCTCGGTAAGTTCTTTATTCTGTCCTTTGAATATTTATAGCTAACTAAAATTTTGTTATTTTACAGCAACTATGATGCTCGCTGCAGCTTTGGAAGAGGGGTTCGACATGGATGATGTCGAGCTGAAGTCGCGAGTTGCCGAGCAACTAATGCAATGAGAAGCGACTCCACTTGTGTCGACCCCGATTCCGGTGTCGTCTCCTTCTGGCCCGAAGCTATGCCGACTGCCGACCTGGAGCCGATGGAAGTAGAGGACTAACCTCTTATCTTGAGGCGTCGACAGGACTGAGACTCCAGCCGCAAGCCTATGCCCCAGACTGCCACTCTCGTCGTGGCTTCTTCCAGCTCCCAACTCAAAAAGAAAATGAAGAAAACGGCGGTCAGACCTTCAACGCCGTCGCCGACCGCTACTCGGGCGTCCTCTTCCAGCTCTCCTGCACTTCCCCTCTCGTAGGACTTGGGTCCCCCACCCACGGAGGGTCAGCTCAACCAGCCTCCCATGCACCTTCTCCTGCCCTCGCGCTTCGACCCCTACATGAGCATGGAGAAGCCGACCCGAGCGGTCCCAAGAACTCTACCTCTATGGACCGCTGGCCAACCATTTCGTCCTGGGCATCCGGGAGTCTAACTACCGAGGCCCTAGTAGTCGGGCCAACGCCTTCTTCTCAGAGGCTACTCAGGTATGCTTGTTATATATATATATATATATATATATATATATATGTTCTCCTTAACTCGGTATTGAAACTGATAATATGTGCTTTGTTATTTGCAGCTTTGGGGCTCCTGCTATAGCATGACTATGACCATGATAGCCCATTCTAAAGTGCGACTGCGGGTCGAGCGCCAGGTGGAGCAATTGGAGACCCGACTCCGGCATATGCAGTTGGTCTCCAATGAGGCCACCCTTAACGACTTGCGGGCAAAGATCATTGCCCTACAGGACCGCCTGACCCACTCGGAGGAACAACTGAAGATCGCCAAGACCCAAGTTGACTTGGCAGATACGGCGGTCGTTCAGTCACACCTCCGAGTCTCCCACCTTGAGTACACTGAGCGCAAGGCTTGGACTCTCCAGGCTCAGGCCCGGGAGGAGCTGACCAAGATGAAGGCCGAGCTCCTCGAGGTGTCCCAATCTTTTGGGGCCTTGCGCTCTGACCTAGCGGCCAAGGAGCAGGAGTTGTCAGCCCAAGTTGAGAAGGTTAGCTCCTTGGCGACTCAACTGGAGAGTCGAGACAAGGAGCTCATTGCTTGGCCTGAGGAACTCCACCGACTCCGGGCGCAACGATCTGCTTGGGAAGCCGCCCAGTCCGAGCTTGAAGAACTTCGAGCGTACAAGGAGGGGGAAGCAGCTCGGTGGGGTGCTCAGAGGGTTGAATACATCAACTCTCTAGAGTTTAGCCTCCAGCTGTCCCAGAGGTTACTGTTGGTGCAGGAAGCACCATATCGAACCTTGTTTTGATATTGGCAAAGGGTTCAAAGTTAAGTATCATTTGTGATCTAATAAAGTTACTCAAGTGTGCAGGAAAGTCCTAGGTAATCTAGGCAATAAGTCCTACCCGTGGGCTGGGCAACTAAGTCCTGACATAATGTTGGGCAATAAGTCCTGGTCGTGGACTGGGCACTAAGACCTGGCCGAGGGCTAGGCACCGAAGACCTGGCCGAGGGCTGGGCACCGAAGATCTGGTTCGAGGAATTGGGCACTAAGACCTGGCCGGGGGCTGGGCACCGAAGACCTGCTCGGAAGGTGGGCACTAAGACCTGGTGAGTAAAGCTGGGCAAAAGCCCAACCAGAGGAGCCGGTTGGCAAAAGGCAAATTCTCCTGAGAGGAGTAGGTGAGGACGCGTTCCCCGTCGAGGGAACATAGGCGTCGGCTCGACCTAGGGCTCCATTTTGGAGACCCAAAGTCAGAACCAAGACAGCTAAGGCTGTATAAACCTAATACTTTGATTGCTTTGTGTTGTTTTGGACTAACCCTAGATGCAGGACCGAAGGAATGAGTTTCTGCAGCTCAGAACGCCTCAAAGGAGAGAGGCAGCAGCTGAGTAGGGCGCCCCCAGTGTCCCGGCGCCCCCAAGGGCAAGGCAAAACAAGTTAAGCAAACATGTGCTTCGGCAGTTCACTGGGCGGGGCGCCCCCGTGCTCTCGGGCACTGATAGATACCATTTTATTGATCATTTGAGTTGCTAAAATCCATGTTTGACCTATGTTTTTATTGCTTAATTGTGAAATTGCCCTAGGTTTTAGGATTTCCTCTTATTTTGGATTTAATTGCAAATTTACACATTTTTGGATTATTTGGCCACTAATTTTCTGATATATTTTTTTTTGTAGGCATGAAAGGATCCTGGACCTAGAGCATATTGGGTCAAACTTGAGTCGGAAGTGAACCGGATCGAATTATCAAGCTTACGATTAATCCGAGCCGTCCGATTCAAGAGCGGCTATATCTGAGCCATCCGGGACAATCTGAAGCAATCCGAGCTAGGGTTAGGGTTGATCAAGCACTATGATCAAGATCTGAAGGTTTCATTCCAATTAGAGCTCAATCAATCGTTGGATCAAGCTCGGAGGGCTCTAGATCGTCCATTCATAGATTAGGTTGATCTAGACCATCCGTTGCACATCTGGAGGATCCAAGCTACCACGAGGCAGATCTTGACCCCAGATCAACATCCTCAAAGTTTGGCTCCAATCAGAGCAAGATCAGCCGTTGGATTTTCTCAATTCAATTTGAGCCATCCGTGTTTAAGTATTTAATCAAAAGTCCTGCGCAGCTTCCTCTTCATCGCGTCTTCGCCGCAACATTAGCTTCATCCGTTTTCTTCTTCGTTTCTTCAATTTTTCATCCAATCGAAGGCGTGATCACTCAATCCTTCATCAAAGCAAGGGCTAGGTCAGTGAAGAGAGTTCTCAGTGAGGTTTCAGATTATAGCAAGGCTGCGTGAGGTTTCAGCAGTTTTGCTATCCGATTTCAGTGAGCTCATCTGTGCACCATCGCCACTGCATCCGAGCTATCCAGAGGGGTTCCCTGGAAGGTTTCGGTCATTCCCTAATCCCAATCGCAAGCCACCACAGCGAGTTTGAAGAATTCAGAAGCAGATTTCAGCTTGAGCAGGATTTGCTTTGAATCGGTTGCAGAGACAGTTCTTCACTGATTTGTTGAGCTTGCGGGTCCGAGGTTCTCCCTTGATTGACGACCAAGGAGCTCTTGAGTTGGAGAAGGGTTGAGGAGTAGCTTAGATAATTAAGTTCATTGTGTTCTAACTGTAATTTAAGTTCTGCGCAACTCTGTTCTAGATTTTTAGTTTTATCAGCTGCCTTAGTTTGTGTTTCTGAATTGTTTGGATTCATTAGGTTTTTAATCTTCGAGTTCAGTAATTTAGGAACTTGTTTAGTGATCAATTGAGTTAAATTTCAGTTCACTTTTGTTTAGTTTGCTGCGTGCCAAATTGTGTTGCTGCGTGCCAAGCTAAACTGCTGCGTATCAGAATTTTCAGTCCCATTTCACTAGATTCGGTTAAGTAATTGCTAGTTAAGTTTCTTTGTGCCTAGATTAGTTACTTGTAATCAGTTTGCATTAGCTAGCTCAGCCTTTAATCTATTGCGAAAAAAAAATCTGTAGCTAATCCTTTCAATTCTGCATCTGAAATTTCAGCCATTTGGTTTCTGAATTTGTGCTTTTCAAGTTCTGATTTCAGTTTCCATTCCTCACCTTAGTCTTGCTTAGTTCTTTCTTAATACCCTTGTTTCCCAATTGAACCACTCAGCTTAAACAATTGAGCTAAAGATTTACTTATTTCACAATTTGGAGAAAGTGTTTGGCACAAAGAGTCTTCCCTTGCGTGCCAATTGATTTGAACCTTTTTGCATCTGAATTTAACTTGTTTTTGTGGCATATGATTGTGTTCGGAATCAATAAGTTAGCATTCACTCATTTCTGAATTTTGTTGGCAGTGGTTGGCTTCCAAAAACATTGTAACTAGTTGAGTTGAGTTGTTTGTTTGATTTTCTTAATTTCGCATGCCACTAATTGTTGCAAGCTTGTTTGTTTCCGAAAACTCCTATCACTGTCTTTACTTCATTGCATAACATTTCTTTTGTTTTGTTGAAATCAGAAATCAGTTTCCAAAAATTTGGTGAGTGCTTGATTAGGTTTCCATTAGGTTGAGTACTAAGTGTCATCTCTTTGTTTAGTTCATGAGTTGAGTTCTCTATCTTTCATTGTGCTTTCATATCTGAATTATAACCCAAAATCCAATTACTTATTTGAAACCTAAAAACACAAACGACACATAAACCAAGCTCGAATCAAACACGACAACTAGCCCCGAGAAAAATACGACCTGTGGCCCCTTTGCTACGCTTTTCTGCTTTGATTGTAAAAGGGTTTCCAGCATTTCATATACATTTAAATTTATAGACCCACATTCGTGACACATATCTCAGGCCTATCAGGCACCCCGGATGCTCAGGATGCCCTGTGCTCAAGCCAACGAAGCGGATAGAATCAAGCCAGCGGAACGAGTCAACCCGGGCGCCCCCGGTCAAATCTCAGCCCGATCCTAGAGGGATAACGGCTGACCGAGCCATGTCCGGATCGATTGACACGTGGGGGGGGGGGGCGCCCCCAACGTTCAGGGTGCCTCGGGAGGCTATAAAAAGCCCCTCGACCCCAAGGCTTCAAACATCACTGCTTCCAACGTCAATACGCTCTTCTACTCAAGCGCTCTGCCCCAGAAAACTTCCATCTCGAGATTCTAGCACCGACGACGACCCTACGCACCGAAGAATGATCTACACCGGGCGTCGGTAAAGAAGAGTTAATTTTTTAATTGTACTTTCTCTGCACTACTATGGTACATCTTCTTGTAATTATTTGCGCGACTATAGTATTGCCCGCAGTAAACGGTCAACGACCGTGGGCCTTGGCGTAGGAGCCGACCGCGACTCCGAACCAAGTAAATCGTGGTGTTTGCGTTTGGTTTTTGTATTAAAATTCCGCTGTACATACTCTCTTTAAAATCCAAAACGCTTTACAATATTCACCCCCCTCTATCTATTCTCTCGATCCAACAGTTATGCCCCATGCTTAAACAGCAAATGCTCAGTACCTTTGAGCAGCATAAGCAGGGCTGGCACCTTCCGCCCGACCTCCCGCTCAGCACAATCAAGTTGTCCGGCTTAACCCAGCAAATGCCGGAGAAGGCTCTCCGACCCTTCAAGTGAGGGTCGCGTTTTTATTTTTCTTTTTTCCTTTGTAGAGGCTTGCCTCCTTTTTGTAATAGTTGAATGACAATGTAAATTTCTTCTTTAATCTCTATCAGCGTATTGTTATGTGTGTATATTGCTTTTCTCTTTTAAGTACTATTAATCCTGGTTGATACTAAGGGCCTCTTAAATTATTCTGACCCTCGTGGAGTTAGCTCGAGTGATTCAACCGCTATCCCGGCCAAAAAACCTAAGACTCGTTTTAGTTTCTTGAGTTAAGCTAAGGCATGGGACTAGCCTTTCTGTTGTTTGCCCACTCAGGGGGGCTATGGGTACTCGGTTAGTCTACTCCTAAGGAGCATGGGTTGCCACGCGCTGTCGGGGAGTCGAGCCAAGTATAACGTTGCTCGCTCAGAAGGCTAGAGTTTAGATATTCGGTCGATTGGGTCGCAGGGAGTGTGGGTCACCACGTGTCCAATCAGGGAGTCGAGCCGAGTGGTGGCGTGGGGGCATGCCCAATTATAACTCGCTCAGAGGCGAGAGTCTGTACACTCAGTCGGTTGGATCCCAGGGAGCATGGATCGCCATGCGTCCGATCAGGGAGTCGAGCCGAGTGGTGGCGTGGGGGCATGCCCAACTATAACTCGCTCAGAGGCGAGAGTCTGGACCCTCGGTTGGCTGGATCCCAGGGAGCGTAGATCACCACGCGTCCAATCAGGGAGTCGAGTCGAGTGGTGGCGTGGGGGCATGCCCACTTATAACTCGCTCAGAGGCGAGAGTCTGGAGTGCCTGCACATTGGGTGAAGATCTCAGTTTTTCATTAATATTACAGAGTTATGGAATACAGCCGACTCTCAGAACCTCACTATGGCTCTCTATAAGGTTGGAGATGAATGACACTCCAGGGCCGATCCAACTTCTTTCCTTGTGCGCTCTCCAAGTAGTATGCTCCGGATGCCAGCTTTTGGATTATCTTGAAAGGTCCTCCCCATTGGGGCTCTAACATGCTGATATCGCCGACCGGCTTGATCCTCTTCCAAACGAGATCGCCGACCTAAAAATCTCTCAGCAACACCTTTCGGTTATATCTTTCTTTCATACTTTGGCGATAAGCGAACATTCAGGCGGCAACCTTTTTTCGGATCTCTTCAACTAGGTCCAACTTCAAACGCCTTCTTTCTGAGTTCTCTTCATCATATGCTTTTCACTGATTGGATTCACATCCGACTTCAACAGGTACTACGACCTCGCTTCCATAGACCAACTAGAAAGGAGTGTGACCCGTAGTCTCTCTTGGTGTGGTTCGCTGAGCCCACAAGACGCTCGACAACTTGTTGACCCAGGTGCCTCCTGCATGATCCAGCTTAGTTTTCAAGTATCTCAGGATTTCCCGATTGGCCACTTCCGCTTGACCATTGCTCTGAGGGTACGCCACAGAAGTTAATGCTGTTGATGCAGTCTGACCCTGATTGTTATTTTGGTGTTGACACCTATTTTAGTTTAGGTTAATGAGATGAGTCTGGTTTAAGTCCTGGTCGGGGACTGGGCACGACTCCCGGTGAGTGAAGCCGGGTTATGGAAACCCCGGTGAGTGAAGCCAAGTCTTGGTGAGTGAAGCCAGGTCCTGGTGAGTGAAGCCGGGTGACTGAAATCCTGGTGAGTGAAGCTAGGTCCCGGTGAGTGAAGCCGGGTTACGGAAACCCCGGTGAGTGAAGACGGGTCCTGGTGAGTAAAGTCAGGTGATTGGAAATCCTGGTGAGTGAAGCCGGGTCCTGGTGAGTGAAGCCAGGTGAATGAAATCTCGGTGAGTGAAGCCGGGTCCTGGTGAGTGAAACCAGGTGACTGAAATCCTGGTGAGTGAAGCTAGGTCCTAGCGAGTGAAGCTAGGTTGATTGAAATCCCGGTGAGTGAAGCCGAGTCCCAGTGAGTGAAGCCGGGTGACCGAAACCCTGGTGAGTGAAGCCAGGTCCTAGTGAGTGAAGATAGGTTGAATGAAGTCCCAGTGAGTGAAACTGGGCACGGAGTCTTGGTCCGGGGGACTGAGCACGAGTCAGAGAAGGCTAGGGAGTCGTTCTCTTGACTTGGAGTTGAATTGAGAGTCGCTGGATCGGTCTGGTGACCGATCAAGGAGTTGGCACGAACTCCTGTAGTGGATCGGTCTGGTGACCGCTCCAATAACATCCGATCGGTTTGGTGACCGATCAGGGAGAGAACAGAAAGGTTTCTGTTGAGCTCCTGATCGTTCTGGTGAACGATCAGAGAGAGGTCAGTAGCCTTGGGGAGAAACTCTTGATTGGTCTACTGGACCGATCAAATATCGCGAGGTTTCTCACCTTGACCGGTCAGGATGGCTCCTGATCGGTCAGGGAGTGCTCTGATCGGTCATTAGACCGATCAGACCACAACCTGATCGGTCAGGTGACCGATCAGTGGGTTTGGCTTGCGAAGCTGGAAAACCCTCAGCAAAGGGGTGGATCGGTCAGGTGATCGATCCACGACCTGTGATCGATCTGGTGACCGATCACTAGAAGTCGCAATCCCAGTTTTCTCACTGGGGAGCTTGATCGGTCTGGGCTTACCCTGATCGGTCCGGTGACCGATCAGGGTGACCGATCAGTAGCAGTAAACTTTAATTCAAATCCACTATCAGAGTTCTGATCGCGTCTATTATGCTCTGTGTTTTCTCTGCTGCTTACAGATTCTTGTTGATTTCATTTGCTAAGTATCTGTTAAGTGTGCAGGTGATACAGGGAGGATTCAAACAATGGAGGAGAGTCAAATGGGGACTTTCCATGTATCAGGTTTGACTATTTCTCCTTCTCAGGTTTCAACGGACGCTGGCGCTGCTGGCAACGACTGGAAGCTGACCTGGGGCTCGACTGGGGCTCGGCTGAGGAGAGCTCAGAGAGGCCAGGAGAGGTCAGGGTAGCTGGGCTATCTCAGATGAGCAGCTGGGAGAGAAGAAGCACTGGTTCTCAGTTGCGACACAACTGATTCATCCTGAAGCATACTCTTGAGCATTCATTCGACACCTTGAAGCGATCTCTTGCAAAGCTGCAACCTTGAGTCTGTAGAGGAAGTTGCGAGTGGATCAGCAAGCAAACGAAGAGTTGAGAGTTCTTGTGTTGGTGGTGCTGTGCTGTGCTCGGTGATTTGTTCTCCTATTCTCATCCTTGTGCTTTGTTAGCGATCTGTAAGATCTTCCTTTTTGTCTCTGTACTTAATTTCTGATATTCTTGAGACTATTTGTGTGGAGAGGTTTTTCCACTGAGAAGGAGGATTTGATATCCGCATTTTCCGGGGCTTGATCTACCGACGATCAAGGGATCATCCACCTTACGGGCACGCCAAGGAGTAGAGGCAAGTTATCCCCGAACCTTGTATATCCTCGTGTTAGAGTTTTGGTTTGTTCTTTATTTCTGCATCCCTAGTTTCTGTTTTGTATTGCTTCCGCTGCTACTAACCTGACTGCAGAAATCTTTAAAAGAAGCCAAAATTTGTGTCTGGCTACATTCACCCCCCCTCTCTAGCCATCCAAGCACCAACAAGTGGTATCAGAGCTTGGGGCTCTGCTCAAACGGACTAACACCCGAGAGTCAACAAGAATGACAATGAGAGAAGGATTTAGCACCAACCGACCCCTCTTCTTCGACGGATCTGATTTTCAGTATTTGGAGGCCTCGCATGGAGTACTACCTCAAGACCGATATTGGAATGTGATTTTCCATGAAGGAAGGATTCATCCCTCCAAGAGATGCCGAGGGAAAAGAGTTGGAGTCCTCGCGATGGTCGGCTGAGCAAACTCGCATGGGAGAAGCTGACGCAAAGGCAGTGGTCACCTTGCAATGCGGGATGACCAAGGACCAACTAATCAAAGTTGTTCCCTTCACAAGCGCCAAGGATCTATGGAACAAGCTCATTGAGCTTCACGAAGGCACCCGGGACTCGAGGATAGCCAAGAGGGACTTGTTCCTTAATCAACTACAAAATCTCTCCATGAAGGAGAGTGAAACGGTAAGTGAACTTCATGGTAGATTCAAGGAGATACTCAACCGTCTCCACTCCATTGACGAAAAGGTCGAGAACCGCGACCTTGTGAGGTACATTTTAAAAGCTTTTCCAAGGAATGCCTTGTGGTCATCCATGGTGGATGCCTACAAGGTTTCCAAGGATTTGTCAATTGTTAAATTGGATACACGAAATGGCTAACAAAAGTCCAAAAGAGAAAGGTGTAGCTTTTGTGGCAGGTGACAAAAGAAAGAAGAAGAAGGAGAAGAAGAAGGAAATGGAGGAGGAAAAGAACACGTCACATGACTTTCATGGCAATAGAGGTACCAAATGAAGAAAGTGGTGACGAATCAAGTGACTCCTCAACCGCGGCTTCATCATCTTTAGATGATGAAGGGGTAATTTCTCCCGAACTAGATAAATACTATTGAACAATAACTTACTTGACAAACATGCTTAAAAAATCTAAGAATAATGTGAAGGCTTTAAAATTAGAAATAGAACAATTGAAAACACCTAAAGACCATGATATTGATGACTTGCATGTTAAGATTCTTCAGGATGAAAATAAGGACTTGAAGAGCGAAGTTGAAAACCTCAAGAATATTCTTGAGAAATTTTCAATTAGCTCCAAAACTTTAGATATGATCCTCAATTCACAAAGAGCGATTTATAACAAGGCCGGTATAGGTTACCGACCTAAAGAACCAATATTTGTGTCATTAATGTCTAGAACTCGTATTAGACCACCAAATGTTCCTAGGGTTCAAGCGAAAATGACTAAGGCATGGGTGCCAAAGTCTTTCATTGTAGATGCTTTAGGTCCCAAAATTTGGATACCCAAAACATCTATATTTCGAATTGTATAGACATTGATTGAGGGGGAGCATCTATCAACATGGGTGGTTGATAGTTGGTGCTCCAAACACATGGTCATTCCCAGTTAGGGATGTGCTTACCATTTCCTCCATTTAATGGATGACCATTCACTACCCATGAGAAATGGATTTTGATCTTGAATTTATATGATTGGGGTTAAGGAAATGGGAATCATAAACAATGTAGATACATTGAAAATTTCACCATCTATACTAAAAAATTTTCCTATTCACTTTTATGGGCATTTTGGGGAATAAATTTGGATATAAACTTGTTACAAATTGGATGTATGGTTTGATTGATTATGACTTCATTGATTGGGCTCTTGTTTTTACAACGGAGAGGTTGTTAAACCCATAAGGACTCTTGATCCTTGTTAAAGGATCCATTCTAGTCGAGGGAATAAATCCTGGATCTATCGAAGAGGTTTCTGATATCGAAAGGATGTCTGAAACTGTGATTTCAGAGGGTTTCTGATATCTGATCGGTCCACAGACCGATCAGAGAGCTCACAGAACCATCTGTCCACTCTGTTCGATCCCTGATCGATCTGCAGACCGATCAGGGACCTCTCTGATCGGTCATCGGACCGATCAGGAGTTGGCCTGATCGGTCATGCAGACCGATCAAGCAATTCTGCGAAATCCACAGAAATCCCTCTGTGTTGGCCCTGATCGGTCCACTGACCGATCTGGCCACCTAGTTGATCGATCCACCGACCGATCAGAAGGGTCACGAAAAATCTCGCAAACTCTCTGTTCGCTCCCTGATCGATCGGCAGACCGATCAGGGCTTTTCCTGATCGGTCACCCGACCGATCAGGACCCAGCCAGACCGATCAGGAGGTTCCCTGATCGGTCTGGGCTCTCCTGGATCGAATGGTGATCCGAATCGATCGCATTAAATCCGATTGGTAGATCGGTCCACCAATCTATTAACTCTCTCTATTCGCTTCATCTCCAACCCTAAGCGCCGAAAAACCCTTCCATCTCCTTCCTCGTGCGCCAGTTTCCTCTGTGAAGCTTTTCTTCGAGCCCCTCCTGTGAGCTCTCTCTGCAATCTGTGAGTTCCTGTGAGTCCTCTGCAACTTCATCTCTGAAAGGTTGCACTCAAGTCTTTGTCTCCTGCGGTCCTTGCAAGTTGTTTTCGGGCAGATCTGTGAGTTCTTCTCCTCTTCAAGCAAACTCCAGTTTGATCTGCAAGATCTTTGTGAGTTCTCTCATCTTGTGCAACCTCTGAGTTTTCTCTCTTCAAATTGACCAACAGATATGGCTCCCAAGTAAGCTTAATTATGCTTATTGGTTTTTGATTATCTATCTTATAATTTGTGATTTTGTGAACTAATCTTTAATCATCTTGTGGTGTGTGTGCCCTGTGTTTGTCTTGACTTTGCCGTGACCGTAACCTTACCCCTATGATCAATTTTGTTTGCCATGATGATCAAATTGTTCATCTTACTTGCCGTGGCTTATCCTTATTTGTTAAAAATTTCTCCTATCTGTGCCGTGACCTAAAACTCTCAAACCTTATTTTCACTTGATCAAACCTTACCTTACATGTTCAAATTCTTGTGTTCACTTCACTGATCAATCCCATAATTATGCTGTGATCTTAATTTCGATCAATGTCTATGTGGTGAACCTCATTTGATTCATTCAACTATTGTGATCAAAATTTCCAACCCTTAGGAGATCTTCCAAGGGCAAAGAACCTGCCGCGGGTACCTCACGATCCAGAGCTCCCTCTTCATCTACTAGGCCTCAACCTTCCAAGAGCTCTAGGTTCCCTAATGCCGCCCTTGAACAAGCCTTTCAAACTCGAACTTTTAAACTTCTCCCATGTAGATCGATTGATAGGCCGTTCCTATATGAGCACTGCCCCTCTATTAAAGAGGTTCTTGACTTCTATAACCTTGACTTTTTCCTTTCTCTTGAGAGAACCATTAATCTTGACCTTGTATCAGAATTCTATAACAACCTCCAACCGGGACCAGGAGGGGGTTTAGAATTTATAACTAGGGTAGCCAAGACAAATCTTGACTTTACCTACATTAATTTTTCTGAGTTTCTTGGCGTTCGACGATCGCCGAATGTTTATTCTTTCTACCCTGAGCTCCCAGATCCCATTTGAGGGAGTCACCCCCGACTCCATCTATAAGCACTTTTTGGGACACCCTAGGCCGGATGGCCTCGATGAGTTAGGGCCTGATTTTCCTACTTTTGCTGCCCTTCGTCTTTCTCCTATTGATTATATCCTCTTCAAAATTGTCACAAACTGCATGCTGCCAATAACTTCAAAACCCCTGGCTGAGATCCGCTCTTACCATTGCTTGATGCTCTACGGGATGCATCGCCTCCTCGACTTTGATATCACGGCGTGCATTCTCGGCTCTATCATGACCTATAGTCCCAGCCGTCGCACGGTTTACATGCCTTTTGGTCATGTTATTACTGACTGACTTCAGTCAGTTGGTATTGATGTGACCAAGGGCAGGACCGTGACCATGGTTTGGTAGGATTGCCGACTTGACAAACGTGCGTTTGCCAAGTCTGGCATCATTGTTGGACCTCAGGACCAGGGCTTTATATAGAAGGATGGGCGAGGTCTAGGAGAACTACCTCGGGGCGCACATATACAGGTACCAGCCGCACCAGCTGGACATCACGAGGCGCTCGCGGCTGCCGACTATGAGGAGTATGAGCCGGATCCTGACCTTCGGTGGCAGGTCGCAGAGCTAGAGCAGACGATGTAGCACGAGTTTTATGTATCCGAGCTCTGGCGACAGGAGGTCCGCTCTGAGTTTCAGTCTTTCGATCGCAGACTACTCATGATAGAGTCTGACGTCTCTGGGATCCGTTCCGAGCACCAGGCATGGGTTGTAGAGTGGTGTGCTTGGGCAGCTGTTCATCCGTACCAGTCTTCATTTTCTGGACCTGCGCCTTCCAGCAGCACTGCCCCGGGGTCTTTCCTACCAGACGATGACACGACATATGACCCCATGCAGTTTGAAGACCCACCTGCCCAGGATTGATTGTGCTTGTACTCTGATTTTGGTTATGCTTCCATGATTTGTGATGTATCTGACTATCTGACTAGTTTCATGTATGACTTGCTATTTCATGGTTATTGCTATTTGATGTCGTTTTCTATTTCATATGATGCATATGATTTTCCTTTCATGTTTTATCTTTATCATATGTCTTTCATATAACTTCGAATTAATCATATCTTGTTTGTCTTGGGAAAACCCTGGTTTGAGGGGGAGGTCTTTTAAACTTAACAACCAGACTACACCCTTTTCGGTGTTTGACAAAGGGGGAGAGTGTGGTTAGTTAAGTTTAGGATGATTACGAGTTTAACTATTGTAGGGGGAGGATCCTGATTCTCCTACGATAGTGAGATTTGATTACTATAAATGATTACAAATACCTAAACTTAAAATCGGGTTGTCAAACAACAAAAAGGGGAAGATTGTTGATGCAGTCTGATCCTGATTGTTGTTTTGGTGTTGACACCGATTTTAGTTTAGGTTAATGAGATGAGTCTGGTTTAAGTCCTGGTCGGGGACTGGGCACGACTCCTGGTGAGTGAAGTCGGGTTACGAAAACCCCGGTGAGTGAAGCCGATTCCTGGTGAGTGAAGCCAGGTGATTGGAAACCCTGGTGAGTGAAGCCAGGTCCCGGTGAGTGAATCCGGGTGACTAAAATCCGGGTGAGTGAAGCCAGGTCCCGGTGAGTGAAACCGGGTTACGAAAACCCCGGTGAGTGAAGCCGGGTCCTGGTGAGTGAAGTCAGGTGATTGGAAATCCCGGTGAGTGAAGTCGGGTCCTGGTGAGTGAAGCCAGGTGAATGAAATTCCGGTGAGTGAAGCCGGGTCCTGGTGAGTGAAACCAGGTGACTGAAATCCTGGTGAGTGAAGCCAGGTCCTAGCAAGTGAAGCTAGGTTGATTGAAATCCCGGTGAGTGAAGCTGGGTGACCGAAACCCTGGTGAGTGAAGCCAGGTCCTAGTGAGTGAAGATAGGTTGAATGAAGTCCCAGTGAGTGAAGCTGGGCACGGAGTCTTGGTCCGGGGGACTGAGCACGAGTCAGAGAAGGCTAGGGAGTCGTTCTCTTGACTTGGAGTTGAATTGGGAGTCGCTGGATCGGTCTGGTGATCGATCAGGGAGTTGGCACGAACTCCTGTTGTGGATTGGTCTGGTGACCGATCCAGTAATGTCCGATCGGTCTGGTGGCCGATCAGGGAGAGAACAGAAAGGTCTCTGTTGAGCTCCTGATCGTTCTGGTGAACGATCAGAGAGAGGTCAGTAGCCTTGGGGAGAAACTCTTGATCGATCTGCTGGACCGATCAAATATCACGAGGTTTCTCACCTTAACCGATCAGGATGGCTCCTGATTGGTCAGGGAGTGATCTGATCGGTCACCAGACCGATCAGGCCACAACCTGATCGGTCAGGTGACCGATAAGTGGGTTTGGCTTGCGAAGCTGGAAAAACCCTCAGCAAAGGGGTGGATCGGTCAGGTGATCGATCCACGACCTGTGATCGATCTGGTGACCGATCATTAGAAGTCGCGATCCCAATTTTTTCACTGGGGATCGATCAGGCTGGAGCCTGATCGGTCTGTGCTTACCCTGATCGATCTGGTGACCGATCAGGGTCATCTCTGATCGGTTCGGTGACCAATCAGTAGCAGTAAACTTTAATTCAAATCCACTGCCAGAGTTCTGATCGCGTCTGTTATGCTCTGTGTTTTCTCTGTTGCTTACAGATTCTCGTTGATTTCATTTGCTAAGTATCTGTTAAGTGTGCAGGTGATACAGGGAGGATTCAAACAATGGAGGAGAGTCAAATGGGGACTTTCCATGTATCAGGTTTGGCTGTTTCTCCTTCTCAGGTTTCAACGGACGCTGGCGCTGCTGTCAACGACTGGAAGCTGACCTGGGGCTTGGCTGAGGAGAGCTCAGGGAGACCAGGAGAGGTCAGGGTAGCTGGGCTGTCTCAGATGAGCAGCTGGGAGCTGCAGAGGAGCGTCTGTTGATAGCAGGTTAGGTGTTGGCTGGCGATGAGGAGAAGAAGCACTGGTTCTCAGTTGCGACACAACTGATTCATCCTGAAGCATACTCTTGAGCATTCATTCGACACCTTGAAGCGATCTCTTGCAAAGCTGCAACCTTGAGTCTGTAGAGGAAGTTGCGAGTGGATCAGCAAGCAAACGAAGAGTTGAGAGTTCTTGTGTTGGTGGTGCTGTGCTGTGCTCGGTGATTTGTTCTCCTATTCTCATCTTTGTGCTTTGTTAGCAATCTGTAAGATCTTCCTTTTTGTCTCTGTACTTAATTTCTGATATTCTTAAGACTATTTGTGTGGAGAGGTTTCTCCACCGAGAAGGAGAATTTGATATCCGCATTTTCCGGGGCTTGATCTACCGACGATCAAGGGATCGCCCACCTTACGGGCACGCCAAGGAGTAGGGGCAAGTTATCCCCGAACCTTGTATATCCTCGTGTTAGAGTTTTGGTTTGTTCTTCATTTCTGCATCCCTAGTTTCTGTTTTTGTATTGCTTCCGCTGCTACTAACCTGATTGCAGAAATCTTTAAAAGAAGCCAAAATTTGTATCTGGCAACATTCACCCCCCCTCTCTAGTCATCCAAGCACCAACAAATGCTTGCCGAATGCCATAAGCCGAGCATCATTCTTGTATTTTTCGACCTTGAAACTGTCTTCCATTGTCCGAGACTAGCTTATGAGGAATTCCGTATCGGCACAAGATGTTCTGTCACAGAAACTTGATAACGACCTACTCGGTTATGCTCGCCAAGGCCTCGACTTCTATCCATTTGGAGAAGCAATCCACAGTCACCAATAAGAACCTTTTCTGAGTGGGAGCAGTCGAGAAATGTCCCACTATATTCATACCCCATTGGTCGAACGGGCAAGAGACCACTGACGCCTTCATCATCTCGACCGGCCGATGAGGGAGGTTATGGTGTTTATGACATGATAGGCAGGTGGAGACAAGTCGGTCGACATCCTTCTGCAGAGTTGGCCAATAATATCCCGAGAGCAGCGCTTTCCAAGCCGCGGCTCTAGCTCCAGCATGACTTCCACACATCCCCATATGTATTTGCTTTAACATGTATTCAACATCCTCTTCGCCCATACACTTGAGTAGCGATCGGGCAAAGACCCTCTTGTTCAGTGCATCCCCGACAAAAGAATATTGGACCGCTTGCTTTCTCAAGAGTTGCGCTTCATCTCGGTCGGCCGGGAGTATTCCATTAGTCAGATAAGCGATCAACAGGGCCCTCCAGTCCGTCCCGAGCTCCAATTCTGCCTGTTGTTCTATGTGCATTACCATCATCGTTTGACTGCTTGGCTGGGGGAGCACCCAAGAACCTACTGAGCTGGCCAACTTAGCTAACTCGTCCGCTCGTAGGTTACTCTCCCTTAGGATCTTCTGCAACTGGACCTCCCGGACCCAGCTTTTAGCTTCTCATAGGTCTCCACAAATGCCTGCAGCCGATCGCTGTTAACCTCAAACCGACCGGCGAGTTGCTGAGTGGCTAACTGCGAGTCTGAGTATAATACTACCCGAGTGGCGCCTACATCTTTGGCGGTCTGTAATCCATCGATGAGAGCTTCGTACTTGACTTCGTTGTTTGTGGCACGATAGTCCAGTCGGACTGACAGATGCAATTGTTCCCCGCTTGGAGAGACCATCAAAATCTCAATACCACTGCCCTGCCGAGCTGACAACCCATCCACGTAAATTTGCCAAGCTTCCTCAGTTTCCTCCGAGTGTAGCTCGCTTAGGAAATCGGCTAAGGCTTGTGCTTTGATAGCCGACCGAACTTGATACTTGAAGTCATACTCACTCAGCTCGGTTGTCCACTTGATCAGTCGTCCCGATGCTTCTGGATTTGAAACTACTCGACCCAGATTACTGTTGGTCAGGACCACTATCGGGTGTACTAGGAAATACGGTCAGAGCCGCCGAGCAGCCAACAACAAGACGTAAGCTAATTTTTCGAGTGTCATGTATCGGCACTCGACACCCTTTAATAAATGAGTAAAGAAAGAAATACACTGGTTGTTGTTCGGCCTTTTCTTGCTTAACTAACATCATACTGACTAATTCAGCCGAGGTTGCCAAATACACATATAAAACTTCTCCGACCTCCGGCTTGGCCAAAACTGGCAGCTCGGCTAGATAAGCCTTTAATTTCTCAAACGCTTTGTCGTAGTTGACGTCACAATTTATTTCTTTAACAATTCTATTAGGGCATAGGGCGGAGAAAAATATCAAAATTTTGATATATTGCACATATAATATTGAAATATATTGAATTATATCAATATTATTAGTATATCAAAAATATTGTAGGTAGGTATCAGTGTAATTTAGTATTTTAATATTGGTATATATTGTATTGATACCGAAATTTTAATATAAATGATATGAAATTTATATTATACTAAAAATTTATATATCAAATTTTCGGTACGATATCAATATAATTTTTTTAAACTAAATTTTTTGGTATAATATATGATATATGAGTTTGAAATTCGGCATATAATGACAGATGTTTTGAAAAGCAAATAAATTTGCTACGGTGGTATTATTTTTCTTATTGTAATATGTATTAAATATTTGATGGTTGATAATGAATAATGAAAAACTTAGCTAATGTAAATCATAAAATCGATCTTTACATGATCTAACAATACAATATTTTTAATGGTTAGTCACTTTGCTTTTTATTGTTCCTTTTCATGTGCCCGTTGTAGGTGTAGGTGGTGTATTTGCTCAGGACTTGACGAATTAAGTGTGGAGGATATTCGGAGATTTTATAATAAATTGAAATTACTAAAATAACTTCAACTTATTTGTTGAGTGACTCCGACTGTCTTTTTTCGTAAGCAGCAGTCTCCCGAGCTGAATTCTCGAGCTCCCGACTGGTTCTCCCGAGCTGCCGACTCGGTCTCACGAGCTCCCGACTGAGTCTCCCGAACTGCCGACTCGGTCTCCCGAGCTCCCGACTGAGTCTTCTGAGCTGCCAACTCGGTCTCCCGAGCTCTCGACTGACTGAGGTTCCCGACCCGAGTAGTGATTCCCGAGCGGAATTCCCGAGTTGGAATTCCCGAGTGGAGTCTCCCGATTAGGATCTTCCCGAGTGGTGGTCGGACGTCTCCCGACCGACCAAGAATTTGCTGAGGCCTGCGCAGTGCAGTTTCCTTGAAACAGATTCGTTCCCCTTCGGCGGTGCTTCGAGGCTCAGATGGAGCAAGGTGTCAATCTCAATCTCCATACTAGGCCGAGACAGGGGTATGAGTTTGTCAGCTCTGGGCACCGAGTGGCGTGTCAGGGCAGCATGGAGCAAGGTGCCTGCTCCGGATAGAAGTACAGGAAGTACGGGGCCGAAAGGGCGTCTGAGACGTGCGCTATAAATGGGTGAGGACCACGCCGACCCCCGTACTAGGATCATTTAATGTGCCGTCTGCGACGTGCGCCTTAAATGGGTAAGGGCTGCGCCGACCCCCGTACTAGGGTTAGTTAATGTGGTGACAGGGAGTGGGGGTCAAGCAGACAGAAGCTGGGGTAACTTACCGACTCCTATTTTGGCTCACCCGAGTGAGATCGGGTCACCTGCACAATCTCCCGAGTGATGCAAGGCTCTTGCCCGAGTCCGAGGAGGCTCAGATGGATGCACCGACTCGGGCCAGAAGGGCGACCAATCTGCTCGGGGCTCGGACACGGGACCCTTGCGTGCCAACCCTCTACGAGAGATGTGTTAGTCGGGGTCAGTTATTCGACGTTAGGCTCGGGAACTCGGGCTGAAGCATTGCTGGAGGTCGGCTCGGTCGGTCTCTCCTAGGCCGGGTGAGCGATAGGGCTCCTACTCCGCCCCTCACCCTATCCAGCGCCCACGAGGTTAATCCGACTCGACCCTAAGTGGTGCTAGGCTGACCGGCCCAGCGACACGTAAGCTAGGTCGGGATCAATACTAATCATCCTTAGTTATCAATGATAAAATTTTATTACTTTCTTGAGTGAGGCAATATGAGACAATATTATTGCACAATTCCATTAGCATTTACATATACATCTACTCTTTAAGCAGTGTATTATGATAGATATGATGTGTTGATTGATATAATGAATTTTAAAATTTATAGGTTATTTTATTTTTAATGTTAAATTTTATTATAATGTATAATAGGTTGCGACGTTAAAACATAATGTTATTCTATCATATTTGGTAATTTACTAGAATGTCACAGAGTTGTTCATCCAACTTTAGAATTTTTAATTACTAAAAACAAGACATTTGAAAGGTTATAAGGATGATAAGGATTTTAATCTCCATGATCTTAAAGTAATTAATAATAGATAAAAGATATAAATATCCTACCTCTTTGGTGTTTTGTAAGCAATGATCACTACCGATGTTAAGACTATAGTAAGTCATCTTAACCGTCACAATGTAAAACTATACTAACAATCTTCAAAAAGAAAAAGAAAAATCTTAAAATAAGTTTCTTTACACTTGTCTATTATGAAATATATTGGACTCAAGTTGTCAAACCAGCATAGCAAACACCACTAATATTAGCTTATTTCAACAAAATCAATTATTTTTCATGAAACAATATCACATTTAATTTCATCAAGATCATTTAGAATAAATTTAATTAAACATCTCAAGGTTTACATTCCTTTTTCAAAATGTCTCTTAGAATTTTCAGATGGTCAAAAAGCCTTTAATGTTTCAAACTCTTGTCATTGTTTCTCTTAATGATCAACACAAGTGACATGACACACATGACATACCTACCATGTGACTTTTTCAGTAATAGTATAAATGATTACGAAGTGAAACTACAAGAGTTTAAAAGTACTAGAGTGTATTTTTATAATTTTTGAATTTTAGATACTATTTTGACAAAGAGGTTAAATTACAAAAATAATTTTTTCTCAAATTTATTAAATTACTCTTTATTTTATTGGTGTTGGTTAATATTTGTAGTACCTTTATTTAAATTCAATTTCATATTTGAAGGTGAGAAAATGTTATTCGTTTGTTTTCATCTTCCTCGTAATTCATCCTAGAGCTAACATACGAAGGAGATAAATTATGAGGATTATTAGTCCGGATGCTGTGATTAGTGCATGAGGATAATGGGTACATCGACTTTATCAAATTTTGACCTTAAATTTCAAGATGATAAAACTCACACACTAATCATATATAAAGGCATCAAGAATACTAATCAATTTATATTCGAAAACACATCCCCCAGCTATATTTTTTTTTATTTACAAGGGGTATCCAAGCTTGCGCCCGATTAATCCACTTAGCTGATCGACCCTGTCTCACAACCTTCAACGATAGTCCCACCAGTCAACGAGGGTAAATCGCGGGACGGAGATACGTGACGACTTCACCATTAATGATATCGGTACCCGATGATCCGACCACGCAGTAGCATGTGGCGATTTCTTCCATCAGCATACTGCTCGCTCTACCAGAGAGGGATCGAACTCAAAAAGTGAAGGATCACCTAAGTGAGCCATTATCAATTATGTCATGCTCGCGGGGGCGCAGCTACATTGATAGATGAGGTAATAGCCATTATTTTGGATAATAAATTAATGAATTTGTTTTTAACCAATTTCTATTCGAAGTCCCTCATCTACATTGATAGATGAGGTAATAGCCACTATTTTGGATGATAAATTAATGAATTTGTTTTTTTTATATTAGTTAAAAAATTAGTAATTTATATAGAATCTTCGAAAGTTAATTTAGTTAATTTTGCTATTTTTGTCTTATTATATTTTGATTTGCTTAACTCAGTTTTCTTTTTAATTCTGAAATGAAAAAAAAACTCTTTCAAATAATTTATTTGACATGTTATGGACATGAATGATTTAAGCGAAAGGTAACTTTTAAAAATTTATGTTTTCATGTTACATGAAATGGATGCTCTTTTCTTCATGCCACTGTCTATTAAAGTATTTAGGAGATGTTTGGTAAGCTGATTTAGGAGGTGAGAATGAGAATGAAATCTATTTTATTCCTTTTTATGATAGTTGATATACAGAAATAAAAATTAAAATATGAATATGATATCCCTGATTTTATAATCCAGTCCCCACTAGATTATCACTAAATTTATAAATCTCTCAATTAAAATTTATTATGATTTTTATTATCAAATATATACCAAACGTTCTCTTATATATTTATTTTACTTGGGGTTTCTATAAAAATACTCTTTTATATAATTTGTTAGACACCGATTTTAGGTAGACAAGGTAACCTTTTGAAATTTATATTCTAATCATTCTATATTAAGTGGATGCTTTTTTCTTTAGGTCACTGATTACTAAAAATCTTTGTTAAATTGGAAAGGAAAAAACACACTTGTACATCATTTGTTTCTATTGTTTGACAACGAATTTGTCACGCCCCTAAGCTCGTACTTACTCGAAAAATTAGTAATAGCCTCTTATATGACGGACAATCTGAAACTTGTCTATATCACTTTCAATATAATATATAAGCACAACCTTACACGACAGGCAAAATCGCACGATCATAATAGCAGATAAATTAATAAACAACCACACAATTAATAATAACATAATAACCTCCGTAAAATAAGTATAACAAAACGAAAATTCCCAGACACAAAATACAAGTCCACTAAAGAAATAAAAATAACGATATGTCCACTAAGGACATATAAAATAACTCAAAATGAAAATACTTGACGCTAAGGGATGGACAGATGAATCATTTCCTAGCAACGCGAGTTGCAACTATCAACTACCTGAAATAAAAATAAAAATAAACTGTGGTGAGTGCGGGCGAACTCTACAGGTATAATAGATAGACAAATACATGTTAAATCAAAAATTCAACAGGAATGAACTCAGCTAAATCAAAAACTAACTCGAAATTGCAGAAACTCAAATGCTCTGCCTTTCATTCAAACCCTAAACATTCTACAATTCTAATTCTTGCAAGAAACTAAATGAAAACTATTACAAAGAACGCAGGAAATTAAAGGGAAACTATGAGATTGGAAAGCAAAAACTCATACTAAATATAGGTACTCTGTATCTAACGGCAGAATTGTGAAATCTAGAACAAAGGAATACCAAAGAAACATGACTGAGAAGTAAATTGATACGAATTGAAACAACTAATGAAATAAATGTTTAGAAACGAAATTTTCAGAAACTCAACATCAGATCAGTCCCTTTGCCAATATTAATTTCCTTCTTGCCGTCACACAAAAGCCAAGCTAGAAACCCTCTAGCTCGAAAATCAGCAAGATTTGATTCCCTTGATTAGTTTAGCATCAGCTTGGTGCGTATATGAAAACCTCCACCGATCTCTTCCTTCTTGATAAGCTGAATGATGAATTTGGCTCAGAAACCCTCAGAAGCCTTCAAAGAACCCCTCCGAATGCTTCGACAGCTCCGGTCGATGAAGAGCAGCGATCAAAAAGGAATCTATCAGCAGAACATAGCTCCTCGGCGAAACCCTCACCTAAGCCTTTCAGCGACGTGATTGATTAACAAACTTCATCGGAAATCCATCTCTATGATTCGAGATCTTGAGACGAGCTTTAATCTGATGTTTGCCGCACGAAATCTGAGACGAATGAAGAGAAAATGCCGAAGACAGTGAAGAACTCGCGACACCTCGAGCTGGTGAGGAGTTTCTGATTTAACTAATTCCAATTAAAAATGAACGGCTGTGATCATCCTCGCTTAATCCAACGGTCAGATCATCTCGGATTGAAACCAAACTTTCCAGATCTCCATCAATGGTCAGGATCTTCTTCTCCGTAGCTTGATCGATCAGATCTGCAATGGATAACTTGGATTGCCCTTCCTTTTGAATGGATGGCTTAGACTCCTCTCGAGCTTGATCCAACGGCTAGATGACTTCTGATTTGGACCAAAACTTCAGATCTTGATCTATGGTCTTGATTTACTCTACCTTGAGCTCGGATTGATCAGAAGATGAAAGATGACTTAGATCTCCCCATGTCTTGATTGGACAACCCACATTTCTCCACTGCTTGATCATCATGATTAAAGCCAAGTCTGAACTCAAATTCGATCCGATCTGATCTAGGTCCGTGATCATGCGAAGCCTACAATATTATATTCAAATTTTAATGCCAAAACATCTCAAATATAAAAAGATTTGCATCTAAAGCTAAAATAGAAATAACTCATGAAACCTAGTGTAAATGCAAGATTAAGCATATAAAAGGGATCAAAACATGGATTTAAGAGCCTAAATTGATTATCAAGATGGTAATTATCAACTCCCTCACACTTGCCTTGGGCGTCTCGCACAAACCAACAAGTGAACTAATGATGTACTCCCCCTAGATTATTCTCAATCATAGTTAGAAGCAATTGAAAGGGAATTACCTAGGGTTATCAAATCTCAAAAATCTAAACTCAATGGACTAGAGTCTTGCCCTTAGTCAACAATAAAGTATATTTCATCCTTCATGACTAATTGAGATGAATTAAACACACCAATCCTCTCAAGAAAATTTTTGGTGGCTCTCTTCCTAAGTTCTAAATTTTGATGGAAGTGGAGCTCACTCAAACACATCATGTTTCTTGCACTACCATAAGCTTGCTTATGCTCTACTCTCCACCATCATTCTTGAGTTGAATTCACACCTAAAAAGACTTATTCGACATGTTAAGGAAATATTGAATGATAAGAATGGAATAGAAGTGTAGTAGATGAAAAATTTAAGAAGGTCGAAAACTTGGATACTAAAGAATGTCACTAAATGAACTTTGCCCCTCTCTTTTTATATTATCCTGCATAGATCAGAGTCAAGGTAAGCAAGGATCAGACATTGACTCTGATTTGGATGAGAAACATCACTGAATCCAGTGTGCCACTAGTTACTGTTCTGTGCCAACCTTTCCATTCGAAGGGAAAGCAAAAACCTCAAGTTCTGTGAACATTTCATATGGCTGAGATATAAGTTATACGAGAAAATTCATAGTTGATTCTCTAAGTGCAGAGGACTTCCTTTTGCAATCATACATTCATCATCTTAGGCTATCAGTCAGATCAATAATGATATCAACCAACAATTCTTGCAATTCAGCATCCATCATCTCACTGGAATTAATTTTTTTTTCCAAGAAAACTTTCCAACTGTTTCAAGGCAAATAGATCTTGTTAACCAGACAGTTCCTTCTGATCGGTCAAGAGACCGATCAGGCTCTTCCTGATCGGTCAAGCAGACCGATCATCACTCCTTCTGATCGGTTTGGAGACCGATCAGGAGTCTTCTGATCGATTAGGCACTTCCCTGATCGATTCGGATACCTTTCTGATCGGATGACTGAATGCATTCAAAGCTTGCAAAAACAATTCTCAGCACTTCAGAAATGTCTAGAACTTTTTAGCAACTTACAGTTTAAACTTCAATTCCTCCTTTCCAATGTTGTTGTCTACAACTGTAGCGACCCCGCCTCTCTGTCCCCGCAGGCAACCCTCTAGGTCGGCGACCCTACGGTCTTTCCACTCCTGGCAGTGGATTTTTTGCCTTCCCCAGATTCGAACCCTAGACTCCAGGACAAGTACTAAAGTTCCTTGAATCTGGTAGCCAAGTGAGCGCCTTTTTATGTAGCGGCCCCGCCTCTCTAGTCCCCGCAGGCAACCCTCTAGGCCGGCGACCCTACTGTCTTCCCACTTCTGGCAGTGGATTTTTGCATTCCTCAGGATTCGAACTCTAGACCTCCAGGCTAAGTACTATAGTTTATGAATCCTGGTAGCCAAGTGAGCGCGCACTCACTTGGCTACCAAATTCAAGGAACTTTAGTACTTGTCCTGGAGGTCTAGGGTTCGAATATGGGGAAGGCAAAAAATCTACTGCCGGGAGTGGAAAGACCGTAGGGTCGCCGACCTAGAGGGTTGCCTACGGGGACCAGAGAGGCGGGGCCGCTACATAAAAGGAGCCTTTTTATTGTAATGACCCGGCCCGCCGACCCGACCCCTCGGCCCCTTGGGCGGCCAAATTCCATTTTTGGCGGCCCAACAACCTGGCCCCTTTGGTCGTCGACCGTCGACCGTCGTTACTCACAAGAACTTCGCACCCTGGCCAGTGGATTTTTGCCTTCCTCAGGATTCGAACTCTAGATCTCCAGGCTAAGTACTAGAGTTTATGAATCCTGGTAGCCAAGTGACCGCTCACTGCTACCAGGATCATAACTCTAGTACTTAGCCGGAGGTCTAGAGTTTGAATCCTGGGGAAGGCAAAAATCCACTGGCCAGGGGTGGGAAGTTCTTGTGAGTAACGACGGTCGACGGTCGACGACCAAAGGGGCCAGGTTGTTGGGCCACCAAAAATGGAATTTGGCTGCCCAAGTGGCCGAGGGGTCGGGTCGACGGGCCGGGTCGTTACACAACTATTGGGGGGGGGGGGGGAGCCACCTTCAGAAGAAAGACCCGCCACAGGGACAACCTGGTGATCTGAAGACCCTCGGCCCGGAACAGGCAGGGATGTAACAGTAGTTTCTACCCTCTCGGGTGAAGCCGCCCCGCGGGACAAGTCAGCAGTCCCCTCCAAGGACTCGGCAGGCACCGGGGGTGCCTCAGGAACGACCGGGGGAGGATTCAGTGCCGCCTTGTTGGCCTCCTCCCACCTGATAAGTCGGCTCATCACCTTGGCGAACATGACCTCCTCTGCAATTGACAAACGTGGAAACATCAGTCAAAATTGGCAGGCATTAAGCAAAAAGGCAAACATACTGAGGCTGGGGTTGATTCGGGTCACTTTTGGGCTAAGACCCGCCCAGAACATAAGCTCCTCACTCTGCACCAATCCCGGGCCACTGAATTCCATGCCAGCAAGTACATTCCTAGCACGCCGATAGGCAGGACTCTGAAGAAATTCCCCTAAAGAGGGAGGATCAGGGAGAGCCTCTATCCAACGAAGGGGACTCAAAGGCAATGTAGGCAAGTGAATGAAGAAAAACCTTTCCTTCCACCCTTTGTGCGAAGAGGGAAACCCTCCTAAAAACTTATGGCCCGGTCGGGCCGAGAAGCTGAAGACTCCCCTAGAACCAATCGGGACAAAGAAGGAATGGAAAAGATGAGGTGTTAGGGGAGGTCAAAAAGCTTGAAGACAATATATGCCCCCATCTGGGCAAAGGCATTAGGGGTCATCTGGTGGAGAGGCATATTAAAGTAGGAGGCTATGTTCATGAAGAAAGGGGGGATAGGGAAACGGAGTCCTAACTCCACCTGTCCTAATAAGAAGGTTGACATGCCTGCAAGAGGCTCCACTGGCGTCTAGTCTACCTTGGGGATAACCACTGCCATCTCAGCCGGGATGCCGTAGGCCTCGATGGCCGTCTGCAAAACCTCCGGCCTCACTCTTGAAGAGGTGGACTCATACCATTCCGCTCGGTAACCTTCCATGGTTCCAGAGGGAAGCGGCAAGAAAGAGACAAACTACTTACGTGCAAAAGAAGCCTGATAAGAGAAGAGGAAGATGAAACGCGCCCAGCCACGAAGTCGGAAGTGGGCCTAACGCCCTCGTCCTCCCCTCTTATACCTAGGAAGCTGCCGGCCTGACTGCAATAGGGGAGAGGCACATGGACAGCAAGAAGCCGCAACACTCGAGACAATCACCTGACGTGAGCCAGCTACAGCGGCGCACGTCAGTAAGAATTTATGGAAAAGGCCGTGGAAGCATGTGGCAATGAAGCATTCACAGAGATACCTTGTCGCCATTAAAAAAGGTGTCATGCGCCTTTATAACGAGGAGACAGGTATCATCATCGCAGAATCCTTTTCGGGAAAGATAAAACCAAAGAGGGGATTTCTCGGAACTCGAGGTGAAGATTATAACCCGAAGGTCCCGTATAACTACTGAAGGAACAGTAACGGATAAGAGGTCCTGCCGGAACTCAGCTTCTTCACCTGGGCAACGGGCCGAAGCGTAGTAACGGCGCAGACTATTTCAAAGGCTAGTCAGTAACCGCCAAAAGAAAGGGAGGACGCGGCATAAATCACGGAGAGGTGGCACGAGACGAGGGGATGAGCTAAGTCTACCGCCATCAGTATAAAAGGTAGTCCAACTCCTTCGGTAAGGGGGTTACGCTCTCTCAACCTTACATACATTCTCCTTTCTTGCTGCCTCTACTCTCCATCAATACACTGACTTGAGCGTCGGAGTGGATTCCGCCGGACCCCTTCCAACGTGTCCCCTAACGCTCGTGTTAATCTCACAAGGCACAGAGTTCCTCCCCTCTACAGCGACTTCCACGTGGGCAGACCCCCGGTGACTGGACATCGTCGTCGACTCCTTCCGGAACAGCTAGTTCTAATACCGCTTCTATAGATGAACTAAAATTTATTTGTCAACCTATTATTAGTGGTTTATTTTTTTTATATTCGTTATGTATGTCATATTTTAAATTTATGTGTTCAAGATGTATTAAAACTTTTAGAAAATTATATTAAACCAATTAGAATTGCAATTTCATATTTACGGTCATATCTATCTATGATAAAACAATGGAGTATATTTTATAAAGCTAATGGAATGAGACCTAAAACATTTCCAGGTGATGTACCAACATGTTGAAATTCAACATATCAATTATTACAAGATTTATTTCAATATAAAGATTTATTATTATTTTTGTTTAAAATAGTAATATTAATATATATTTATTTTAAAAATAATGAATATTTATAGTAATATTTATGAAATTTTAAAAGTATTTATTGATGCAACTGAACAACATTTCGTTGTTTATTATCCCACTACTCATTTAGTTTTAGTGAATTTTTCTAGTATAGTATTAGTATTAAAAGAACATATTAATAATGAAGCTCTAACTTCTTGCATATTAGCTATGAAAACTAAATAAAAAAATATTTTTATTTTATTTCTAAAATTTATTTAATTGTATTTACTTTAGATCCTATATTTAAATTAGAAGTTTTATAAAAAAATATTAACTTTATATTATGACACTTTAATTCTTATTAAAGATTCTTCTTCTCCTAATCAAGTTAATATTATATATAATATTAAAAATTATTTATATCTTTATAATCAATATTATATAAAATATGAAATATAAACTAATATTTTTGAAACACAACAACCTACTAGTATTAATTTAAAACTTATAAAAGTATAACTTTTATTAAAAGAACAGACGAAACGTCCACGATGATCCTCAAGTTCTACACAGGAACTTGAGAATTATTGTACAACTTCTTTTGATTTTAATAAAGCAGATAGCGAAGATTTCGATATCTTAAAGTGATAGTTATAAAAGACTCAAAGCTTTTTTGTTCTCTCCGTGATTGCCAAAGAAATTTTAGCTCGGCCAATGTCAATTGTTGCTGTGAAGCAGAGTTTCAGTGCCAGTGACAACATATTAGATGAACAACGATCAACTATGTCTCTCGACTTATTGGAAGCTCAAGCATTACTAGACAATTGGACAGAGCTGAGAAAAGAATCCAAGAATACAACTTTCAAAAAATGAAATAGAAGAATTTGATATCGAAGGAACGAATACAACGGAAACAGGAGGAAATGAGAGTGAGTGATGTAAATTGTAAAAGGTTAAAAATGTAAAAGAACTACGTGGCTTTAATTCCCCTATACCCTAAGAGGACACGTAGACAACTTAAATAAGTGCAAACCTTTTTTTTAATAAATTTTATATTTTAAATTTAATTTTTTATTTTTTTAATATAATAATATCGAACTGTCGCGAACCGTGGCGAATCGTGAACCGAACCATGAACTAGCGGTTCCGAACCGTGAACCATAAAACCGTAACCGTCTTGGATGGTTAAAGTTAAGGATCAACCTCTCATGAACCATCGAATCGGCGGTTCCTAACCGTCCAACCGTTAATTCCAAAATATAGTCGGGTCAACCTGAAAGAGTTTAAATCTTGAAAATTATTTAAGGAGGTGGTTATTTTTGATAATTTTGATTATCTATCTAATATTATATTATTTAATTCTGTTTGAGTCAAATAATCAGTGATTTTCATATAATAGAGTAGGTCTTTAGGTATATAATTTGGAACGCGATTAACTTGGACGGATGAGATTGTGTGTGATTCCAAAATTAATTAAAAAAATCCAATTTTTTTTCAAAATGAATATTCCGAATGATAATTTGAACGAAAAGGATCCTAACAGAATGCAACTACACGAGTTTCAATAGTGATTATGATTTCTCGTCTACATCACTTGGCATTGTGTCTGATCACTTCAACGTAGCAACCATATGAGTCAAACACGAGGAGCAAAGACAAAGCCACTTATTACAAACTTCCATTTATTCGCTAGCTCAAACATTTCCATTCCAATTGGCACATTAATTAATTAATGTACATCTCAGTTTCCAAGCCTTTTCATTTGCCGGGAACAAAGTTTGTGGCGTAGGCCCATGCGTTGTTGTTCACCGGATCAGCAAGGTGGTCGGCGAGGTTCTCCAGCGGCCCCTTGCCGGTGACGATGGCTTGCACGAAGAAGCCGAACATGGAGAACATGGCCAGCCTCCCGTTCTTGATCTCCTTCACCTTCAGCTCCGCGAAGGCCTCAGGGTCATCAGCGAGCCCCAGCGGGTCGAAGCTCCCTCCGGGGTAGAGCGGGTCGACCACCTCCCCCAGCGGGCCGCCGCCCACACGGTACCCCTCCACGGCGCCCATCAGCACCACCTGGCAAGCCCATATGGCCAGGATGCTCTGCGCGTGGATTAGGCTCGGGTTGCCGAGATAGTCGAGGCCGCCCTCGGAGAAGATCTGCGACCCGGCCTTGAACCAAACCGCCTCGCCGAACTTGACGCCGTTGCGGGAGAGGAGCTCCGGGAAGACGCAGCCCAGGGCCCCCAGCATGGACCACCGGCAGTGGATCACCTCCAGCTCCCGGTTCTTGGCGAAAGTCTCGGGGTCGGCGGAGAGGCCGGCTGTGTCCCACCCATAGTCACCGGGGAACTCACCGGTGAGGTAGGACGGGGGCTCGCCGGAGAAGGGACCAAGGTACTTGACGCGGTCGGGGCCGTACCAGGGGCTCCCCGACACCGCTGGCTTGGGTCTGCCGCCGGTCTTCCGCATGGTGAACCGACCGCCGCCGCCAAGGCCATCGGAGAGCGAGGGGGCGAGCTTGACTGGCTTGCCGATGAAGGACGGGGAGGAGATCGCCATGGTGGAAGCCATTTGAGTAGATTGATGTAGGAGAGGTGCTCGATCAAAGAAAGGCTTCTGCTGCGTTTGGAATTGAAATCGGCATTGGGCGTCGTTTTAAAGCCGAGGACAACCAGATTTCCGGTTATCTTGTGGAATCTTTATCTCTTCACTCATTGGCTGATGCTTTGACAGGGTGAGATCTTTGTAGCAAACGTGGCGGAATGGTAATCCAGAGCCACAGAGATCGGGGGATGCTTTGCTATCTTACGTGTCTTTTGTTGATTGGATTCTCCTAATTCTTCGGGTTGCAAAAGATTTCCACGTCTTGATTTCTAGTTTAAGCTCGAATAGGACTAATCCTAAGTTCCAAATGACCTCGGTACCTTTTAATGAAATTACACATTGGGCCGCTCCATAAGTCTGTTTAATTTTTTTCAACATTTACTAATTTTTTAAAATATATTATAAATTTTAATTTATATCAAAATCCTCTTTTTTTCTCTTTCCATTTCACATAATTTAGATAATAATTTAAAAAATAAAATAAAATAGTTTAATATTAGCTGAAGCATTTCTATACTTTGGCGCTAGTTAATGGAAATCAAGTCTTTAATAACGGTGGTTCTTAACATCTGTGTTGAAGCCACTGTGTGTCTGCGTCGGCATCTTTCGTTCCCAGTTAAGTTGAAGTGATGTGGGATGAGAAATGAGCAGAGCTAAGACTTGAAGTTTTGCAGGGACATAATCTAGAATGCAAAAACATCAAGCAATGAAACATATATATAATCTAGATTGCAAAAACATTAAAAAAAAGAAGTATAATTAAACAGCACCATTGCATCTCTCAGAAGCGCTTTCTCACAAACAATCTTGACCTCTTTATTCCAAGCACAACAGGCTACATTCTCAATTCATGTCCAGGTCTTTCCTTGACTGAGTTATTATTACCCTTTCAATTATAGGTTCCTGGCCACCACAATTAAATGGCCATTAAATCAGGTGTTAACTACAGAAAAATTCAAAGACTAAAGTGTTAAAAACCAACCTTAAGGGGCGAGTTGTAAATATGGAAAAGGGAAGGATTCATTTGCAAAGATGCCAGCACTACTTACAAATCCTCTCCTCCTCTCTTAGTTTCGCCAATTGCCCAACACCAAGCCGTTTGCAGTTCGTTCCTCGCGTGAGCAAGCCAACGGCGTAGCCCCTCCTCGCGTAACCCTAAATTGTGACCCTCCCTCATCGCGATTCCTCTTCATCTTCTCCACGCAATCGAGCAAACGCCAAGCCTCGTGATTTCTCTTCCCTACACGAGCGAGCCAACGCCGAGGCCACCATGGATCTCCCTCTTCTTACTCGCTCTCGTGCGGTGCCTTTGTCCCAACCTCTGCATCTTTCTTCCCTTGACCTTCGGTGAGGATCGTTCGCCCAATTCATTTGGCAGAGGAGCATCACCGGTCATCTCAGGTAAGATCTATTTTGGGTAGTGTTTCCATTGCATCGTTTTGATGAGAAATTGTCATCCTAATTTAGTTGAATAGCTTTCGTACAGAGATGTTTTTGGAACCACGGTTCCATTTTTAGATTTGAAATTATGGATTTGGGTTCTCTGATTAATGGTTTTCATATCTGTGATATTCTAATCTTGGATGACCATGTGGAATGAGTTGACTTGTAGCTTGGAACTTGTAAGCCTAGTTCTATTTGATCTGTGATGGATTAGCTACAAGTTGGGGCCTATTCTGCTACTGCTGTGAGGGTGTATTTTTTGGATTGGTTTTGGCTTGTGTGGGTGATCTTCCTTGTATGGGATCTCTTGAGCTCTCTTGCTGTGGACTCTTGGGAGGTAATGCTGTGGGAGGTGGTTGTTGGGCGAATTTGATGTGGTATTGATCAGATATCATGTGTGGGTGTTGATGATGTTCATGGAATAGGTGGTAAGTTAGCCATTTGGATTTGCAGTTTTATTGATCTTTGTATTCTTGCCGTGAGCTCCCTTTTGGGCATGGTCCTGTTTGGGTGATTAGGTTGTGCTAATTATGCCGCGAGTTCCCTTGTAGAATTAGGCTTGGCTTGTGAGCTCAAATATGTGTTTGGTAGTGGTTCGATTAGATCTGGATTGGATGCCTACTCTAGCAAGATTGGAATTAACCAAGTGGATGTTATACTTAGAAGGAATCCATAATTGTTTTAGATTTAATTAAACACATGTTGTAACTAGGGTTAGATCCTAACTATGTTTAGTAGTTAGTTTACCTACTTTATTAATTGAATAAATGGCTAAATTGTGTCCTTGATATAAGACATTAATCATTTATGTTTACGTGTGTTCGATTGCGGGGATTCTTTCGAATATACACTACATTACGAGGCAGGTATTTCTTACTTGATTCTATAGTTCCTTTTATCTTAAACGTATAGTTATTCTATTATCTGAGTAAGTTTATTTACCTTAGCTCTATTTTGCTTGTATTTCTTGTTTGATACTTTTCTTGACCTTTGAGTAATAATCAAAGTTTTCAGTTATACAGTTTCAACTCTTATTTTTTGATCTAAAGAGTACCGCTTGTACATGAGTATTTTAGAACCATTATGTAGAGTACCGCTTGTACACGAGTACTTTAGAACCATTATGTGACATATCTAGGATGTGGTTGACATTAGATATATCTTACCTAATAGATTAGTTGAATATTTATTTATTATGATATTTGATTGCATGATAATTGATCTGATTGAGGTTATGTACATTGGTATCATGTATCATATCGCACTGTAGCATCTTGGCTATTATTAGTTTCCTTGTGGTTAAGCCCATCATCAGTCATATAGTGGTCTGCCCACTCAACCATTTTGGATAGTAGTAGTTGTCAAAATAGAGCAATCATCCTGTTCTGCTACACTCAACTACTTAGAGGTAGTAGTAGTTATTGGAGTTGTGGCAGACAGTGACACCCTCTCCGTAGTTTATGAGGGATAGGCAGAGGTTGTTGGTGCAGTTTGCACTAACGGTCAAACTCAGATTTTGATGAATCACAAAAAGGTTAAAGTTAGGGTTGTGATTATTTAACCTTGTTCCTAGTGTGCAGGATTGAAAGACATAAGAACCTGACACTAGGCTGAAGTTTAGGGTGGTGGAGTCCTGGCAAAAAGTCCAAGGTGTTGAAGTCTTGGCAAAAGTCCAGTTGGGTTTGAGGGATTGACTACTGGCCGAAGCTCAGGGTGATAGAGTCTTGGCAAAAGTACAAGGTGGTGGAGTCTTGGCCAAAGTGGAGACTTGGCAAAAGTCCTGATGGCTTAAGAAGCTGAGTAAATCTGCACAAGCTAAGTGAGGTAAATCACTGGTGGAGCAAATTTCGATGAGGATGAGTCCCAATTGGGACTTCAGGCGCAGTCCAACTTAGAACCATTTCAGATCTCTCAGTTGAGGCCTTTAACTAGATCTGATCTTGGGAAGACAGAGTTTATTTAATACTCATATCATTTAGTCCATATTGTATGTTTACTAACCTTGTTTTGTAGGGTATACTTATTTTTGGATTAGCTTGGTTTTGCAAGGATTTTTCTGCAAAACTTTTCTCGGATGAACAATGCTCGAGTCGCCTTAGTTTGGACTAAAGGCGCTTTAGGTGGTTGAGGGCGCCACCGTAGAGTCTGCGCTGAAGATGGAAATTTAGCGAACTGAGGTGTCTCAGTTGGGAACTGAGGTGCCTTATTTGGGATCTGAGGCGCCTTCCAAGGGATAAATAGTGAGAAGAGCGACTTTGGATCGGGATCAGCTTTACCTGATCTGAGGTGCCTCAGTTGGGAACTGAGGCACCTCAGATACCCTTTATAAGGGCGTCTTAACCGATGGCTCAGTATGTTAATTCCTTTTACATCCTTTAAGCTTACGCGCTCATCCTGCTGCTTCCTCTTCTTCCTACTGTGGCCCCGCTTTGACATGGCTACGTCCAACCACTACTGGAAGACCTACTCCAACACATGAGCAAATCAAGAATCTACAATTGTGTTGGATAACATTTTATATTTGTAACTGAATTGCCTTAAGTAAGAAGTGTTGGGTTGTTATACTTCCTACTCATCTATACTTGATCACTCTACCAAGAGCTTACCAGCAGAGGGTTTTCGTGGATTACCCGTCGGAAAGATCCAAGGGACCTGGGCCTTCGAGTTGGCAAGTAGGAGTCATGGAAGACTCTGAAAGAAGTAAAATTGAACCGTGTTGATGTTCTGTGTTTGCTTTTTCGTTAATTTCTGCTGCACTCACTCATGTTTTATTTAGGTTCAAAAAAGCAATGATTTTAAAAAGATACATGATTCACCCCACCCTCCTCTCTCACGTACAACGGTCCTCCAGAGGTCACTCTCCCCCATAGAGTTTAGAGGTCACTCTCCCCTTTGTTCCTGGAGTTTAGAGATTGTTCCTCCTTATTCTTGGGATATTAGAGTGGTTGTGCTCCCCTGGGATTTTTTTATATAGAGCTATTGTACTCTCCCTTCTTCCTAGAGTTTAGAAGTTGTTCCTCCTTTGTTCTTGAGGTTTGAGATTTAGGCTTTTCACCTATCATCCCTGTCCACTCGGTCATTCAATGGAGATAGTTGTGAGAATGTGTATAGTTATCATAGCGCTACTCAGTCGATCACATAGTTGTAATGTGATGGTTATAAATTGCTCTCAAGGGGTGACACATGTCATTACATCATGTCTATACGACACATCTTTCATTTGTTTGAGCTATAATTGTTTCATTTGACTAGAATTCATATATGGATTTTGATTTGCATTTGTTATATAATCTAGATCTCCTTAGTAGAATAAGCAGCTTACTGATATATTATTAGGAATTTCTTATCATACCCTTGCATGTTATATGGATTTCAGGTATGTCTATTCGTATAGTTATGCATTTGATTTATGCTTTATATTCCGGAGACTGTATATCGTTACTTCTATTTGCCTGATTATCTAGTTTATACCATGCATAAATGTCTATTATATTTGCAGAGTCTGTCCAAACTAACCACCATTTATTTTCATTTTTGTTTTAGGTAGTTGATAGCTACATCTCGTTCTGCCAGGAGATGATCCATCTGCCTCGTCCTTTAGTATCGAGTATTTTCTTTTTGGAGTTGTTTCATATTTTCTTAATGGTCATGTTATTTTTATTTCTTTACAAAACTGGTATTTGTTTCCATGGACTTTCAATTTGTTACCTTATTTTACGGAGTTTATTATACTTATTATTAATTGCGTTGTTGTGGTTGTTTATTATTTTATCTCTGTTGTTGCCAACCATGTTGGATGTGCATATATATTATGTTGAGAGTGATGTAGACAAGTTTCAAATACTCCGCCGTACAAGGGAGATATTGCCCAATTTTTGAGCAAGCATGGGCCCTGGTGGCATGACAATTTTTGATATCAGAGCCAAGTTTTACGAGTTAATTTGGGTATCTATCGATTTTATGAAGTTATTTTTGATGTATTATCAAAGCGTTAGTTTTACGAGGTCTATGATGCCTGTATGTTTTTATATTTTGGATTTTCAAAATTTTTATGGAGTCTTTTTGATACCAATTTTTTTGGTATCAGATGCCCGAGTTCGAGTATATGCTTGGATTTTACAGAATCACGTTTTCTCAATGTGGTTGTATTGGAACTCAACGACGATAGACTTCTTCAAACAATGAGCAAGTAAGTTGGTATAACTCTGGTAGATATATAATTTAGTAATAAATGTTGATTCTGTTAACAGGTATGCCTCGTCGTACTGAGCTGTTTTCGCCCCGTAGGCTTGGTGGTGGACAACGATCATGGGGGAGGATGGTGGAGTCAGTGAGGGACATGAGTTAGAAGGTAGAGTTTTCGGAGAGACACACCAGGGTGGAGTCGGCTAGCCAGAAACATGCTCACCAGGACATTTTGGGTGAACAAAGGCCTCTGCCACCGAGAGTACCTTCATCATATTCAATAGTTGTTCCAATAGTACCACCACTAGTATCCACTGCCCCTACGGGATGGATTTTGGGTAGAGCTTGGATTCTGATGCTAGCGGCGTCCGTGAAGGACCATTTCACCTTATTCCACAAAGGACCAGATCCGTACTATGTGCATGTCTAGCTGGAGACATTGGAGGGTACGTTTAGCTACATGATACTTACAGACCTAAAGAAGGTTGAGTTAGCTACCTACCATATTCGGGATCAAACATTTACTTGGTAGAACATGTAGAAAACTATTATTGGGGAGCAGCGTATTACTTGGGCTTTATTCCGAGAGGCCTTTGAATGGAAGTATTATCCTGTCGCGTTTCGTATGACCAGACACCAGGAGTTTTTGACCCTCCAATAGGGAGATCGCAGTATTCTAGAGTATGGTATAGAATTTAACCACCTGGCGGAGTTCTATCCTCAGTTATTAGCTGATGACGAGCGGATGATGCAATTCATACAGGGTCTCGCTAGTAATATTCAAATACGGATGTCAGGATTGACTACTACTACATATCGGGAGGTCTTAGACCGAGTACTATTCATAGAGACGACCCAAGAGTGAGTGTACAGTGACAAGAAGAAAGGTAAGCAGCCGACCCAGGATCTAGTGGAGATGCAGAGATAGCAGATCACTTGACAGAAGCACAGTAGCTGGAGTTAGAGTACATAGGGTACTTCTGGGGCTCACTCTCGACCCCAGAAGTCCGGATGATTTTCAGCAGGATCGTCCCATGTCTCCCAGCAAACCCAGAAGGATGCTACTAGAGGGATCCATTGTTTACAGTGTTGATCTAGAGATAACACTAGACCAGATTGTCTGTTAGGGCACCACGTATGCTAGTACTGTAACCTTCCAGGACATATGAGCCGAGGGTGTACCCTAAAGGCTCAGCTTAAGTCTATCTCAGTCACTTCTCAAGGAGGCTGGTTTGGATAGCAAAGACCACAGAGAGGCGGTCGTGGTGGCAGACAGTACTCCAACAGCAGCAAATAGTACCCCCACTAGTTCAGATCCATTGTATGCTTAGACATGCCCCCACACTAGCAACATCCTAGTATTCTAAGATGGTATCTTATCAGTCATACCTAGTATACCAGCAGCAGTTATAAGCCTCAGCAATCGGTTAGAGCTTCAGTATATCAGCTTCAGTAGTCAGTCGGAGTTGGAGTATATCAGCCTCAGCAGACTGCCAGACCATCAGTACCCAAGCCTCAGTCGAGTTTGGCATTGTTATCCACAGTCCTGAGACGGGCCGAATATATGCAGTACCAAAGAGGAGACATAGTAGGCAGAGGGATCGGTCTTTCGTGGTATGATTTCGATTTATACATTTTCAACTGAACTAGTTGTTTATACCGGTAGTTCCCATTCATTTATATCTCGATTGTTTATGGGGAAGATTAATAGATTACTTACACTTAGATCACAACAGTTATCTGTGTCACTACCATCTGGATAAGTACTGGATGTCACCCAGGAAGTCAAGGGATGTCCATTGGATTTTAGTAGTTGTATCCTCACCGTGGACTTACTGGTTTTCGAGATGGTAGAATTTGATATTATTTTGGGCATGGACTAGTTGACGGCCAATCATGCCACAGTCGATTGCCAAGCAAGGGTAGTCATGTTCTGACCTCCAAACCGACCCTCGTGGGATTTCATTGGCACCAGAGATGATGGAATTTGTATTATCTTTGCACTTCAGGTCCAGAAGCTTCTATCACATGGATGTCAGGGATTTCTGTTATTCCTGATTAGTACTAATGCCAGCAGTAATCCCCAACTCTCGGACGTTCAAGTGATCCGAGAATTTCTGGATGTATTTTCGGAGAGCTTCTTGGTTTGCCACCGAGAAGGCAAATTGAGTTCACTATTGAGTTGATTCCGGGGGCAGCGCCGACATCAAAGCACCGTGTCAGAGGGCACTGAAGGAGTTGAACGAGCTGAAAGTCCAGCTTTAGGAGTTGCTAGTTAAGGGATTCATCCGACCTAGAGTTTCTCCATGAGGATCGCCAGGAAGAAGGACGGATCTCTAAGGTTCTGCATCAACTACAAACAGTTAAATGTAGTGGCCATTAAGAATAAGTACCCCTGCCATGGATTGAGAATTTATTTGATCAGCTGAAAGATACATCAGTATATTTCAAGATTGATTTGCGTTCTAGATATCATCAGTTGAGGGTCAGAGACTCAGATATTCAGAAGACAACATTCTGCACCTGATATGAACACTATGAATTTTTGGTAATGCCATTTACGGTCTACCCTTCGAAGACCATCCTCTAAAACCTCCACCAGTTACGGTTGAATTTTATAGGTGTTAGGCTGCTAACACCAAATTCGCTGCATCCCAATGGGTCATGTATCCCAATGTACCATCGAGAATATCTAATATGTACAGCCAGTTTATGAGTCAAAATCCCTCATAGACTAGAATAACATTGGACGAGTCGACTAATCATCGCCTCGTTACCCAAATATGCTCCGATTACTCCGCTCAGAGTCTAGAAACACCCAAGATCCAACTCCGCAAAACGGAGGTAGAGACATGCTATCTCTCAGGAGTATCTCCAGGTAATCATAATGTGATTCCTTATTTCCTGAGAACATACTCGGTGTCTTCCATCCAAATGTGGCCAATCTCATAAGGGGTTCACATCAGTGCAAATCATGAATCCGAAGGTACCTTCTTGGTCATACAAAACAAATACGAGCGGTATGTTGGTGCTCCAGTTGGTTTTGATGTGATCAACCAAGTTTGATTAGGTCATGTTGTGGCTTTGATCCTTCTATCTAAGTTTGCAGGAGCTTAGAAGTTAAGGAAGTCTAGCGTAAGATGTAGTGGACGAGAAAAATTGTATGGGAAAGTGAGCCGACGGGTTAGGTGCATCCGAGGGACGCGAAAGCTGCGGAAGAGTATACCGGTGGAGCGAGAAGGACGTGCGTGGTGTCCGAGGGATGAGAAGCTAGGAGGTAGGATGCTCGAAGGGCGAAAGAAAGAGTCGGATTCGGGTGAGCTTAACTTTGGTTGGCCAGAAATCACCCAAGAAGACCCGCTGGAGATTGGTCAGCAAATTACTGACCAAAAGTCACTCAGGCGCTCCTATGCATACAGGCGCTCGAGAGCTAATTTTATCTACCAGCTAGCCGTTTACGAACGTTGCGCTTCGGATAATCCCTCAAGCCACATGTCAGGCACCCTCAAGCATTCGGGCGCCCCTATAGTGCCACGTCGGCATTCGGATAGATTTGATCGGAGCTATACATAGGCCCCCAGAGCTCAGTTCCTAATCAATTGACTGTAATCGAATTTCTAGTAATTCTTCTAGCTTCTGTCTTGTACTACAAAGTCTGTAAAGGCTTCTCTACCAGAAGGAGATTTTGATAGTGAGCTTCAACCGTCTTGGATTAACAACCGCCCAAGTTGCAACCCAGTAATTTCTTGTGTCTCGGCCTTTTACTAGTTCAATTCAGTTAATTAATTTATGTTTATTTTAATTTATTGTTGCAACTAATCTAGAATCTTTGTGAGCTGCACAAAAGATCTATTTTATTTTACAGGGGCAATTCATCCCCCTCTTGCTGGTCCACATTGATCAAACAAGTGGTATTAGAGCAAGGTTGCCACAGAAGGACTAACCGCTAATTGTAGCAAATTCAAATGATTGGACCAGTGATCTGCCCGTCGAAGATTGAGGGGGAGTTCGCAGCATGGAAGAGGAAGATGAAAGTATTTTTCACTACTGACTATGAACTATTACTGATAATGAAAAATGATTTTTTAGCTCCGAAAATAACGAAGGAAAGATCAAGGAAGCTAACTCCTGGAATAAGAAGGAGCAAGCTGACGCTATAGCGAATGGAAAGGCGGAATTCCATCTGTTGATCGTCCTTCCTGAACAAGATGTCAATTGAATCGAGAAGTACGACTCGACAAAGAAACATTAGAAAAAGTTTCTGGAATTGCACGAAGGCGCCTCGGAGGTAAAACTGGCGCGACGAGATATCCTTCGAAGCCAGCTTACCAACCTCTGAATGAAAGACGGACAATCAATTGTCAAATTGCACGCTAAAGTAAAAGAGCTAATCACGAGCCTTGAGAACCTCGGTGAAAAGGTAACAAATCACGATGCTCATCAGTATGCACTACATGCTTTCCCGAGAACCTCGGATTGGACCTCAGTAATCGACGCGTACTTCATATCAAAAGACTTTAAGGTAAGTACTCTAGAATAATTCTTTTCAATTTTAGAACTTCACGAATCTCGGTGTGTAGGGAAGAGCAGGAAAACGGACAACGTCGCTCTGAACGTGAGAAAAACACCAGATTGAGGAGGAGTCATCAACGGATGATGAAAATATGACGAAAATGGTAAAAAACCTTAAATGTTTCTTTAAAAAGGCTAATAAATTTTCAAAGTTTCAAGGCAAAAGGCGATCTCCAATGAAATATACAGTTCGATGCTATAACTACAACGAGGATGGTCATCTAAAAGACTAGTGCCCCAAACTCAAGAACCAGCCGAAGAAGAAGGCGCTGAAAGTCACCTGGGATAAGACCTCGTCCGATGAATTGGAAACTAAAGAATACGCTGGAATTGCGTTAATGGCAAGTCATCAAGAGGAGAGCACTGATGAAGGGGGAGCTACATCAAAAGAAAGTAGCGATGAAGGGGAGTCCCTCTTTTCGAAAGTGACCCAGTAAGTGAGGTATGCCTTCTCCCTCACAATCAATTATATTCTGAAATAAAAACGATGCTTAAAGCTAACTGTAAATTAGAAAAAGTGAATCGAGAATTGTAAAAGAAATTGACTAGTGCATGTTCTTCTATTTCTGATAATTTGAAAAAAGAAAATGTTAATTTGAGAAACTTAGTTGAAAAATTATAATTTGATATTACATGTTTACAACAATGAAAAAATAGTTATCCTGATAATTTGAACTGGTATATTAAAAATCACAGGGGCCAACTTAGAAAAGTACCCAAAAACTATATTCCTCCTAAATTTTTAGTTAACCCGTAGATAGAAATTTATTTTGGGTTCCTAAGTCATTTCTAAATTAATGCTCAGTCATTATATGTTTTAGTGCTATCTAGAAACATACTAACATTTTTTTTGTCAACATTTTTTTATCACTCTTCATTATTAACATTCTTTGAAAAATGGATGTCAGTCGAATTTTATATTGATAAAATTATGTTTATATTTTTTCTCAATACAAGAATATTTTTTTCTACTTACTGAGAATTTTTGACATTTTTTATATATTTTATCGAATATCCAACAAAGTAAGATTTGTTGGGGCAATCGACCCAAGTATGATATGGAGGATCATGTGTTTTGATTTGTGTATCAATATGAGTAAGTTAGGGTTTGTAGTTGTACTAATATGTGTATGTGAGTGTGCATGTTTGCAGGTACACATAGACTTGGTTGGATGTCTTCAGGTGAAGGGTGGCATGGAGGCAAGCTGTTGGCTTGCGTGTGCATCCGAGGGACCATGGACAAAGCAGGTACAATGAGCCGAAGGAAGCGGACTTCGAGGCGTACGTGAAGGATAGCATGGAGGAAAGCCACGGGCTTGTGTGCGTATCCGAGGGACGAGGACCAAAGTCGAAGAGGGCTTGAAGGCGACAGATTGAGGATGCTGAAGCAGAGACGATGAGCCAAGGGATACGAACTTTAAGGCATGCGTAAAGGGTGGCATGGAGGCAAGCCGAGGGCTTGCGTGCGCATCCAAGGGACGGGAGCCGAAGACGAAGAGGGCGTGAAGGCAACAGATCGAGACTGCTGATTGAAGAGTCAACCAGGTCGTGAGGGTCCGAGTGTGAGTGTTTGTACTCGGGAACTGAGCTGGGAGGGTTTGAGTGCGGAGAGAAATGTACTCGGGAAGGATAACCCTAGGCTTAGGGGAGGACCAGTCGACTGCCCCTGGGGCAGTCGACAGGTGATGGCTGGTGATTCGAACGTTGGGCGCAACGGTCGAATCTGAGTAGGACCAGTCAACTGCCCCAGGGGCAGTCAACTGGTAGCAGCCATTTCAGACTCAAGCTCTATTTAAAGAAGCTCGTTTCAGGTTTTTCTTTCTTGGCGAAACTTACTTAGTCAAAGCTGGTTAGTAGCCTTCTTTGCTCAGATAGTGTCCAGAGTTTGTGGAGAGGTTTCTCCACCCACAATGAGCTACGAGATCTAGTTGGAGGTGCTTCAGGGAATCATCTACCGATGGATTAGGGATCACCCACCTTACGGGCAGTCGTGGAGTATGATTTTTATCTCCGAACCACGTAAATAGGTGTGTTCCTTTCGTTATTTTTGTTTTTATTTAGTATATTCCACTTGCGCACTAACGATTGTAGGAAGAACGAATCGAAAGAAGTTATTCACCCCCCTCTAGCTTGACGAACACGATCTAACAAGTGGTATCAGAGCGAAGGTCTGCTCTTGTTGGAATAACTGCCAAAAGAGCATAAGCTAGAGGAAAGAATGATGGAAGACAAGTTGGGGGATGATATCAACACTCTACCTCCATATGATCATGAAGATTTTGACTATTAGAGGACAAGAATGAAGACTTGGCTTGGAATGGATTGGGAGTGCATGGTGGTAATAGAAGAGCCCTTCGAAATTCCAAGAGACAAGCATGGGAAAAGACTTCAACCTAGAGATTGGACTAAGGAGCAACAAGAACAATCTAGGGCAAATGAGAAGTTAATTGATATATTAGTTAATATTTTGCCTGATAGTGTTTTGAGTGGTGTAGGTGAGTATAAAAATGCATATGAGTTGTGGAACAAGTTGGAAGAATTCATGAGAACCTTACACAAGCTCAAATAGTGAAAGAGTCCAAAGAAATAAGTTCAATGGTCCAAGAAGACCAAGAAGAAAAAGAATTGTCAACCTCATCAGTTGAAGTGACACAATCGATTGAGAGATCATCCACTTCATCAAGAGAAGAGGAAGAGGTATCAACTTCAAGAATTGAGGGGGAGGAGAGCCTACTTCAATACCGGAGCAAGAAGAAGCTCCTACCTCCACCAAAGCTAAATCAAAAGAGCGCATCATATGCTTTGGATGCAACAAGAAGGGACACTACAAGGACAAGCGTCCACTAGGTAAAAAAGAGGTAATCCCTAAACCCAAGTCGATTCCTTTGAAATCTAATGTGGGTTGTAGGGAAAAGAAAGAAAAGAGGCACATTAGGTGCTACACTTGTGGGGAGCTAGGACATTATCACACTCAATGTCAAGAAAAGGAGAGCTCAAGAAGATGGAGCATTTAAGAAGATGGGAAAAAGTTGGGAAGAAAAGGAGCTCATGTCAAGGGGGAGCTACAAGGGTAAAGGAGGTAATCCCTAACTTTACTTATACTTCCAAGGCTTTTATGAATGCTAGAAATAATAATGATTGCTTGCCTATGTGTACATTTGATTTTAAGTATCATGATAGAAATAGAAATACTATTGCGTACCAAAATGCTAAAGATTCCATGTTTCATGATAAACTTAGGATTTTTAGACCTAAGGACCAAGGCATTAACCCTAAGAAAGGGAGACACATGCCTAGAAAAGTGGGTAGATCTAGGAATGATCAGAATGATCATGGTGATATTAAGGTTAGGAACCTAGAGAAGAAAAATCAAGCCTTGAGGGCAAAGCTTGATAAGTTAGAAAAGAATCTAGATAAACTCATTAGGGGATCCAAGGGATTAAGTATGATACCAAATGATCAACACCTTAGAAAGGGTAGGCCGGGACTAGGATATAAAGCTAGGGGGTCAAATGTTAGTAAAAAGACTAGTGAAAAATCATATGGTAAGGTGCCATATGACTATAGCAAATAAAAGGTCAAAAATGACAAGGAAAAGTCATTTAAAAGGGTAAAGAAGATGTCCACCAAGGACAAGGTGTGGAAAGCTAAGAGAGTGAGAGTTGAAGGTCAAGAAGCACCGGAGGAACACCGGTGTGGCCTTGCAATTGTAAATGAGCCATCTAGGGAAGTGATTAGAGCTAGGAGCTCAAGAGAAAGCTCTAGGAGTCACAATGGGATCCATGGTCAATGGATCTTAGGAGGATTTCTCCTAGGAGATTAGATGGACTATGGGGTGTGCTAAAGGGTTGGAAGACTAAGGTGAGTCTTAATCCTAGGAAATTGTCACACTAAAAGGAAATTTATGGAAGAAAAGATGAAAATGAGATTATATTTGGTAGAAATTTGGGTTTAATGTATAAATGTCATATAATTGAGTACTAGGAATGTATTGTGATTAAGTATGAGAAGATACACCAAGAAGAGGTCAAAACTAGGACTTTTAGGTAAGTTTCAGTGACACAATTTGGGCAGTTTTGAATTTTGTACTAATCTTGGGATTCGGAGTAGATTTGTTTGAAAACATATTTTTCCCAAGTAAACATAGGCTCCACAAATCTCTATACGAAATTTTAGATTTTTTGGAGGTTTGTGGAATTAGTTACACATTTCTGAAAATAGGACTGGAAACTTGAAATCAGAGTATCAGTCGACTGGTACTGTACCAGTCGACTGGTCTAGTGCAAATCAGAATATAGGATTTCAAAATTACCAGTCGACTGCCCTTGGGGCAGTCGACTGATCTTACTGATCAATTTCACAGTTGACTGCCCCAGGGGCAGTTGACTAGTAAGCGTGGGTTTAAATAAGAACAGCCGCGTAGGGGTGGCCAAAACCTAGGGTTTTACGTGCCACCCCCTGCGAGATCTTCTCTGCCCCGACCTTCTCTCTTGATCTAAGGTGTTCTCAAACCCTGAAAACACTTCTTTAACCTCCTCCCACCTCCGATCTACATCTAGGGTTAGTGAAACTTCTCCTTTCAATTTGATCTTCATCAAGTCTCATCATGAAGCGATTGGGAAAACGGTAATACTTTGTATAGTTTGATTTTTCCCATTTAAGTCATGATTTGAAACTAATTTGACCTATGTTGCTTGTTTTCCCTTGTTTTCTCTTGTTATGGGATGGTGTGGGTACATGCATTGGTATGTCACATGTTAGGGTTGCACATAAAAGGTCAAGAGGTGAGGGGTCGTCGCAACAAGGTCAGGTAGACCAGGATGCGCCTCGGTTCTGATCCGAGGAGTGTCGGAGGAGATTTGTCGATAATGAGTTCGTATTGATGAACTGTAGATACCTTAATAGGTCATATTTTCGAGAGAAAACTCCCCAAAATGCTGAAATGATTACTTATTTTAGGATAGAGCGGTTGGTGTATTGTCAGCATGACGTCAATCTAGACATGTGTAAAGAGTTCTATGCAAACCTCACATGCATCAATCCTGATAATGAACTTTATGAGTCCATGGTGGCAGAAGTCACCATCCCCTTCTCACCCACAGTTTTAGTTGCATTTTTGGGGTGTAGGGCATCCAACCATGCATTCACGTATTCCCCAAAAGTTATTGAGCCCTTTACTTTCTCAAATGTCACTATTGATCAAATTCACTTGCATTATTTTGTAAGACATCGGTGTATTACACATCATATTTTTGACGCTAAGAACATGAGTCCATTTAGCAATGTCTTGTATAAAATTATCGTAGAATGCATATTACCCATTGTTACCAAGGGACAGTCAAGGATTCAACTGCCGCACTTGGTAATGATGTACGCCTTAGAGAGGAGGTTAGACATCGACATAACTCTGCATTTCTTTACATCTATTGTTCATTTTTTCTATAGTGTCAATGGGAAGATCTACATGCCCTTTTGTCATATCCTGATCGAGTTTTTTGAGTCTAGGGGTATACGTACGACTAGCGGTCAGGTACGTCACTTGTCCAAGGACTATGATCAGATTGGTACACGACAGTTGTCCTTGGTAGGGATTGAGTGTAGGCAGGGGGAGATAGTCTGGAGGCAGTGTTCCGATTCCTCCAGTTCTAATGAGGAGCCCGCTGGTGTAGTTACACAGGAGCAGTTCTCCCAGCTCCAGTCTGAGGTTCATGACCTCCGGGAGGACTTCCACGGTTTTCAGCAGCAGCAGATAGGCTTTCAGCAGACACAGACTTCCATTCAGGAGGAGGTTCATGGCCTCACACAGTTTTGTCAGGGGTTTCAGTGACAGCATGATGAGATGTACGCCATGATACAACAGTTGCACCTCACGTATCAGGCCCCTCCTCCTCCAGGCGATGACGAGATGTAGTCAGTTTTGTTGATGCAGTCTGACCCTGATTGTTGTTTTGGTGTTTGACACCGATTTAAGTTTGATTCAAGTTTGGTTGAATTCGGATTAAGTCCAGGTGGATCGGGAGATCGCACGCTGGCATGTGAAAAGTCCTAACTTGGAGGGTTAGGTGTGGAGAAATCCCGGTGAGTGAAGCCGGGTCCTGGTGAGTGAAGCCAGGTTGATTGGAAATCCCGGTGAGTGAAGCCGGGTCCTGGTGAGTGAAGCCAGGTTGATTGGAAATCCCGGTGAGTGAAGCCGGGTCCTGGTGAGTGAAGCCAGGTGTTGGAAATCCCGGTGAGTGAAGCCGGGTCCTGGTGAGTGAAGCCAGGTTAGAAGAAATCCTGGTGAGTGAAGCCAGATCCTAGCTTGGAGGGCTAGGTGTGGAAAAATCCTAACTTGGAAGGTTGGGTGAAAAGTCCTAGCTTGGAGGGCTAGGTGAAAAGTCCTAACTTGGAGGGTTAGGTGAAAAGTCCCAACTGGAGGGTTAGGTGAAAAACCCTGGTGAGTGAAGCCAGGTCCTAGTGAGTGAAGCTAGGTTGGATGAAATCCTGACTTGGAGGGTCAGGTCCCTAGCTTGGAGGGCTAGGGTGGATGAAATCCTAGCTTGGAGGGCTAGGTTGAGTCCCTGGATCGGTCTGGTGACCGATCAGGGAGTTTGGCACGCTGCTCCTTCGTGGATCGGTCTGGTGACCGATCCAGCGATGTTTGATCGGTCTGGTGACCGATCAGGGAGTGTGTGTTTCACTCACTGCACAACTCCTAATCGGTCTAGTGACCGATCAGGGAGCGAACAGTGAGTTGAGTTCCCTTGCTAATCAGGTCTAGAACGGTCCGGTGACCGATCAGAGACTTATGATTTGATTAAAGAATCACTGTTCACTTAAGCCTGATTGGTCTGGTGACCGATCAGGCTGGAGCCTGATTGGTCTGGGGACCAATCAGGAGTGTGCAGAAGCTGCTGGATCGGTCTGGTGACCGATCAGGCTCCTCCCTGATCGGTCTGGGGACCGATCAGGAGCAGAACTTTAATTCAAATATGCTGTCAGAAGTCTGTTTTCACTGCCGATTCTCTGCTACTTGCTGATTTCTCTTTGATATGCATTGCTAAGCCTCTGTTGGAGTGTGCAGGTGATAGCAGGTGATTCAAACACTCAAGGAGGGTCAATGAGAGGCTTTCCTTGGAGCAGGTTTGGATCTATTGTGTTTTCAGGTCTCAACGGCGTCTGGCGCAACTGGCAACTGACGAAGGCGCGGCTGGCAACTGACGGAGGCTCAGCTGGAGGAGTGTCCAGTGGACTGAGTGCTCAGAGAGGTCAGTTGGTCAGAGTGTGAGTCAGTGGTGCTGATGGAGCTGGCGACGTTGAGCAGGAGCTTAAGAGACGAAGCAGGATGCAGAGGAGTGAGGCGAGACAAACAGAAAACTTGGGAAGTTGTTGCTGGGCTGTATTCGTGCTCTCTGTTGCTTTGTTCTTGAGCGATCTTGTTGCATTCCTGTGAGAGCTTTGTGAGCTTCCCTTCTCGAGTGTCTCGTGTGCTTAATCTTGTATTCATCTACTGAGACAGCTTGTGGAGAGGTTACTCCACCGAGAAGGAGGCGCTTGATATCCGGTGTTCACCGGGGCTTGATCTGCCGACGATCAAGGGATCGCCCACCTCATGGGCACGCCAAGGAGTAGGGGCATGTTATCCCCGAACCTTGTACATCTCCGTCTTAGCGTTTGTTTGGTTTGAGTTTCTTTCTCTGCTTAGTTTCTTTGTTCTGCATTTGCTTCCGCTGCCTAACTCTAAAGTGCAGAATAGTTTTGAAAAGCTCAAGAAATTGTGATTGCCTATATTCACCCCCCCTCTATAGCCATCTCGTTTCCAACAAGTGGTATCAGAGCTTGGGGCTCTGTTCACGGCTTAACATCCAAGAGCTTACAACAAGATGGCTATGGGAAGAGAAGGCTACAGCACAAACCGACCTCCATTCTTTGACGACACAGATTTTCCATATTGGAGGTCAAGGATGGAGTTCTATCTCAAGACCAACATCAGTGTGTGGTTTGCCGTGAAGGAGGGCTTCATCCTTCCAAGAGATGGTGAAGGAAAAGAGCTAGACTTCTCCATGTGGTCAGCTGAGCAAATCAAAAGGGGAGAAGCGGATGCTAAGGCTGTGGTCACGTTGCAATGTGGGATGACCAAGGACCAACTTATCAAAGTTGGTCCCTTTACAAGTGCAAAGGACCTATGGAACAAAATCTTTGAGCTCCATGAGGGAACTCAAGACACCCGGAGAGCCAAGAAGGATTTGCTTCACAGCCAACTCCAAAACCTCACCATGGGAGAAAATGAAAAGGTAAGTGAACTCCATGGACGGGTTAAAGAAGTGTTGAATGGTCTTCACTCCATTAATGAGAAGGTAGAGAACCGAGATCTAATAAGGTATGTTCTCAAAGCTTTTCCTAGGAATGCCTTGTGGTCATCCATGGTGGATGCTTACAAGGTGTCCAAGGATTTATCTTTTGTTAAGTTAGAAGATCTATTTTGTGAAATGGAACTACATGAGATCTCTAACAAAAGTTCAAAAGAGAAAGGTATTGCTTTAGTGGCAGGTGACAACAAGAAGAAGAAGGGGAAGAAGGAGAAGGAAGCCTCTTCATCTTCATCCTCATCCGAGTCCGAGTTCGAGGAGGAGGGCAGCTGGTCTTCTTCCTCCGAGATGACCAACTTTGTTAGAAGAATGATGAGGAAGAGCCGGCGCCTCAAGGGTAAAGGTAACCCGAGTGAAGTTAAATTTGATAAGTCTAATATTACATGTTATAAGTGTAGCAAGAAAGGACATTACAAGGATGAATGTCAAAAGTTAAAGAACAAGAAGGATAAATCAAAGAAGAAAAGGAAGGCCTTGAGGGCCACATGGGATGACTCCTCTTCTAGTTCATCCGAAGAAGAGGAGGAGAAGTACACTCATCACCGTGCCCTCATGGCACTAGAGGACTCGAGAGAAGAAAGTGATAACGAGTCAAGCTCCTCAACCGCGCCTTCATCATCTTCGGATGATGAAGAGGTAATCTCTCGGAATTAGATAAGTGTTATCGGACAATAGCATGTTTAGCTAAATTGTTAAAGAAATCAAAGAACAAAGTTAAATCTTTAAAATTAGAAATAGAAGAATTAAAATCCTCTAAGGATGAGGATATTAATGACTTGCATGTTCAAAATCTTGAGGATGAAAATAAGGGTTTGAAGGGTGAAATTGAAAATCTCAAGAATATTCTTGGGAAATTTTCAACAAGTTCAAAAACCCTAGATATGATCTTGAACTCACAAAAAGCGGTTTACAACAAGGTTGGCTTAGGTTACCAACCAAAAGAATCAAGTTTCATGTCATTAATGTCAAGAACCCAATTTAGATCATCAAATGATTCTAGGGTTCAAAAGGTGAGGAAGAGAATGACTAAGGCATGGGTGCCAAAGTCTTTCATTGTAGATGCATTAGGTCCCAAAATTTGGGTACCTAAAACCTCCATATTTAGAATTGTATAGCTTTGATTGAGGGGGAGCATCTATCAACATAGGTTGTTGATAAGTGGTGCTCCAAACCCAAGGCTAAGGTTACACTAGTTTCAAAATAAGTCAACAAGCCTTGGAAATTATTTTTATATATTGCATGAAGGGTTTAGATTCACACATAATTTGCTCTTGCCATGAATGGCTTAGAATAATTGGTTTTACTTGTTGCAATTTGTGTTTTTCATGCAAGTTATGGTTTATGAAATGTCTTATCTCAAGCCCAAGTATGCCATGAGTATCTTGTATGTGTTATAACACATGAATGCATGTTTAAGGACAAGATGAACATATAGTTTGGGCTGATCATTATAAAAATCTCACAAGGCATCACCATGAGTTTTAAAATTCACTGTTTAACCTTCTATGACCTAGTGATTCCCTTGTATCAAACTAAGGTTTCTTGATATGATCATGCTTTGATACAAACATGTTTTGATACTCAATTTCATGCTTGGAGAACACCATCATGTTTTGACTCAAATAGTGTTGTAGAATATGGATGCATGCTAGAGAACAAGTATGGACACTTGAAAATCTCACAATACATCATTAGACAAGAACATGAACTTAAGGTCTAGGTTCAGTGTTTTCTTGAATGAATCAAAAGAATTGGCATGTATTCAAGGTCTTCACACTTAGTGTTGCTTATGATGGTAAATGAACTTGATAAAAAATTGGGAACTTAATCATACCTTGATACTAGTGTTATATAAGCATGATTTGAAAATTTGATCATACCTTGTGTATCATGAAATTTGATCATACTTGGAATATTTTGATTCACACATGATCATGCCAAGAACATGCTTAGAACATAACTGATCATACAAACCTGGTTTTGGGACTCAAGTTCATGATTAAGAACATACTCATCATGCTTTGACACAGATCATGACATATATCTTGATTAAGGGAACCCTTAGACCAAATGGATTAACATTAATTGAATTAGGGTTTAGGAATGGTTGAGATTTGAAACAAAGTTGATTTCACAGTTTCTGAAATTTTGTTTCTGAAACTGAAAAACCATTCTGTATCATCCCTGATCGGTCCACCGACCGATCAGGGGTGCTTCTGATCGGTCTGGTGACCGATCAGACCAACTCTGATCAAGGAACTCCCAGACCGTTCCAAATTGATCCAAAACCTCCTCAAACCAATATCTTCTTGTCGAATTGTATCAGTTTAATGATCATACAACACACAAATCTGATACAATTGAATTACAATTGAAACATATTTGATCATCCATTGGTACAAACCTGGTACTAAGGGAGCACAAATTTGTTCAAATGGTACAAACCTATACTAAATAGTGATTTGATACAAACCTATGTTGGAATGTTCAAATTCATAAGAAAGGGTTTGTTGAGTCATGACTCTTATTCTTAATGTCATATTTCGGAAATGTTTCTGAAATATCGAATATCAACAGAGTCTACTCCCCTGTTATGGAATGCAAATTGTTAATGCAGTCTGATCAGGAACGTATCAGATTTTCAGGAATTTTTCTGAAATCTGATCGCTCTCCAGACTAACAAGAAATATGTCTGTATCACGTAATCAATGAACCTGATCGGTCATGGAGACCAATCAGGATTATATGTCAGATACAGATGCATTCCTTACTTGTCATATGAAACATATACACGTTTGACCTGATATATTTCTGTATATGTTTTCATGTGCAATTCACACTTATTTCGTATGATGCATATACATTGTTGCCATGATACATTATGGTATATGCCTCTCATGTACAATTCCAAAATCATCCTTTGACTACTTGTCATATGAAACATATACATGTTTGACCATGATATTATTCTGTATATCTTTTCATGTGCAATTCAAAACTTAACTTTGATTATTTTGGGTTTGGGGAGAGACCCATGTTTGAGGGGGAGGTATGTTCAAACTTAATAACCATACCCTTTTCGATGTTTGACAAAGGGGGAGAAAATGGTTGATTAAGTTTAGGGTTATTGTAGGGGGAAGATCTTGATTCCCTTACAATAATTGAACTACCTTCAATTGATCATCAATGTCTAAACTTAAATCGGATTGTCAAACAACAAAAAGGGGGAGATTGTTGATGCAGTCTGACCCTGATTGTTGTTTTGGTGTTTGACACCGATTTAAGTTTGATTCAAGTTTGGTTGAATTCGGATTAAGTCCAGGTGGATCGGGAGATCGCACGCTGGCATGTGAAAAGTCCTAACTTGGAGGGTTAGGTGTGGAGAAATCCCGGTGAGTGAAGCCGGGTCCTGGTGAGTGAAGCCAGGTTGATTGGAAATCCCGGTGAGTGAAGCCGGGTCCTGGTGAGTGAAGCCAGGTTGATTGGAAATCCCGGTGAGTGAAGCCGGGTCCTGGTGAGTGAAGCCAGGTGTGGAAATCCCGGTGAGTGAAGCCGGGTCCTGGTGAGTGAAGCCAGGTTAGAAGAAATCCTGGTGAGTGAAGCCAGGTCCTAGCTTGGAGGGCTAGGTGTGGAAAAATCCTAACTTGGAAGGTTGGGTGAAAAGTCCTAGCTTGGAGGGCTAGGTGAAAAGTCCTAACTTGGAGGGTTAGGTGAAAAGTCCCAACTGGAGGGTTAGGTGAAAAACCCTGGTGAGTGAAGCCAGGTCCTAGTGAGTGAAGCTAGGTTGGATGAAATCCTGACTTGGAGGGTCAGGTCCCTAGCTTGGAGGGCTAGGGTGGATGAAATCCTAGCTTGGAGGGCTAGGTTGAGTCCCTGGATCGGTCTGGTGACCGATCAGGGAGTTTGGCACGCTGCTCCTTCGTGGATCGGTCTGGTGACCGATCCAGCGATGTTTGATCGGTCTGGTGACCGATCAGGGAGTGTGTGTTTCACTCACTGCACAGCTCCTGATCGGTCTGGTGACCGATCAGGGAGCGAACAGTGAGTTGAGTTCCCTTGCTAATCAGGTCTAGAACGGTCCGGTGACCGATCAGAGACTTATGATTTGATTAAAGAATCACTGTTCACTCAAGCCTGATTGGTCTGGTGACCGATCAGGCTGGAGCCTGATTGGTCTGGGGACCAATCAGGAGTGTGCAGAAGCTGCTGGATCGGTCTGGTGACCGATCAGGCTCCTCCCTGATCGGTCTGGGGACCGATCAGGAGCAGAACTTTAATTCAAATATGCTGTCAGAAGTCTGTTTTCACTGCCGATTCTCTGCTACTTGCTGATTTCTCTTTGATATGCATTGCTAAGCCTCTGTTGGAGTGTGCAGGTGATAGCAGGTGATTCAAACACTCAAGGAGGGTCAATGAGAGGCTTTCCTTGGAGCAGGTTTGGATCTATTGTGTTTTCAGGTCTCAACAGCGTCTGGCGCAACTGGCAACTGACGAAGGCGCGGCTGGCAACTGACGGAGGCTCAGCTGGAGGAGTGTCTCCAGTGGACTGAGTGCTCAGAGAGGTCAGTTGGTCAGAGTGTGAGTCAGTGGTGCTGATGGAGCTGGCGACGTTGAGCAGGAACTTAAGAGACGAAGTAGGATGCAGAGGAGCGAGGCGAGACAAACAGAAAACTTGGGAAGTTGTTGCTGGGCTGTATTCGTGCTCTCTGTTGCTTTGTTCTTGAGCGATCTTGTTGCATTCCTGTGAGAGCTTTGTGAGCTTCCCTTCTCGAGTGTCTCGTGTGCTTAATCTTGTATTCATCTACTGAGACAGCTTGTGGAGAGGTTACTCCACCGAGAAGGAGGCGCTTGATATCCGGTGTTCACCGGGGCTTGATCTGCCGACGATCAAGGGATCGCCCACCTCACGGGCACGCCAAGGAGTAGGGGCAAGTTATCCTCGAACCTTGTACATCTCCGTCTTAGCGTTTGTTTGGTTTGAGTTTCTTTCTCTGCTTAGTTTCTTTGTTCTGCATTTGCTTCCGCTGCCTAACTCTAAAGTGCAGAATAGTTTTGAAAAGCTCAAGAAATTGTGATTGCCTATATTCACCCCCCCTCTATAGCCATCTCGTTTCCAACAAGTTTGACTTGATGATTTTGGTGTTGAGAGTGTATGGTTTTGATTTTACATTTTAACTCTCAAACATCTATTTTGGGATTGTAATATTTAGCTACTTCGGGGCTTTAGCCCTTGTGTTACTTTCATGTTTTATGGTTAAGTTATGTATGAAACATTTGTTTGTGCTTTTATGTTACTTTATTAGATTTTATGTCATGGCTTGATATTGCTTATGTTGTTTGAAATTCATGAATTGCTATTGAATGATATGATATGGCTTATATGGGCATAAGGGAGGTTCATGTATGTGTATCTAAGGTTAAGGATAAAAGAGGGGGAGGTTTGTCATATTAAAAATACATGAGAAAAAGGGGGAAGTGAAAGCAATTCTATGTGTAAAATGGTGATGGTTGAAGTTGGCAAATATATGGATTTATATATGGATTTTAAAGTTGATACAAAATACCAATTTTTGAGGAGATTAGAGTTTGTACCAAAAGTCAAGCACATTTGATATTTTTCATGAAAATATTTTTCTAGGGTAGGTTATATCCTAACAAATGTGCTTACAAAATTTTATATTTTTTCGGATTTTGTAGAATTTTCTAGGTGTTTCTGAATTTGGGCTGAAAATTCAGAATTGGACTATATCAGTCGACTGCCCTGGGGGCAGTCGACTGATGTTTCTGGTAGTTTGCGAACTACATAGGCTAGTCGACTGATGGATTGGCAGTCGACTGGTATGACTGTGTTTGACTTCTGAAGGGTTTTTCAGAGGTAGTTTATGTTCTTTTTGGCACTAGGGTTAGGATTGCTTGGGGTAATCTTTTTGATGGTGTCAAAGTTGAGAAAGTGTGGTGTTAAGTTAGGTTTAACTTGACATGAGAAAATTTGTGGTGTTAAGTTGGGTAGAACTTAACTTGGTGTTATGAGAATTGAAAATTGAGTGAGGATATAGGTTAAGGTGGAGGTTGCCTCTTGGTTGCTATGCTTTTAATTTTCAATTGCTATTGTTGTTTTTGTTTACCTAACTTAAACATATTGCCACACATCAAAAAGGGGGAGATTGTCGGGGCAATCGACCCAAGTATGATCTGGAGGATCATGGGGTTTGATGTGTGTGTCAATATGAGTAAGTTAGGGTTTGTTGTTCGACTAATATGTGTATGTGAGTGTGCAGGTTTGCAGGTATACATAGACTTGGTTGAATGTCTTCAGGTGAAGGGTGGCATGGAGGCAAGCTATTGGCTTGCGTGCGCATCTGAGGGACCATGGATAAAGCAGGTACGATGAGCCGAAGGAAGCGGATTTCGAGGCGTACGTGAAGGATAGCATGGAGGCAAGCTGCGGGCTTGTGTGCGTATCCAAGGGACGAGGGCCAAAGTCGAAGAGGGCTTGAAGGCGACAGATCGAGGATGCTGAAGCAGAGATGATGAGCCGAGGGACATGGACTTCGAGGCATGAGTGAAGGGTGGCATGGAGGCAAGCCGAGGGCTTGCGTGCGCATCCGAGGGGTGGGAGCCGAAGACGAAGAGGGCGTGAAGGCAACAGATCGAGACTGCTGATTAAAGAGTCAACTAGGTCGTGAGGGTTGATAATTACCATCTTGATAATCAATTTAGGCTCTTAAATCCATGTTTTGATCCCTTTTATATGCTTAATCTTGTATTTATACTAGGTTCTATGAGTTATTTCAATCTTAGCTTTGGATGTAAATCTTTTTATATTTGAGATGTTTTGGCATTAAAATTTGAATATATTGTTGTAGGCTTCGCATGATCACGGACCTAGATCAGATTGGATCGAATTTGAGTTCAGACTTGGCTTTAATCAGGATGATCAAGCAATGGAGAAATGTGGGTCGTCCAATCAAGACATGGGGAGATCTAAGCCATCTTTCATCTTCTGATCAATCCGAGCTTAAGGTAGAGTAAATCAAGACCATAGATCAAGATCTGAAGTTTTGGTCCAAATCAGAAGTCATCTAGCCGTTGGATTAAGCTCGAGAGGAGTCTAAGCCATCCATTCAAAAGGAAGGGCAATCCAAGCCATCCGTTGCAGATCTGATCGATCCAAGCTACGGAGAAGAAGATCCTGACCATTGATGGAGATCTGGAAAGTTTGGTTTTAATCCGAGATGATCTGACCGTTGGATTAAGCGAGGATGATCACAACCGTCCATTTTTAATTGGAATTAGTTAAATCAGAAACTCCTCACTAGCTCGAGGCGTCGCGGGTTCTTCACTGTCTTCGGCGTTTTCTCTGCATTCGTCTTAGATTTCGAGCGGCAAACATCAGATCAAAGCTCGTCTCAAGATCTCGAATCATAGAGATGGATTTCCGGTGAAGTTTGTTAATCAATCTCGTCGCTGAAAGGCTTAGGTGAGGGTTTCGCCAAGGAGCTATGTTCTACTGATAGATTCCTTTTTGATCGCTGCTCTTCATCGACCGGAGCTGTCGAAGCATTCGGAGGGGTTCTTTGAAGGCTTCTGAGGGTTTCTGAGCCAAACTCGCCATTCAGCTTATCAAGAAGGAAGAGAACGGTGGAGCTTTTCATATACGCACCAACCTGATGCTAAACTGATCAAGGGAATCAGATCTTGCTGATTTTCGAGCTAGAGGGTTTCTAGCTTGGCTTTTGTGTGACGACAAGAAGGAAATCTTGGCAAAGGGACTGATCTGATGTTGAGTTTCTGAAAATTTCGTTTCTAAACATTTATTTCATTAGTTGTTTCAGTTCGTATCAATTTACTTCTCAGTCATGTTTCTTTGGTATTCCTTTGTTCTAGATTTCACAATTCTGCCGTTAGATACAGAGTACCTGCATTTAATATGAGTTTTTGCTTTCCAATCTCATAGTTTCCCTTTAATTTCCTGCGTTCTTTGTAATAGTTTTCATTTAGTTTCTTGCGAGAATCAGAATTGTAGAATGTTTAGGGTTTGAATGAAAGGCAGAGCATTTGAGTTTCCACAATTTCGAGTTAGTTTTTGATTTAGCTGAGTTCATTCCATTTCCAACTGTAATTTCATTCATTATCGCAGAAATACCCATCTCACTTGAAAACCCAAAATAGAAAATGATAAATTCTAACTTGAGTTAAGCATTCTTAGCTAGTCCTTGAAAAAATACGACTTGAGGCCCCTATACTACACTTAGTTTTGTGAGCTAAGGGTTTTCAAATTATAAATTCAATTTGAGGCTCATTGTGACACTAGTTGTGGGCTTATCAAATTTTGGCGCCGTTGCCGGGGAATTTATCACTAGTAGAGTTTGCTTGATTTGAGCTTGTGCTTAGTTTAATATTCTTCGATTCTATTTCATGTGCTTTAGCTTTCTATATACATTTGCTGTCATTTTGTTGGATTTATGACCAGGACTGCAGGTGGTGATATTGTGGAGTTTGATCCTGAGATTGAGAGGACCTTTAGAGCTAGGAGAAATCAAGGAAGAGTTCCAGAAGTTATTGAAAATGTTTCTACTCATTCAAGCAGTCCCATGGCAGAACATCAAAAGACTATGAAGGAGCTTGCAGCCCCTGATGATGCATTTGATGGATCATCTAGGCGTGCTAGAGGGAGGGGGTGAATAACATTTTTTCCGTTTGATCTCTACGAAGTTGTTAGTGCAGCGGAAATAATATGCAAATGAAAAGATTAACAATGCTAACAACCAACCGTTTACTTGGTATCCACCCAGATGGGTGACTAATCCAAGGATCCACGCCGTACACCAGTTCCACTATGAAAAATTCTCCTTCAGGTGGAGAAACCTTTACATTGGCGATCTTCCTCTTTTCAGAATAAAGTAGAATACAAGAGAGGAAGTGGAGAGCACTCTTCAGACGAGCAACACTTTGACGTTGTACGGAACCGTACCGTTCATGTGCAAAAAGTGTAAGATCGTTGCCGTCCGCTAGAGGGGGGTGAATAGCAGTTTTTCGAACCCCTTTCTCCTACAAGATTGTTAGCGTAGCGGAAATACAGATAAAACAATAAATACAATGCTAACAAACCGTATTTAGTTGGTATCCACCTCGGCCGGGTGACTAATCCAACAATCCGTCGGTGGATCACTCCCCGGATAACCTCCGGCTATCACGTGTCGCTCCTTGTGGGTGGAGAAACCTCGCCACAACACTTTGGACGCTTTGTGAACACAATAGACTACTAACACACTTTTTCCAAGTGAGTTTCGTCAAAAAGAAAGGTAGGAAACAAGCCCCTTTAAATAGGGCTCGAATCTGAAACAGCCGCTACCAGTCGACTGCCCAAATGGTAGTCACCTGGTCCCACTCAGATTCGACCGTTACAGCATAACGTTTGAATTCTGGCCAGCTTTTCCAGTTGGCACCATTCGACTGCCCCCAGGGCAGTCGACTGGTCCGAGTCCTCAGCCTAGGGTTTCTCTCCCGAGTATAAGTCTCTCTCACACTCAAACCCTCCCGGCTTAACCCCTGAGTACAAACACTCATACTCAGCCACTCTCAACTTGGTTGACTCTTTACCAGCAGTCTTGACTGTTACCTTCACGCCCTCTTCATCTTTGGCCCTCATCCCTCGAATGCGCACGCAAGCCTCCAGCTTGCCTCCATGCCACCCTTCACGTACGCCTCGAAGTCTGTGTCCCTCGGCTCATCATCTCTGCTATCAATGGTCCCTCGGATGCGCACGTAAGCCTCCAACTTACCTCCATGCCATCCTTCACCTGAAGATATCAACCAAGTCCATGCATACCTGTACACCTGCACACTTATGTACACATGTGAGAGCAACACAAATCCTAACTTAACCATATTGCCCACACATCAAAATATCATGATCCTCCAGATCATCTCAGGGCCGATTGCCCCAACAATCTCCTTTTTTTTGATGTGTGACAATACGTTAAGTTAGGTAACCATATAGCAATAATAATAGCAAAAGCAATTGAAATTCAAGCATAACACATAAGAGACAACCTCCCCCTTAACCTATGCTTTCTCCCAAATTTCAACTCTCATTTGCTAATCTCAAGTTAAGTTCTCCCAACTTAACTCTATAGTCTCATAACTAAACCTAAGTTGAGTTTCAAACCGAACCTAACTTAACACTTAAATTCTCCCCCTTTGACACCATCAAAAGATTGCCCCAAACAACCCTACTCTAGGTGCCAGATAGAACTGAATCCTATTTCAAAAAAAAAACCCTTCAGAAATCACACAAACCCATTCTGTCCACACGACCAGTCGACTGCCCCCAGGGCAGTCGACTGATACGACAATTTTCAGAATTTCAGTCGAAATTCAGAAACTGATAAAAAATTCCAGAAAATTTGGAAAAATGTGAAACTTTGCAAGCACAGTTGTTAAGGTATTCCCTACCCTAGAAAAATTTGGTTTAAGAAAAACACCACCCGTGCTTGACTTTTGGCACAAACTCTAAAACTCTCAAATTGTGCCAAGTTTGTGTCAATATTGACATCCAACCATGAAATCGCATACTTGCCACTTTCCATCAACTCTTTATTACATTTAAAATGATTCCTAGACTTCTTTTTCATAAAACATTTTTATTTTGACAAGAGCTCCCCCTTTTAAGCTCTCGAGTCTAAGTGATCATTTAACAAACTCTTCCATTAATATTAAGTTTCTAAGTCTTATGACGGATTATTTTGAGAAAATAACTCAAACACTTAATCGTGAAATGTCTTCATTGGTCAACAATTTTTCATTCAAAGTCAACTAAAACATTTAGGCAAGACAATCAATATAGAATTTTAGAATATACCATGAAGTCATAAAAAAAATTTTAACTTAAACAAAATATAGCATTTCATCAATACAAGTTAAATAATTTGCAAATAATATTCAAATCATAGCATAAGTATAATTATCAAGTCAAAACATGAGAATAATAAAACAAGTACATGACATAAATTTACACATAGACTGCTACATAGAAGTAGTCATGACATAAGTCCTGGGAGAGTATCTAGGGCCCAGGCCCGAAGTCATCCAAATACATACAATCATCAGACTAGATAGTGTTTGAGAGACATAATAAACTAACCACACAAGACACTCTCAACACTGAAAAACACCCAACGTTTGCGTCGACTGATTAGAAAAACATGTCACCATCACCGCCTGGAGGAGGAGGAGGAGGAGGAGGAGCAAGAGGACCCTGATAAGCTAAATCCCACCGCTGCAGCAGCATGTACATCTCATCTTGGCGGGTGGTCATCCTATCAACTTTCACTTCAAGCCTCTGCTCCGTCTGCTGGCATCCGTGAATGTCCTCGCAGATGACGTGAACATCCTCCCGGAGCCCATGAACATCTGCCTGGAGCTGGGTAATCTCGATGCGTGTGACCAGCTCGCCTGGCTCCTCATCTGCCTTAGGTGCCTCCGGGCGCTCCCTCCACACAAATGCTCCCTGTCGACACTCAATGCCTGCCAAGGATAATTGGCGTGTGCTAATCTGATCATAATCCTTGGACAGGTGTTTAACCTGACCACTACACACCCGGATGCCGAAACGCAAGTGGAAATACTCTGTGAGAATGTGGCAAAAGGGCATATATATCTTCCCATTGACACTATGGGAAGAATGGCAGATGACACTTAAAACCTGTAGGGAGACATCGATGTCCAATCTCCTCTCCAAAGCATACATCATTACCAGATGTGGGAGCCTGACCCTAGACCTTCCCTTGGTGATAATTGGCAAAATACACTCGACAACGACTTTATACAACACATGGCTGAATGGTCGCATGGGTTTAGCATCAAACAGACGTTCTGAGTCATTCCTATGTCTCCTGAAATAATGAACGTGAATCTGATCAATTGTGACTCCAGGAAACTCTAAGGGCTCAACCACAGTAGGTAAGTAGATGGATGCATTGTTGGACGTCCTACACTGTAGGAACTCGGCCAAACCTGTGACAGAGAAGGGGATGGGAACACCAGCAACTCCAGACTCATACACATTCCTATCAGAATCCACGCAGGTCAAATTTGCATAAAATTCTGAGCATAGGTCAACGTCTATATCATGCTGGCAGTAAACCAGCTGATCTAGCTGAAAGTGAGTGATTATCTCAGCCAACTGGGGGGATTTTTCTTGAAAGACAGACTTGTTTAGGTATCTGCAATTCATAACCACAAATTCATTCTCCTCAAAGCGCTTCTTACACTCTAGGGATCTAAACCTAGACTCTCCCTGACTTGGTCGAGACGACCCTTCGCCCCTAGACCTCTTAGAAGCCATTCTAAACACCACATACACACATGCATGCCAAGACAACCCCCCAAAAAGGAAAAACATCAAGAAATACACACAAAAATACCATGTTAGTGCCACAACATTGCTTAATCAAGAGAAATGACTCTTAAAACGTAATACCTTTTCATTCTTCTCATGTTGACTTGAGTTTTGAGAATGTGGCTTGAAAGGAGGAGGTTTTAGCAAACCCTAGAAGTAGATCGAGGTTGGGGGATGGCTTGAAGAGGGTCCTTAGGGCTTGGAAGGGGCTAAGATCGAAGAAGGAGAGTGAGAAGGTTGAAAATCGCAGGGAAATCGCAAAAACCCTAGAGGTTTGCTTCTTCCCGGCGCACCCTTTCCTTATATAAAACCCCGCGTCCCAGTCGACTGGTGTTTGGCAGTCGACTGGGTCACCATGTAATTACATTCTGTGGGTTTTCTCAGTCGACTGCCCTAGGGTAGTCGACTGGCACCTGATTTCCAGTTTTCCAATTCGAATTTCAGAAGTGCTTAACTAATTCCATAAATTCCCAAAAATTCTGAAATCTTGTGAGGATATTTGTGGATTCTATATTTATTTGAGAAAAATATAATTTTAGTCAAAGTCATCCCAACTTCCAAGATTGGTACAAACTTCGAATTTTTCTAAAATGTATCATGAAACCCTTTCCAAAAGTTCTAATTTGGACCTCACCTTGATGCTTCTTCCCATACTCATCCATAATCCATCCATAGCATCAAGTTATATGGTATTTAGGCATTAAAATCGATTTGTCTCAATTAAAACTCCATTTTCACCTTTTTCTCTATGATTTTTCCTTTAGTGTGTCAATTCTCTAGGATTAATACTACTCTTAGCCTTTTAACCCTCTTGGCACACTCTATAGTCCTTTTTAATCTCCTAGAAGGAAACCACCTGAGATTCATTGACCATGGAACTCATTCTGGCTTCCAGAGCTCTCCCTTAAGCTCCCAGCCCTAATTACCTCCCTTGGTAATTCTTCTACAAAGGCAAGATCACATTGGTGCTTCTCCGGTGCTTCGTGACCTTCCATTATCACCCTCTTAACCCTATAGACCTTTTCCTTGGTCAGTTTCTTTTCTTCTACTTTAAATGGTTTTTCCCTGCCATTTTTGACTTTTCTTCTATCATAGTTATAGGGCATCCTTGAATATGATACTTTATCAATATAGGCCCTCCTAGAATGGTATCCTAGACCTGACCTACCATTTCTGAGAGATTGATCATTTTGTATCCCTCTTGATTCCTTGGATCTCCTAATGAGTCTGTCTAGGTTCTTCTCCAATTTATCAAGTTTGGCTTTTAGAACTTGATTTTCCTTTCCCAATCTCCTAACCTTAGGATCACTGGATCTAATTTGATCACTTCTAGGTTTACCTATTTTCCTAGGCATGTTTCTTCCTTTCTTGGAGTTTGTTCCTTGGTCCTTGTTTCTAAAGTTCCTAGATTTATCATGATACATGGAATTGTTGATGTTTTGGCATACAAAATTGTTTCTATTCCTATCATGACATTTAAAACCACAAACACGCATGGGCACACAAATATTATTGATTCTATCATTCAAACAACCACTTTGAGCATTTATTGAAAAGTTTAAAGCATAAGTAGGGTTAGAGGGTACCTTCCTTACCCTTGGTGCTCCCCCTTGGTGAGTGCTCCTCTTTCTTTCTTCTTTCTCCCATTTCCTAAGATGCTCCATCTTCTTGAGCTCTTTACTTCTTGGGCATTTTGTGTGGTAATGCCCAAGCTCCCCGCATGTGAAGCACCGAATTTTCTTTCTTTTGTTTTGACTTTCTTCATTCCTACAACCCATATTAGCTTTAAAGGAATTTACAATGGGTTTAGGGTGTACCTCCTTTTTCTTACCTAGTGGGCACTTATCCTTGTAGTGTCCCTTTTCATTGCACCCAAAGCATACAATGTGGTCTTTAGTCCTTGCTTTGGTGGAGGTTGAGGCTTGGTTGACTTCCTCTTCACCCTTGGATGAAGTGGAGACTTCCTCTTGATCATGTGTAGGTGAGGGTCTTTCCTCCCCCTCAATCCTTGAGGTGGTGACCTCCTCCTCTTCTCTAGATGAGGTGGATGACCTCTCACTTTCTTCTTCACTTGAGGATGTGGACACTTCTTCCTCCTCTTGAGCTATTGAGCTCACTTCCTCGGGTTCATCTACTCCTTGAGTTTGTGTAGGGTTCTTGTGATATTCCACCAACTTGGTCCATAATTCGTGTGCATTTTTATAATTCTCTACAATACTCAAAACATTGTTAGGCAAAACATCAATTAATACATCTATTACCTTCTTGTTTGCCCTAGAGTAGTCTTGTTGCTCTTGAGTCCAATATCTAGGACGAAGCTGTTGGATCGAGAAAACCGATAGAGGGGGGGGGGTGAATATCGGAAATCGTTTTTCGGAAATTTTAGAGCAAGTACGCAGCGGAAATTAAAAATCACAACACAGAAACACAGTCTATTTTACTTGGTTCGGAGCCTGTGTCGACTCCTACTCCAAGGCCCACGGTCGTTGACCGTTTACTTTGGGCAATTCTATATACGGCGCAAACAGTTTACAAGATTTGATTACAAAATAAGTGCAGTAAATAATAAAAAAAACAGAACGCTCTTCTTTACCGACGTCCGGAGTAGATCGATTTTTTCGGAGCAGCGGGACGTCGTCGGCTCGAGTTGGAAGGTTTCCGGAGCAAGGCGCGAGAGCAGAAGAGCTTTGAGACGTTGAGTGAATTGATGTTCGAAGCTTGGGGTCGAGGGCCCTTTATATAGGGCCTGGGGGCGCCCGGGACGTCGGGGGCGCCCCCCCACGTGACCTTTGATCCGCCAAAGTCTCGGTCAGCGTCTGATCCCTTTATCTTCGGGATCAGCTTTGACCGGGGCGCTCGGAGCGCTCGGGGCGCCCGGATTGACCGGGTCAAAGTGTTATCTGGCTTCGAAGACAGCTGCTTCGACAGTTGATGCTGGGGGCGCCCGCAGCGCAGGGGGCGCCCGGAGCGCAGGGGGCGCCCGGGAATTATACTGTTTGAAGCTGCTTTTTACTTGTGTGTTTTGTGTTCACCTTGGGGGCGCCCGGGACACTCCGGGCGCCTTGGTCAGCTGTTGCCTCACTCCTTTGAGGCTCTCTGAGCTGCAGACACTCGTTCCTTCGGTCCTGCATCCAGGGTTAGTCCAAAACACAACAAGACATTAAGTGGTTAGTTTATATAGCCTTAGCTGTCTTGGTTCTGACTTTGGGCCTCCAAAATGGAGCCCTAGGTCGAACCGACGCCTACTGTTCCCTCGACGGGAACGCGTCCTCACCTACTCCTCTCGGGAGAATTTACCTGATGCCAACCGTTCCTCTGGTTGGACTTTTGCCTGACGGTCCTTTGTCAGGTCTTGGATGCCGAGCTGCCCTTCGCCCGGTGCCTAGCATTCCTTCGCTAGGGCTTCAGTCCCAGGCTGTCCTTTGCCTGGCGCCTAGCAGTCCTTCGCTAGGGCTTTTGACTCTGGCGTTCCTTCGCCAGTGCCTAGCAGTCCTTCGCTAGGGCTTATTACCCTGGCATTCCTTCGCCAGTGCCTAGCAGTCCTTCGTTAGGACTTTTCCTGCACACTAGAGCAACTTGTTAGAAAATAAGTAAGACTTAACTTTTGACCTCTGTTGCCATTATCAAAACACATGTTTGACTTGGGTGCATTCTGCACCAACAGAAGCTTCTTTCCATGCTTGTCCTTTGGAACTGCGAAGGGCTCTTCTAGCATGACCATGCACTCCCACTCCATGCTAAGCCAATTCTTCATCCTCGCCCGCCAATAGTCGAAATCCTCATTGTCGTAGGGCGGTGGGGTGTAGATGTTGTCCCCCAACTTATCTTCCATTGTTTCTTCTCCTCTAGCGTGTGCTCCCTCGGCGGTTAGTCCGATCAAGAGTAGTCCTTGCTCTGATACCAATTATAAGATCGTTGCCATCCGCTAGAGGGGGGTGAATAGCGGTTTTTCGAACCCCTTTCTCCTACAAGATTGTTAGCGCAGCGGAAATACAAATAAAACAATAAATGCAATGCTAACAAACCGTATTTAGTTGGTATCCACCGCAGCCGGGTGACTAATCCAACAATCCGTCGGTGGATCACTCCCCGGATAACCTCCGGCTATCACGTGTCGCTCCTTGTGGGTGGAGAAACCTCGCCACAACACTTTGGACGCTTTGTGAACACAATAGACTACTAACACACTTTTCCCAAGTGAGTTACGTCAAAAAGAAAGGTAGGAAATGAGCCCCTTTAAATAGGGCTCGAATCTGAAACAGCCGCTACCAGTCGACTGCCCAAATGGCAGTCACCTGGTCCCACTCAGATTCGACCGTTACAGCATAACGTTCGAATTCTGGCCGGCTGTTCCAGTTGGCACCATTCGACTGCCCCCAGGGCAGTCGACTGGTCCGAGTCCTCAGCCTAGGCTTTCTCTCCCGAGTATAAGTCTCTCTCACACTCAAACCCTCCCGGCTTAACCCCTGAGTACAACCACTCATACTCAGCCACTCTCAACCTGGTTGACTCTTTACTAGCAGTCTTGACTGTTGCTTTCACGCCCTCTTCATCTTTGGCTCTTGTCCCTCGGATGCGCACGCAAGCCTCCAGCTTGCCTCCATGCCACCCTTCATGTACGCCTCGAAGTCTGTGTCCCTCGGCTCATCATCTCTGCTATCAATGGTCCCTCAGATGCGCACGTAAGCCTCAAGCTTACCTCCATGCCATCCTTCACCTGAAGACATCAACCAAGTCCATGCGTACCTGTACACCTGCACACTTATGTACACATGTGAGAGCAACACAAATCCTAACTTAACCATATTGCCCACACATCAAAATATCATGATCCTCCAGATCATCTCAGGGCCGATTGCCCCAACAAAAAGGTGCTCCTTTTATAGGTGAACAGGATAAACTCGCAGTTTGTCCAGCCCCGCACCAGTCGACTGCCCCATGGGCAGTCGACTGGTCTACCATTAATTGCTAGCCAATGGCTAGTTTTCGGGGTATACCAGTCGACTGCCTCAAGGGCAGTCGACTGGTCCGAGGCCGAAAACTCTCTGTGAGTTTTGACAGTCGACTGGCCCTGCCTCTCAGCCTAGTTCCAGCAACTCCGGACCTTCTCCTTCACGTGTGCCTTCAGGTCTGCTCTCCTGGCTTGCCTCTTGAAGACCTCTTCCTTTGCTATCGTCCCTCGGATGTGCACGCAAGCCTTCCCTTGGCTTGCCTCCATGCCACCCTTCACGTGTGCCCTTGAAGTCCACTTCCCGGCTTGCCCTTGGAGCTCTCCTCCCTCGGCTCTCGTCCCTCGGATGTGTCCACTATGTGTGATTCTCCAAGTCCTGCAAACTCAATCACACACATTAAATACAACATAACACTCTAACCGTAAACATATTCACACACACACATCAAAACCATGATCTTCCAATCATTTAAGGGCCGATTGCCTCAACAATCTCCCCCTTTTTGATGCGTGTCAATATGTTTAAGTTTAGAGATAAATAACAGCCAACAACAGCAATAACAAGAGATAGCAATTGAAAAAACATAAGACATAGTAACCCTAAGAGGTAACCTCCCCCTTAATCCATGTCTTCTCTCCATTTTTAATTCTACTCATAATCTAAGTTAAGCTTACACTTAACACTAAACATCATAAAAAATGTAAGACATATTAAAACCTAAGAGGTAACCTCCCCCTTAATCCATGTCTTCTCCATTTTTAATCATCTAAGTTCTAAGTGAGAAAGAAAATCTTAAACCATCCATTCCAAGTTAAAATTCTAACTTAAACCACCCATTCTCCCCCTTTGACACTATCAAAAGGATTGCCTCAAACAACCCTACCCTATGTTATCAAATGGGAGAAAACTTGATTTCTGAAAATTCTCACAGCAGCTGAAAACAGACGTGCCAGTCGACTGCCCATGGGGCAGTCGACTGATACGCTATCAGAGATAATTTTCAGCTTTTGTGTCGAAATTCAGAAACTCCCAGAAAATTTCAAAAATTGTAAAATTTTGCATACATGTTTGAAATGATATACTCTATCAAAGAAAAATATTAGTCCATATAAACTATCAAACATGCATGACTTTTGATAAAAATCTAAAATCTTTGAAAACCACTACACTTTGTACCAAACTTACAATCCAATTTTGTAATTATATAACTTTCAAAAGCATGACAAATTATATAAAGCATAAAATGGTTTTCAAAGGTTTAAAATGTCCAACTATGATCTTTGGGCAAAGTGTCCATTGATTAAACACTTGCCTTCCCCATAGTTGGTCTAATTTTCATATTTTGATACTTCTAATGGTTCAACAATATGCCACAAGCACAAGTGAGCCAAATGTATCACCCTAATGGATCAAGCACCCTTTTTCAAGTTTAAAATCTCAAAGTTCATCCTACACTTCCACAAAACACATTCCAAGACCTCTTCTTAAGGATGTAAACTCCGACTTGGGAAGAGGCTTGGTAAAGATGTCGGCTAGGTTCGACTTTGATTCAACATAGTATAGTTCTATGTCTCCCCTTGTCACATGGTCTCTAATGAAGTGATGTTTCACTTCAATGTGTTTTGTCCTAGAGTGGTGACCGGATTTTTGGTTAAGTTGATTGTACTTACATTATCACACAAGACTTTGACCTTGGTGTAATGTAACTCATAATCCTCTAAGGTGTGCATGATCCAAAGGAGTTGGGAAACACAGCCACCCATTGCCACATATTTCGTCTCTGTTGTTGATAGGGCAACGCATGGTTGTTTCCTACTACTCCAACTAACTAAGGAAGACCCAAGGAATTGACACCCTCCACTAGTACTCTTCCTATCTAGCTTACAACCGGGATAGTCCGAGTCGGTGTATCCAATTAGATCAACACTAGGGGTTCTAGGATACCAAAGTCTGACATTGAGGGTACCTTTGACATACCTTAAGATCCTCTTGACTACAACCAAATGGGACTCTTTGGCACAAGATTGGTACCTCGCACACATACCTACCGCAAAAAGTATGTCGGGTCTACTTGCGGTTAGGTATAGGAGGCTACCAATCATGCTCCTATATTGTTTAGAGTCTACTATTTTCCCTTCAAGGTCACTATCCATTTTCACATTGGTTCCTATGGGTGTAGATGCTACCTTAGCATTTTCTAAACCAAATTTCTTTAACATTTCCTTAACATATTTGGTTTGAAAGACATGTGTACCGTCATTAGTTTGCTTAACTTGAAGGCCTAAAAAGAAGGTTAACACTCCTACAAGACTCATCTCAAATTCATCTTCTATACACTTGATGAATTCTTGTAAGAAGTCATTATTTGTTTACCCAAAAATGATATCGTCTACATAGACTTGGGCAACAAATATGTCAATGTCCTTAGATTTTAGGAACAAAATAGGGTCAATTGTTCCTCTCCTAAACCCCTTAGGCACTAGAAATGAAGAAAACCTTTCATACCAAGCCGGGGAGCTTGTTTCAATCCATATAAGGCTTTTCTTAATTTGTAAACATGTCTTGGATAGTTAGGGTCCTTAAACCCCGGGGGGTTGTTCTACATAGACCTCTTCCTTAATGATCCCATTAAAGAATGCCGACTTCACATCCATTTGGTGAAGTGTGAAACCCATGTGAGCGGCATAGGCTAGTAGGATTCTAATAGATTCTAATCTAGCTACGGGGGCATAGGTCTCATCATAATGTAATCCCTCAACTTGGTTAAACCCCCTAGCTACCAATATAGCCTTGTTCCTAGTAATTTTGCCTTGGTTATCTAGTTTGTTCCAAAAGACCCATCTTGTGGTTACAATGGTGCAATCATTGGGCTTAGGAACCAATTCCCAAACATCACTTCTCTCAAATTGATTTAGCTCTTCTTGCATGGCTAAAACCCAATCAACATGTCCTAATGCTTCATCAATGGATTTGGGTTCTAATTGAGGGATTAGAGCTATTTGACTAGTTTGATCCCTAAAGTAGGACCTATTCCTTACTCTTTGAGTTACATCACCTACTATTTGGTCAATAGGGTGATCATGGTGATGTCTCAAGGGCCTAGAGGTTGTGGGTTCATTTACCCCTTCTTCCTCATCCTCTAGAGTACTTCTTGCTTCCCCTTGATCATTGCCCTCCAAATGTAGGTCTTGGATTCTTTGGGCAAGGGGTTGGACCTCTTCTATATCCTTATCAATTTAGGCTTTTCTAGGGTATGTACTTGTAGTTTCATCAAACTTAACATTCGAGGACTCCTCAATCACTTTTGTTCTCTTGTTGTAAACTCTATAACCCCTACTAGTTAATGAGTACCCTACTAGAATTCCTTTATTAGCTTTTGACTCAAACTTTTTTAGGTCATCTTTGGTATTTAAGATGTAGACATTACATCCAAAGACCCTAAAGTAATAGACATGTGGTACTCTCCCATTCCATAATTCAAAAGGTGTTTTCCCTAGAAACGTATATACCAACACCCGGTTTTGAATATAACAGGCGGTGTTAACCGCTTCGGCCCAATAGTAGCTAGGAAGAGAATATGCATTAAGCATAGTCCTAGCAGCTTCTTGTAGGGCTCGGTTTCTCCTCTCAACTACCCCATTTTGTTGAGGAGTCCTTGGGCATGAAAATTCATGCTTGTATCCATTTTCAAGACAAAATTGTGTGAAACTAGCATTTTGGAACTCCCCACCGTGGTCACTCCTAATTCGGTTTATTTTGATATGTTTTTCGTTTTCTACCCTTTTACTAAATCCTATAAAAATCTCTAGGGTATCATCTTTATGTTTCAAAAAGTAAACCCATGTAAACCTAGAAAAATCATCTACTATGACTAAGCAATATTTACTCCCTACAAGTGAGGGAGTACTATGACAATCAAATAGATCTATATGTAAAAGCTCTAAAGGTAAAGAAGTAGTGGTTAGGGTTTTACCTTTGTGTGATGATTTTGATTGCTTACCCTCTTGGCATGCATCACACAATTTGGTCTTCTCATACTTGATCATTGGTAGCCCCTTCACCAACTCTTCCTTGGCCACTCTTGCAATGCTCCTCATGTTGACATGTCTAAGTCTTCGATGCCACAATCACCCTTCTTCTTCTTTAGACATGAAACACTTAGCAACACTGTTAGTAGCATAAGCAAGATCAAGATAGTATAAATTTGCCTCTCTAAACCCTTCTAATGTGATATCATTTGATTCATTATGTCTTATTATACATTTCCTAGCATGAAATTCAACTCTAAAACTGGCATCACGTAATTGACTCACACTTAGTAAATTGAACTTCATATCTTTGATTAGGAGTACCTTATGTATAGAAATCGTGGGAGATACCTCAATGCTGCCCCTACCAATGATTCTCAATTTTCCACTATTTCAAAGGAGACCGTCCCTTCTCTTAAGTAGCTAATAGTAGTGAACTTGCTCACATCCCCGGTCATGTGTCTTGAGCATCCACTATCTACTATCCACATAGTTGAGGCCTCCTTCACCTTTACCTATACAACATGGAAAACATACTCTTTTGGTACCCAAATCTTTGATCCATAAGCATCATGTAAAAACCTCTTAGGTACACATGCCTTCTTTGTGTTTCCCTTAGCTCCTAGTCTCCTAGATGCACCAATCCTACCCGTGAGTGATACAAAGGCCACTTCCTTTGTCTTTGGCCTATATCCTAAACCGACCTTGTTATAAACGACCCTTTGACTGTTGATTATCATGTTTAGGTTACTAGATCCTACTTGGAATTTCCTAAGGGCCTTTGTGAGGTCATCTACCTTTTTCCTTAGTTCCCTATTTTCAGTTTCAAGATGTGAAGCATGTGAAGAGGTAGAACTAGCATGCAATTCTTCAAGTTTGGTAGATTTTACTCTAAGCATGACAATTTCTTCTTTTAGATCCTTAATTTTACTTCTAGCCTTAGCTAAGTCCATGTTAGTGTTAGAAATAATCTTTACTAACGTAGAGGAGGGTAAGTGGTATACCTCACATACCGAAGCTTCTGACTCTGATGATGAAGTGGAGGAGCTCTCATCGTCACTACTTGAGCTTCGTTCATTATCTAATGAGTCTGAGTGATCTTGTGTCATAAGAGCAAAGTAGGAAATTTGCTCTTCTTCCTCCTCTGAGGATGATGAATCATCCCAGGTTGCCTTGAGGTTGGTGGCACCCTTCTCCTTTCCCTTTGTCCTCTTCTGGTCACCTTTCTTCTTCTCCTCCTTCTTGTCATCTCTTCTCTTCAATTGAGGACACTCGTTCTTCATGTGTCCCTCTTGGTGGAAGTTGTAGCATATAATGTCCTTAGCCTTACCCTTGCCTTTGGACCCTTTCCTAGCATATGATTTGTTAGAAAAATTTCTGAAAGCATTACACATTTTTCTTACCATGGATGCCTCCTGGTCGCTATCCATGGAGGCGCTGGATTCCTCTGAATCTGATGAGGAGGAGTAGACCACCTTCTTCTTCTCCTTCCTTTTCTTCTTCTCCTTTTCTGCAACAAAGGCAATACCCTTCTCTTTGGCCGAGACATTAGCTTGCTCATGTAGTTCAAATTCACAGAATAAGTCGTCTAGTTTAACAATTGACAAATCCCTTGATACCTTGTATGCATCAACCATGGATGCCCACAAGGTGGTTCTCGGGAAGACTTGTAGAACATACCTGACGATGCCCGATTCTCGATCTTTTCTCCAATCACATGGAGCTCATTGATTACTTCCTTCACCCTTCCATGTAGCTGGCTGACAGTCTCGTTGCCCTTCATGGATAGGGATTGGAGTTGGGCCACGAGCAAGTCCTCCTTGGCTCTTCTGGACTCGTTTGACCCCTCGTTCAATTCCACCAACTTGTACCACAGTTCCTTGGCGCTCTTGAACGACCTCACCTTGTTCAGTTGCTCCTTCGAGAGCCCGCACTGCAGTGTGGTGGTGGCCTTGGCATTGGATTGCGCCCTCCTCATTATTTCCTTCGACCAGGATCTCATCGGTGTCAGTTCTCCTCTTTCATCGACGGGTGCCTCGAAGCCATCTGCAACACTAATCCAGTTCTCAATATCATTCATAAGGTAGTATTGCATCCTAGCTTTCTAGTAAGCGAAGTCGTTCCCGTCGAAGAAGGGTGGTCGTGCGGTGGAGAATCCCTCTTGAAACGCCATTATATTTGCTCCGGTTGACGGTTAGTTCTTCCGAAACGCACCGGCTCTGATACCAACTGATGGATCGTCTAGGCATGCTAGAGGGGGGTGAATATCACTTTTTCCGTTTGATCTCTACGAAGTTGTTAGTGCAGCGGAAATAATATGCAAATGAAAAGATTAACAATGCTAACAACCAACCGTTTACTTGGTATCCACTCAGATGGGTGACTAATCCAAGGATCCACGCCGTACACCAGTTCCACTATGAAAAATTCTCCTTCAGGTGGAGAAACCTTTACACTGGCGATCTTCCTCTTTTCATAATAAAGTAGAATACAAGAGAGGAAGTGGAGAGCACTCTTCAGACGAGCAACTCTTCGACGCTGTACGGAACCGTACCGTTCACGTGCAAAAAGGTGCTCCTTTTATAGGTGAACGGGACAAACTCGCAGTCTGTCCAGCCCCGCACCAGTCGACTGCCCATGGGGCAGTCGACTGGTCTAGCATTAATTGCTAGCCAACGGCTAGTTTTAGGGGTATACCAGTCGACTGCCCCAAGGGCAGTCGACTGGTCCGAGGCCGAAAACTCTCTGTGAGTTTTGGCAGTCTCTGCCTCTCAGCCTAGTTCCAGCAACTCCGGACCTTCTCTTTCACGTGTGCCTTCAGGTCTACTCCCTTGGCTTGTCTCTTGAAGTCCTCTTCCTCTGGCTATCGTCCCTCGGATGCCCACGCAAGCCTTCCCTTGGCTTGCCTCCATGCCACCCTTTACGTGTGCCCTTAAAGTCCACTTCCCGGCTTGCCCTTGGAGCTCTCCTCCCTCGGCTCTCGTCCCTCGGATGTGTCCACTATGTGTGATTCTCCAAGTCCTGCAAACTCAATCACACACATTAAATACAACATAACACTTTAACCGTAAACATATTCACACACACACATCAAAACCATGATCTTCCAATCATTTAAGGGCCGATTGCCTCAACAATCTCCCCCTTTTTGATGCGTGTCAATATGTTTAAGTTTAGAGATAAATAACAGCCAACAACAGCAATAACAAGAGATAGCAATTGAAAAAACATAAGACATAGTAACCCTAAGAGGTAACCTCCCCCTTAATCCATGTCTTCTCTCCATTTTTAATTCTACTCATAATCTAAGTTAAGCTTACACTTAACACTAAACATCATAAAAAATGTAAGACATATTAAAACCTAAGAGGTAACCTCCCCCTTAATCCATGTCTTCTCCATTTTTAATCATCCAAGTTCTAAGTGAGAAAGAAAATCTTAAACCATCCATTCCAAGTTAAAATTCTAACTTAAACCACCCATTCTCCCCCTTTGACACCATCAAAAGGATTGCCTCAAACAACCCTACCCTATGTTATCAAATGAGAGAAAACTTGATTTCTGAAAATTCGTACAGTAGTTGAAAATAGACGTGCCAGTCGATTGCCCATGGGGCAGTCGACTGATACGCTATCAGAGACAATTTTCAGCTTTTGTGCCGAAATTCAGAAACTCCCAGAAAATTCCAGAAAATTCCAAAAATTGTAAAATTTTGCATACATATTTGAAATGATATACTCTATCAAAGAAAAATATTAGTCCATATAAACTTTCAAACATGCATGACTTTTGATAAAAATCCAAAATCTTTGAGAACCACTACACTTTCCACCAAACTTACAATCCAATTTTGCAATTATATAACTTTCAAAAGCATGAAAAATTATATAAAGCATAAAATGGGTTTCAAAGGTTTAAAATGTCCAACTATGATTTTTGGGCAAAGTGTCCATTGATTAAACACTTGCCTTCCCTATAGTTGGTCTAATTTTCATATTTTGATACTTCTAATAGTTCAACAATATGCCACAAGCACAAGTGAGCCAAATGTATCACCCTAATGGATCAAGCACCCTTTTTCAAGTTTAAAATCTCAAAGTTCATCCTACACTTCCACAAAACACATTCCAAGACCTCTTCTTAAGGATGTAAACTCCGATTCGGGAAGAGAGTTGATAAAGATGTCGGCTAGGTTCGACTTTGATTCAACATAGTGTAGTTCTATGTCTCCCCTTGCCACATGGTCTCTAATGAAGTGATGTTTCACTTCAATGTGTTTTGTCCTAGAGTGGTAAATCGGATTTTTGGTTAAGTTGATTGTCCTTACATTATCACACAAGACTTTGACCTTGGTGTAATGTAACTCATAATCCTCTAAGGTATGCATGATCCAAAGTAGTTGGGAAACACGCCCACCCATTGCCACATATTCCGTCTCTGTTGTTGATAGGGCAACGCATGGTTGTTTCCTACTACTCCAACTAACTAAGGAAGACCCAAGGAATTGACACCCTCCACTAGTACTCTTCCTATCTAGATTACAACCGGCATAGTCCGAGTCGGTGTATCCAATTAGATCAACACTAGGGGTTCTAGGATACCAAAGTCCGACATTGAGGGTACCTTTGACATACCTTAAGATCCTCTTGACTACAACCAAATGGGACTCTTTGGCACAAATTGATACCTCGCACACATACCTACCGCAAAAAGTATGTCGGGTCTACTAGCGGTTAGGTATAGGAGGCTACCAATCATGATCCTATATTGTTTAGAGTCTACCATTTTCCCTTCAAGGTCACTATCCATTTTCACATTGGTTCCTATGGGTGTAGATGCTAACTTAGCATTTTCTAAACCAAATTTCTTTAACATTTCCTTGGCATATTTGGTTTGAAAGACATGTGTACCTTCATTAGTTTGCTTAACTTGAAGGCCTAAAAAGAAGGTTAACACTCCTACAAGACTCATCTCAAATTCATCTTCCATACACTTGATGAATTCTTGTAAGAAGTCATTATTTGTTGACCCAAAAATGATATCGTCTACATAGACTTGGGCAACAAATATGTCCTTTTCCTTAGATTTTAGGAACAAAGTAGGGTCAATTGTTCCTCTCCTAAACCCCTTAGGCACTAGAAATGAAGAAAGCCTTTCATACCAAGCCCGAGGAGCTTGTTTCAATCCATATAAGGCTTTTCTTAATTTATAAACATGTCTTGGATAGTTAGGGTCCTCAAACCCGGGGGGTTGTTCTACATAGACCTCTTCTTTAATGATCCCATTAAGTAATGCCGACTTCACATCCATTTGGTGAAGTGTGAAACCCATGTGAGCGACATAGGCTAGTAGGATTCTAATAGATTCTAATCTAGCTACGGGGGCATAGGTCTCATCATAATGTAATCCCTCAACTTGGTTAAACCCCCTAGCTACCAATTTAGCCTTGTTCCTAGTAATTTTGCCTTGGTCATCTAGTTTGTTCCTAAAGACCCATCTTGTGGTTACAATGGTGCAATCATTGGGCCTAGGAACCAATTCCCAAACTTCACTTCTCTCAAATTGATTTAGCTCTTCTTGCATGGCTAAAACCCAATCAACATCTCCTAATGCTTCATCAATGGATTTGAGTTCTAATTGAGAGATTAGAGCTATTTGACTAGTTTGATCCCTAAAGTAGGACCTAGTCCTTACTCCTTGAGTTACATCACCTACTATTTGGTCAATAGGGTGATCATGGTGATGTCTCAAGGGCCTAGAGGTTGTGAGTTCATTTACCCCTTCTTCCTCATCCTCTAGAGTACTTCTTGCTCCCCCTTGATCATTGCCCTCCAAATGTAGGTCTTGGATTCTTTGGGCAAGGGGTTGGACCTCTTCTATATCCTTATCAATTGAGGCTTTTCTAGGGTAGATACTTGTAGTTTCATCAAACTTAACATTCGAGGACTCCTCAATCACCTTTGTCCTCTTGTTGTAAACTCTATAACCCCAACTAGTTAATGAGTACCCTACTAGAATTCCTTCATCAGCTTTTGACTCAAACTTCCTTAGGTCATCTTTGGTATTTAAGATGTAGACTTTACATCCAAAGACCCTAAAGTAATGGACTTGTGGTACTCTCCCATTCCATAATTCAAAAGGTATTTTCCCTAGAAACGTATGTACCAACACCCGGTTTTGAATATAACAGGCGGTGTTAACCTCTTCGGCCCAAAAGTACCTAGGAAGAGAATATGCATTAAGCATAGTCCTAGCAGCTTCTTGTTGTAACGCCCCAAAATTCCCATTTTTAGTTCTTAAAGTCCTTAGAATTATTTAAAAATAGTTTAGAAATATTCTAGATATTTTTAGAATATTTTTATGGAATTTTCCGAGTCCGTTTAGTATTTTTGGAAAAAAAAAAGGAAAAAAAAATAAAAAGGAAAAACCACTTAAGGGCAGCCGGAGTTCGAACCCGCGACCAGCAGGAAACCAGAAACGCACGCGACCAGCTGGGCTAGGGTATCAAGCACAGCAAAGGAAGGAGAGACCTATATTTAAGGTGTAGTTAGGTTAATCCGCCCCATAAGTATAAATAGGTAATTAAAGAGAGAAGTTTTATTTTCTCTCCTCTCCAAACCCTCACGCCGACCCCTCCTCTTCTGGGCGAAACTACACCAAGCTCTAGGGGGCCGGTCAAGGCTCTTCTCCAAGAGATCTTCTAATATTTGGAATCCCCGCGACGAGAGGAACGCGTAGGTGCGAAGAATTCTCCGAGATCTCAAGTTTCTTCCGAGTCCTAGACGTCAATCTTGGTTGTAAGTCCAAGATATCAATGTAAGTACTGCTCACCTGCAGTAAGAGGCGGTTTTTCCGCAAGAATTTCCTTTAAAAGTTTTTAAAAAGAGATATTTCCTTTTTGTTTAAGTTTTGCATGTGATCTTAGTTCATTATATGCTTATATATTTTATTGAGTGCCCTATCTGAGATTAGGGACCAAGAAAAGCTATGAGAAAAGAAAAGAGAAGATAAAGATAAGAAAAGAAAAGGCCAAGGCCTTAAGAAATCCCCAAAAGTCAAGACTTAGGGATTTTAGCACGCAAGGTGCTCGAGAAAATGCCAAGGCATTTACAGATAAGAAAGAAAAGAAAGAAAAGCTATTTTATTTTCTAAGGCCAGTACCCGGCGTCCAAGGGCGTCGTTAAAGAAATCCAGGTGTCCAATTCCAAGGTCTTGGCCCTGGTAGACCAAGGTCTGCTCTATTAGGATTGGTGGCTCGCTACCCCAACCTTTTAGGGAACGCGCATGAGATGGTACTTACGTCTTCAGTGGATCCAAGTGATTATTATTTTCAAGTATATGCTTTAGCAAAGTTTTCTAAAGTTTAAGAAAGTTTTCAAAAGTTAAAGAATAGCTAAAGTTTCAAGTTGAGCCAAGAAAAGTAAATTGAGATTTATTATTGCTTGAGTATGCATGTTTTGAGTTATACATGTTCTTAGTTTTCTTCCAAGCATATTAGTATCTCATATGATGTCCAGTTTGATCTAGAAGCATGTTTGCATATTTAGAGTTTTTGTGAGCTAGATAGTACTTACTAAGCTTTATGCTTATAGATGCATTTCCTCTTATTGCAGATAAAGGTAAAGGCAAGCAATTCTGAAGGAAGACGACGAGGCGGTGCTGAGTAGAGTGTGTGTGGTGGCTGATTATGGAGAGATCTTTGAGACGAGACAATTTAGTTATTTGAATTGCAATGTTTAAGTTTATTCAAATTTCAAGTTCTTGCTTTATGGAGATTATAGAGTATTTGAGTTTTGGATAGTTTTTCATGCTCAATTTCTTAGAGTAAAGATTCCATGTCATTTCATTTAGCATACATATCCTTATGATTGCATTGGATGAGTAGAAGTGTGAGTAGTTAGAGATATTGATACTTTGTTAGAAAAAAAAAGGTGTTTGTGCCAAGATAGTATCAAATTCCCTTTGAATCAAGTTTTTATTGCTTAAAAATGTTTAGAAAAGTTGCAATCACATTTCATAATGCTTTAGCAAGGTCGTAGAACATGTATTTGGTGTTATGAATGCATAGGAGTCAAGATTGGTACAAACTCTATTGTTAAAGTTTATATAAACTTGTTTAGTTTATTTTCTTCCATAAAGGTCTTAAATTCAAGTTTATGGATTCGTTTGATTGGCTAAATTGTTTAGGAAACTGACATAGAGTATAGAAATGGTGTCGTAGTTTGATATGGCTCGAAACTGAATGAATGGTGGACTTAAGAAGCAAGAGCCGAAAACCTGTAAAACTGATTACAGGCGTACCAGTCGACTGCTACGTCACCAGTCGACTGGTACGGGCAGTTTGAGTTGGGTGAGGCTTGTTTCAATAAGTATCAACTACGAGTTTTGAGAAGGAAAGTGTGATATGGTAGCATGCATGACTACTTAAGTTAGAATATAATTGTTAGAAGAATTTAAAAGAAAAAAAAAGATTTCCGCATTTTACTTTTAGTCATGTATAAGAGTTGAGAAGTAGAGGAAAGTAACGATCCGTCTAAGGCAGTAAGAAGGCGGGTCGCTACACTTGTAGGGCTCGGTTTCTCCTCTCAACTACCCCATTTTGTTGAGGAGTCCTTGAGCATGAAAATTCATGCTTGTATCCATTTTCAAGACAAAATTGTGTGAAACTAGCATTTTGGAACTCCCCACCGTGGTCACTCCTAATTCGGTTTATTTTGATATGTTTTTCGTTTTCTACCCTTTACTAAATCCTATAAAAATCTCTAGGGTATCATCCTTATGTTTCAAAAAGTAAACCCATGTAAACCTAGAAAAATCGTCTACTATGACTAAGTAATATTTACTCCCTACAAGTGAGGGAGTACTATGACAATCAAATAGATCTATATGTAAAAGCTCTAAAGGTAAAGAAGTAGTGGTTAGGGTTTTACCTTTGTGTGATGATTTTGATTGCTTATCGTCTTGGCATGGATCACACAATTTGGCCTTCTCGTACTTGATCATTGGTAGCCCCTTCACCAACTCTTTCTTGTCCACTCTTGCAATGCTTTTCATGTTAACATGTCCAAGTCTCCGGTGCCACAACCACCCTTCTTCTTCTTTCGACATGAAACACTTAGCAACATTGTTAGTAGCATTAGCAAGATCAAGATAGTATAAATTTGCCTCTCTAAACCCTTCTAATGTGATATCATTTGATTCATTATGTCTTATTATACATTTCCTAGCATGAAATTCAACTCTAAAATCGGCATCACGTAATTGACTCACACTTAGTAAATTGAACTTCATATCTTTGATTAGGAGTACCTTATGTATAGAAATCGTGGGAGATACCTCAATGGTGCCCTGATGGACCCAAACTAGGTGTCACGAATGTGGGTCTCAAATTTAGATATTTATAATGCTGGAAACCTTTTTTGCAATCAAAGATGAAAATGTAGTAAATGGGCCACAGGTCGTATTTTTCCTAGGGCTAGTTGAGATGGTTCGATTCTAGCTTGAGTTTATGTGTCGTCGATGTTTTTGGGTTTCAAATAAAATTTGGGTTTGGTTTCAATTAAAGATGTAAGCACAATGAAATGAAGTAAACTCAACTAAACAAACTTAAACTAAGTAATAGCAATTAAGGATTCAATTAATGAACATTCAAATCAACTAAAGCACTTAACCGGTTTTATAGAACAAATCTGATATAAAATGTAAAACAAATGCTAAGCAAAACGAAACAACTTTGTGACTAAATTCTTGATTGAACTAGTGCAAGACTTACTTCACCAACCGAATTTTAAGCAAACAAACACAAGCTACAAGATTTAGAAGCAAACAATACAAACATGGATAAGAAAATTCAGAAATAGCCAAATGAAAAAAACTAACTGATTTCAACCCTTAGCTCACTAACAATTGCAGGTAATTTGACAACAATCAATGCAGTAGTTTAATCTTATTACAAAGGGGAAAAGAAAATGAATCAAATTTGATACACAAGGGAAAGGAGAACTTTGTGCCAAAATGACACTAAGTGCAGGAAATGGATTGATAAGAAGCAAGCTGATCAAATCGGTTTGTGAAACAAACTATCAGTGACATGATCTACTGAATAGAAGGAACAATGCAACAATGAAACTAATGACTAAGCAATTTAGAATGCAAAGAGTGCACTGATGCAGAAAAAGAATTCGACAGCTATAGACTGCAATTTGAATGCAACAATTGAAGCAAAGCAATTCAGAAATGAAACAAATGGATTTAGAGGAAACGATGCAAACACAAACTGAATGGAGAAACAAAATTCAGCAACTAAACATATGCAAACACAAACTCAAACGAAACTAACTTGCAGAGTGAAAACTGCTATGCAGAAATGGGTTGAATGCAGAACTGAAAGCATGAATTCAAGCAAACTTGATACCAAGAAGAAGAAACTCTTGTGCCCCCAACCAGCCAAAGACACTGCCTTTGGCAGCAACCCTGACCGGGGCGCCCGGAACGTCCCGGGCGCCCCCACTGATCTGCCTATATAAGGCACCCTAATTCCCCTCTCTTCCCACACCAAACTCATCTTCCTTCTTCACTTCTTTCACTCCAAGGAGATCTAGCAAGTCCTCATCCTCAACCATGCCTCCCCGAGCTATCCGGTATAATTCTTATTTATTTTTATTGCATTTAAATTTATTTTTAATGCAATATCTTCATGCTTCCTTAAATTTCCTTAACTTAGAAGACGCCGACCAAACCCGGCCAACCCCGGTGCCGAACCAAGTCCCGACCCTAGATTCCCTACCCTAGACCTATGCAATAAGTTTGCTCAAACCATTTACAAGCCTATTAAAACAAGTTATCTTAATAGGCACTTCTTTACGCAATCATGCCCTGTAGCCATGAATATTATCAACTTCTATCAACTAGACAATCTTGTCTTCTGCACTCATACCATTAATGAATCCTTATGTGCAGAATTCTACAATAACATAATTCGACAAGATAATCTCATGTTTCACACTACTGTCCAAGGGATACCTTTGACCATAACCCCTACTTTGTTGAACCGGTTCCTTGGACTACGACCCTCTCAGTCCACATTTTGCTGCTATCCACCTAGGAATCCTCCATTTGATCCTCCCTATTCTCACATTACCTTAGATACTATCCACGCCTACTTCTATAGGGAAGCTAGACTCCCCGCAAATAGACGTTTCCAAGCCGTTGACCTTCAGGCACAGGACTATGCCCTGTACAGAGTCCTGGTCCGCTGTATCCTACCACTCTCCACTAGAGATCTCGGGACCATGCGACCCTTTCATGCCTTTCTTTTGTATGCCCTAGTCCATCACCTTGACATAGACATTGGACTCCATATGTTTCATACCATTCTGCATGCGTCCAGTATCACGACCCAGGGACGAGTGCGTACTCCATTCTGCCACATTATCACTTCTCTCCTTCATCACCACGGTCGTGACATAACCGTAGGTGAAATAACCGCTATGACCGACTTTGACGAAATAGGATTTAGGAACTTCTCGTTAGCGGGTCTAGAGGTATCGGCCACCGGGGTTCTTAGTTGGACACGACAGCAGGCCGGGGCTCCAATCGACTCAGACGAGGAGGTCGAAGTCGACGTTGGAGATATTGCTGCAGCACCCCGAGCACACATCGACGAGCCCGCTCCACCGACACTCTACCAGAGAGTGACACATTTAGAGACACAGGTTCAGAGTCTCCGAGAGGAGGTCGAAGCCTATCATATCGAGCAGATGGACGCTCGTCGAGCCGATCGAGAAGTGGCTGATGCACGATTCATTGAAATGATGGCACGATTCGATTCATGGCAGCCTGGCCCATCTGATCATCCCGGTCCCTCATCCTAAATTTGATTAGTATTGTACCAGTACCTATTTGACTGCCCCTACTCAGTAGGGTTGACTTGTGTTTGACTGTATGACTGTGTTGAACCTTGAGTACTTGCTTTATTCTATGTTGACTAGCTTATGATTATTGGTTTCTTGTCTATTCGGCAGTTAGGATTGTGCTTAGTAGAATAGATTTAGCTCATTATTGGTTTTTTTAATCAATTTAAATCAATTCTTTCAAAATGCTTTCAAAATCAGCTCTTACTTAATTTTGAAAAAGTTTTAAAAATAAATTCTTTTATTTTTCGACTTAGTTTTATTTCAAAACTACCCCCTTTCAAAACTAGGGTTTTTTCGCAAATGGACTTAGCTTAGGCCCTAACCCTAGAACTGCATGCACCTATAAATTTAGAAGCCTGCATCTCACAAGCACCTTAGGATACTTTGATTGATAACTTAGAAAGGGTTGAGATGCTTAGGTCTTTGCCTTAATTCAAGATGCTTTAAGTCAGTGCATCTGCAGTAATTGGGGCACTAAATACAACTTTTACAGCAATCCAGTTAAGTGTCAAGTTTAGAAAATCTAACTTGAACAGAAACACTTAACTTGACTAACTCTAGCGAAAACTACTGCTTATAACAGTTAGTAAGTAGCTAAATGGGTTAGACAGGTCCCTACAAGAGAAAATTAACTGATTTGGTCTAAGTCTTGGTTCAGTACAGCAAAATCATTTTTTAAGTCAATGCTTTTATGCAATTTAATTTCTGCAATGTCTATCTGTTTTTGATATATGGCTAAGGGGGAGAGATAGGAAAGAAGAGAGTTCAAATTTTTTTTAAACTCTCAAATTTTTTTTTCTCAAAAAGTTAGCTATTTTTCAAAGCTTTTCAAAACCTTTCAAGAAATACTTAAGTTTTTTTATTTTAAGAAAATCCTACTAAGTACTTAAGTTTATCAAGTACTAAGTTTATCAAGTGCTAAGTTTTTATAAGTACTTTAAGCTTAAGTTTTTCAAAACTTCCATAACTTTAAGCTTAAGTTTTTCAAAACTTCCATAAAGTACTTTAAACTTAATTTACTAAGTACTTTAAACTTAATTTACTAAGTACTTAAATTATGTCAAAAGTTTACTAAGTGCTTAAGTTTTCCAAGTACTTAACTTAAAAGTTTTCAAACTGTTGAGTACTTTAAACTTAAAGTTTCAAATTTTTTAAGTACTCTAAACTCATGCTTTCAAAAATTCCACTATGTACCTTTAAAACTTAAGTTATCAAAAATTGTTCAAAAGTATCTAAAAATTAAGTTTTCAAAGTGCAAAATCATTCTAAGTAAAGTTTTTTATAAAAACTTAGAACCCCACGAAGTTTTGAAAAATCTAGGGGGAGATTCTCTCCAGGGGGAGGGATTTCTATTCTTTTGATTAAACTTAACTTTTTGAACTAGGGTTGCCATAAATCAAAAAGGGGGAGATTGTTGGTGCAGAAAGCACCAAAGTCAAACCTGTGTTTTGATAATGGCAACAGGGTTCAAAAGTTAAGTCTTACTTGTCATCTAACATGTCACTTGAGTGTGCAGAGTAAAAAACCCTAGCGAAGAACTGCTAGGCACTGGCAAAGGAATGCTAGAATGAAAAGCCCTGGCGAAGGACTGCTAGGCGCCAGGCGAAGGACAGCTTGGGACTGAAGCCCTAGCGAAGGAATGCTAGGCACCGGGCAAAGGACAGCTCGGCATCCAAGACCTGGCAAAGGACCGTCAGGCAAAAGTCCAACCAGAGGAACGGTTGGCATCAGGTACACTCTCCCGAGAGGAGTAGGTGAGGACGCGTTCCCCGAAGAGGGAACAGTAGGCGTCAGTTCGACCTAGGGTTCCATTTTGGAGGCCCAAAGTCAGAACCAAGACAGCTAAGGCTGTATAAAATAATAATTTATTGTTTTATTGTGTTTTGGACTAACCCTGGATGCAGGACCGAAGGAACGTGTGTCTGCAGCTCAGAGAGCCTCAAAGGAATGAGGCAATAGCTGACCAGGGCGCCCGGAGTGTCCTGGGCGCCCCCAAGGTAAACACAAAACACAACAAAGCAAAGATAGCTTCGATAATTCAACTCCCGGGCGCCCCCGTGCTCCCGGGCGCCCCCGTTGCTCCCCGGCGCCCCCTGCGCTGCGGGCGCCCCCAGTGACAGCTACCGAAGCAGCTCCCCTCGAAGCCAAGAAGATAGAAGTTTGACCCGGTCAATCCGGGCGCCCCGAGCGCTCCGGGCGCCCCGGTCAAACCTGATCCCGAAGGTAAAGGGATTAGACGCTGACCGAGACATTGACGGATCAAATGACACGTGGGGGGACGCCCCCGACGTCTCGGGCACCCCCAGGCCCTATATAAAGGGCCCTCGACCCCAAGCTTCGTACAACACTTCCAATCAACACTTCTACGCTCTTCCGCTCTCGCGCCTCGCTTCGGAAACCTCCCAACTCGAGCCGACGACGTCCCGCTGCTTCGGAAAAGTCAACACTCATCGGACGTCGGTAAAAAGAAGAGCTTTCTTTTTGTTAAGTTTACTATACTGTATTTGTAAATCAATATTTGTAAACTTTCATTGCGCTTCATATAGAATTGCCCAAAGTAAACGGTCAACGACCGTGGGCCTTGGAGTAGGAGTCGACCTAGGCTCCGAACCAAGTAAAATTACTGTGTTTGCGTTTGATTGGTTTATTCCGCTGCGTAACTGCTTTTTCTATAAATCCGAACGATTTCCGATATTCACCCCCCCTCTATCGGTTTTCTCGATCCAACAAGTGGTATCAGAGCGGGGAAGTTCAAACTTGGTGCAACCACCAGTTTGAAATTTTTTTCGGATTTTTATTCTTTTTCTCGTTCGAATTTTCTTTAAATATTTCGTTCGAATTTTCTTTTTCCCGTTAATCGAGGTTGGTGCAACACCCCTCGCTATTTCATTTTATTTATCCCGCACTACTAATCCAAGACCTAGTCTTGGAAAATTTTTTGTGTTAGTTTTCTGTTTCAGATTAAATGGCCATGCAAGAAGGATTTAGCACCGCCAGACCTCCACTTTTCAGTGGAGAAGACTTTTCCTACTGGAAAAGTCGAATGGAGGTCCACCTGAAAACTCAGGTGGACATGTGGATCATCATCCAGTCCGGACTGGAGATCCCCAAAAACGCCGAAGGACTAGCTCAAAGCTACTCAGAATGGGACACCGCTCTGAAGCGCAAAATAGAAGCCGACGCAAAAGCGACCCAGACTCTCCAATGCGGATTAACAAAAGAAGAGCTGAATCGGGTAGGCCCCTTCAATAGTGCAAAGGAGCTGTGGGCAAAGCTGTTCGAACTACATGAAGGAACGTCAGACACCAGGATCAGTAAGAGGGATCTGCTCCTGAACAAACTCTACACCATCAAGATGGCCGACACTGAAATAGCAGCCCAACTCCACGCACGCATACAAGAATTGATGAACGGTCTTCACACTATAGGTCACAAGGTCGAAAACCGTGACCTAATAAGGTATGCCCTAAACGCTTTCCCTAGAAATACCTTGTGGGTATCTATGGTAGATGCATACAAGGTCTCAAGGGATCTTTCTAAAATTAAATTAGACGAATTATTTTCCGAATTAGAACTGCACGAACAAACTAACTCCAATATGGTCGAGAAAGGAATTGCCTTTGTTGCAGGAAAAATTGGAAGATCAACAAAGAAGAAAACTCAGCCTGAACCCGAGTCTAACTCAGACTCAGACGCAGAAGACGAAGAAGGAGATCAATCTGAGCTGGTCCGACTGGCCCGAAGCTACTATAAAAAATTAAAAAACCAAGCCAACACACGGAGGACAAGCCGAAGAAAGGACGAACCAGCTGAACCCGCGAATAACAAAAACAAGCCCAACGTAACCTGCTACGAGTGCAAGAAGAAGGGCCACTACAAGACGGAGTGTCCAAACCTAAAGGAGAACAAAAAGACAAGAAGAAAGAAAGCACTCCAAGCAACCTGGGACGAATCTTTATCAGAAGAAGAAGAAGAAGAACCCCAGTCAAATCTACTAGCACTGACCGCTTCAGAAGAAGTTGGGACCGAGTCAGAGTCAGAAAAGGACGACGGCATACTAACCTTTTCAGAAGACGGCGAAATCAAGGTAAGCGGTTTCAATAAAAGTCAATTAAACGATTTAATTTCATATCTTTCTCGAGATCTGGCGAAAGCCAAACTCCGAGTCGAATCCCTCCGACAGGAAGTAAAACTCCTGAAAGAGGGAGCTGACTCTAAATCCTTAGCCGAGAAAGTTCAAGAAGGAACTCCTACTCAAGTTGAAAAACTTGAGGAAGAGAACTCCTCCCTGAAAACTCANATCCGGACTTGGCTATAGAACCAAATTCCGGCAAAGATCTTACTTTGCTGTACTGAATCAGTCCAGAAGTAAGTTGAGGCATGGGTACCTAAACTGTTCCTGAACAAACCAACTGGATCAAATCAGTATTGGATCCCCAAGGACAAGATTCACATCTTGCCTAATTATTATCGTGGCTATAGTCCAGGGGGAGCCAAATTGAAAACTATTTTTATTGTTAAATAGAATTATATTCTTACAATTTGCCTGATTGATTGTTTATTTAAATTTCTGCAATTTGTCATGCTTAGACTTAGGTTAGCTTAAGGACTAAACAAACTTAACCGAAACTTGACAACATAGTATTGGGTGGAGGTGAGATGATAGTACGTTAGGGAAACCAATTCTAATAAGATCAAGTTCACTTGGTCTCTTTAGACTGGTGAAACTAGCCGAAGCTACCGATCCAAAATCCAAACTAGTTAGACCAGAACTTTTTCAAAGATTAATTTTGAAAATGAAACTTCATTAAACGGCTTTGTCAAGGAAAGGGTTGATGATCCAATAAGGCTACGGCCAAAGAAGCCTAGTGCCTCGCCAAGACCTGGAAGCCAATTTTGAGTTTCAAATTCAAATTACTTTTTGTAAATTCAAATCTAACACAATTTTCAGTTAAGTATAGATTCAAACATCTCATTTCAAAATAAATTGAAATGTTTTCAAAAATTAATTAAGATTTTCAAAATAAATCATGGCTTTCAAATAATTTTACTTAACAAAACTGTCTCACAAACCTATAAGGCTAACGTGATTGAAAACCCTAGATTGGGTGAGACAGCAAAAATAAACTCAATTATAATTATTTTAATACCTATATAGTAGTCAACTTGGTTAAACGATGGTCAACATAGTCAAACCATGATCAAAGCAGTCAAACCATGGTCAACATAGTCAAACCATGGTCAAAACAGATTAAACCATGGTTAAATAATGACAAGACATAAAATTTGTCCTTACCTATACTATTCCGGGCGCCCGGGACCACGCGGGCGCCCCCCCCCCCATACCTTTTCCTTCCCTCAAGACATAAAAGCTGCTTCTGCCTTTGACTTGGGCGCCCGGAACCACGCGGGCGCCCCCATCACTCTCATTGCAGCAAAAGCTGCAAAAGCAGCCTAATGAGGGCGCCCGGGCTGTCCCGGGCGCCCCCAACCAGCCAAAGACACTGCCTTTGGCAGCAACCCTGACCGGGGCGCCCAGAACGTCCCGGGCGCCCCCACTGATCTGCCTATATAAGGCACCCTAATTCCCCTCTCTTCCCACACCAAACTCATCTTCCTTCTTCACTTTTTTCACTCCAAGGAGATCTAGCAAGTCCTCATCCTCAACCATGCCTCCCCGAGCTGTCCGGTATAATTCCTATTTATTTTTATTGCATTTAAATTTATTTTCAATGCAAATATCTTCATGCGTTCTTATTTTCCTTAACTTAAAAGACGCAGACCAAACCCGGCCAACCCCGGTGCCGAACCAAGTCCCGACCCTAGATTCCCTACCCTAGACCTATGCAATAAGTTTGCTCAAACCATTTACAAACCTATTAAAACAAGTTATCTTAATCGGCACTTCTTTACCCAATCATGCCCCGTAGCCATGAATATTATCAACTTCTATCAACTAGACAATCTTGTCTTCTGCACTCATACCATTAATGAATCCTTATGTGCAGAATTCTACAATAACATAATTCGACAAGATAATCTCATGTTTCACACTACTGTCCAAGGGATACCTTTGACCATAACCCCTACTTTGTTGAACCGGTTCCTTGGACTACGACCCTCTCAGTCCACATTTTGCTGCTATCCACCTAGGAATCCTCCATTTGATCCTCCCTATTCTCACATTACCTTAGATACTATCCACGCCTACTTCTATAGGGAAGCTAGACTTCCCGCAAATAGACGTTTCCAAGCCGTTGACCTTTAGGCACAGGACTATGCCCTGTACAGAGTCCTGGTCCGCTGTATCCTACCACTCTCCACTAGAGATCTCGAGACCATGCGACCCTTTCATGCCTTTCTTTTATATGCCCTAGTCCATCACCTTGACATAGACATTGGACTCCATATGTTTCATACCATTCTGCATGCGTCCAGTGTCACGACCCAGGGACGAGTGCACACACCATTTTGCCACATCATCACATCCCTTCTTCATCACCACGGTCGTGACATAACCGTGGGTGAAATAACCGCTATGACCGACTTTGACGAAATAGGATTTAGGAACTTCTCGTTAGCGGGTCTAGAGGTATCGGCCACCGGGGTTCTTAGTTGGAGACGACAGCAGGCCGGGGCTCCAATCGACTCAGACGAGGAGGTCGAAGTCGACGTTGGAGATATTGCTGCAGCAGCCCGAGCACACATCGACGAGCCCGCTCCACCGACACTCTACCAGAGAGTGACACATTTAGAGACACAGGTTCAGAGTCTCCGAGAGGAGGTCGAAGCCTATCATATCGAGCAGATGGACGCTCGTCGAGCAGATCGAGAAGTGGCTGATGCACGATTCATTGAAATGATGGCACGATTCGATTCATGGCAGCCTGGCCCATCTGATCATCCCGGTCCCTCGTCTTAGATATGATTAGTATTGTACCAGTACCTATTTGACTGCCCCTACTCAGTAGGGTTGACTTGTGTCAACTGTATGACTGTGTTGAACCTTGAGTACTTACTTTATTCTATGTTGACTAGCTTATGATTACTGGTTTCTTGTCTATTCAGCAGTTAGGATTGTGCTTAGTAGAATAGATTTAGCTCGTTATTAGTTTTTTTTTCAATTTAAATCAATTCTTTCAAAATGCTTTCAAAATCAGCTCTTACTTAATTTTGAAAAAGTTTTAAAAATAAATTCTTTTATTTTTCGACTTAGTTTTATTTCAAAACTACCCCCTTTCAAAACTAGGGCTTTTTCACAAATGGACTTAGCTTAGGCCCTAACCCTAGAACTGCATGCCCCTATAGATTTAGAAGCCAGCATCTCACAAGCACCTTAGGATACTTTGATTGATAACTTAGAAAGGGTTGAGATGCTTAGGTCTTTGCCTTAATTCAAGATGCTTTAAGTCAGTGCATCTGCAGTAATTGGGGCACTAAATACAACTTTTACAGCAATCCAGTTAAGTGTCAAGTTTAGAAAATCTAACCTGAACAGAAACACTTAACTTGACTAACTCTAGCGAAAACTACTGCTATAACAATTAGTAAGTAGCTAAATGGGTTAGACAGGTCCCTACAAGAGAAAATTAACTGATTTGATCTAAGTCTTGGTTCAGTACAGCAAAATCATTTTTTTAAGTCATTTCTTTTATGCAATTTAATCTCTGCAATGTCTATCTGTTTTGGATATATGGCAAAGGGGGAGAGATAGGAAAGAAGAGAGTTCAAATTTTTTCACATTTTTTTTAAACTCTCAAATTTTTTTCAAAAAGTTAGCTATTTTTCAAAGCTTTTCAAAACCTTTCAAGAAATACTTAAGTTTTTTGTTTTAAGAAAATCCTACTAAGTACTTTAAGCTTAAGTCTTTCAAAACTTCCATAACTTTAAGCTTAAGCTTTTCAAAACTTCCATAACTTTAAGCTTAAGTTTTTCAAAACTTCCAATAAGTACCTTAAGCTTAAGTTTTTCAAAACTTCCATAAGTACTTTAAACTTAATTTACTAAGTACTTAAATTATTTCAAAAGTTTACTAAGTGCTTAAGTTTTCCAAGTACTTAACTTAAAAGTTTTCAAACTATTGAGTACTTTAAACTTAAAGTTTCAAATTTTTGTTAAGTACTCTAAACTCATGCTTTCAAAAATTCCACTATGTACCTTTAAAACTTAAGTTATCAAAAATTGTTCAAAAGTATCTAAAAATTAAGTTTTCAAAGTGCAAAATCATTCTAAGTAAAGTTTTTTATAAAAACTTAGAACCCCACGAAGTTTTGAAAAATCTAGGGGGAGATTCTCTCCAGGGGGAGGGATTTCTATGCTTTTGATTAAACTTAACTTTTTGAACTAGGGTTGCCATAAATCAAAAAGGGGGAGATTGTTGGTGCAGAAAGCACCAAAGTCAAACCTGTGTTTTGATAATGGCAACAGGGTTCAAAAGTTAAGTCTTACTTGTCATCTAACATGTCACTTGAGTGTGCAGAGTAAAAAGCCCTAGCAAAGGACTGCTAGGCACTGGTGAAGGAATGCCAGAATGAAAAGCCCTAGCGAAGGACTGCTAGGCACTGCCGAAGGAATACCAGAACGAAAAGGCACTGGCGAAGGAATGCCAAAATGAAAAGCCCTGGCGAAGGACTGCTAGGCGCTAGGTGAAGGATAGCTTGGGACTGAAGCACTAGCGAAAGAATGCTAGGCACCGGGCGAAGGACAGCTCGGCATCCAAGACCTGGCAAAGGACTGTCAGGCAAAAGTCCAACCAGAGGAACGGTTGGCATCAGGTACACTCTCCCGAGAGGAGTAGGTGAGGACGCGTTCCCCGAAGAGGGAACAGTAGGCGTCGGTTCGACCTAGGGTTCCATTTTGGAGGCCCAAAGTCAGAACCAAGACAGCTAAGGCTGTATAAAATAATAATTTATTGTTTTATTGTGTTTTGGACTAACCCTGGATGCAGGACCGAAGGAACGTGTGTCTGCAGCTCAGAGAGCCTCAAAGGAATGAGGCAATAGCTGACCAGGGCGCCCGGAGTGTCCCGGGCGCCCCCAAGGTAAACACAAAACACAACAAAGCAAAGACAGCTTCGACAGTTCAACTCCCGGGCGCCCCCGTGCTCCCGGGCGCCCCCGCTGCTCCCGGGCACCCCCTGCGCTGCGAGCGCCCCCAGCGCCGGCTACCGAAGCACACCCTCGCGAAGCCAAGAAGATGGAGTTTTGACCCGGTCAATGCGGGCGCCCCGAGCGCTCCGGGCGCCCCGGTCAAACCTGATCCCGAAGGTAAAGGGATCAGATGTTGACCGAGCATTGTGCGGATCAACTGCCACGTGGGGGGCACCCCCGACGTCCCGGGAGCCCCCAGGCCCTATATAAAGGGCCCTCGACCCCAAGCTTCAAAAAAACTTCCAATCAACGCTTCTACGCTCTTCTGCTCTCGCGCTTCACCCCGGAATCCTTCCAACTCGAGCCGACGACGTCCTGCTGCTCCGAAAAAGTTGATCCACCTTGGACGTCGGTAAAAGAGCTATTTAAGTTTACTGTACTGAATTCTGTAATAATCTTTTTGTAAACTATTTGCGCCTCATATAGAATTACCCAAAGTAAACGGTCAACGACCGTGGGCCTTGGAGTAGGAGTCGACCCAGGCTCCGAACCAAGTAAAATCGACCGTGTATCTGTGTGATTTTGTTTTTATTAATTTCCGCTGCGTACTTGCTCTAAGTGTTTCCGAAAAACGATTTCCGATATTCACCCCCCCCCCTCTATCGGTTTTCTCGATCCAACAAGATCAATATCACAGTAGCCCTTTTCCTCTATTCCAATTGGAGTAAACATCAGAACATAAAAACCCTAGGGACCTCACAGTAGCATCCCCCCAACAAACATGGTGAAACTCACGGTAATAAAATAGGGCAACTCAATTCCATGCACAGGATCGCCCAACCAAACTCTAGAACCGAACTTATCCAAGATCCCAAATCATAGATCATTCAAAACTAGAAATTATTCCATAGCCCCAACCCCATTCTGACAATTCATTCACACACAAAACTTTCGACCAAACAAAGATGTTATCCTATCTACACAACTCGGAAAGAAATTCTGCAATCCATACCTAATTGGTGGTCGTTCGCGCGCGAGGAATGAGAAAACTTTCCGGTGAAGTGGAGGAAAAATCGCCGGCTTAGGGTTGCGGCCAATCGGGAAGTCGAGGCGCTCGGCGTCTCGTTTGTGCACACTGAAGAAGACGAAGAAGAAGAAACAGCAGAAGAGGAAGGAGAAGAAGAGGGGGGGACGGCACTACGAGGAGGAACCGCTCGTGTACGGGCTGCGGGTGGCGTCGAGGCAGAGAGAACTCGGGAGAAACTGAAAGGGTCGGGCGTCGGGGAGAAGAAAACGGCAAAAGGGATTGGGGAGGAAGTTAGGGCTTTTAAAGTTTTTATATTAGTTTTTTAGCCTTTTTGCAAAAAGACCCTCCAAGTTTAGGAAATTACAATTAACCCCTTTAAAATTTACAACTAAGCCCTTTAAAAATTTCGATTTTCAACATTCTCTCCCACTAATAAAAATTTGGTCCCCAAATTTAGCTAGTGAACCACAACAACTACTAGTTACCCCAACAGGTACTAGTCAATGACAACAGGTATCAATACCTCAAATATAGTATAAATATGGAGTAAAAACCAACCATACGCACCGAAGGACCAGCACTAATGCACCTGATAAGACATGAGTCAGATCTTGCGCTCTACCAACTGAGCTAGACGGGCAACTTTTGCTCCACTCCGCTCCAGAATCTAAAACGATCCAATGTAGCGCGGAACTAGCTTACCTCGCAACCCAAACCTCTTCACCCCTTTCGTGGGTGACACTCATAAAACTACTTAATCGCTCACGGAGAACTCTAAGGGTCTGTGTCTCTCATGGTCAACCTCAACCCTGATTGCGAGTCAAATGTGTTATCTACCATATTAGGAAATATCCAATATCTCTCTAACAGTAGCTACGCAATTACAAGCAATAACGTACACGTAGATACCCTATAGCTCTTTAATATCTTGGAAAATCGATCCATCAACTTGCTGTGCCTTCTCTCTGGTGAGAGTATAAACCCGATCCATCTCTGGAACTAATGGTGGCATCGTCTGAAGAGGTAGTGACTGAATCATCTGAATTTCTGCTGGCTTCATAGTCTGAGGTGCTGGAGCTCCCACTGTCTGCTGAGTCTGATAACCTGTAGCTTCGACCATCTGCTGAGGCTAATAAACTGAAGACTAATATGCTAGGCACAGCTGATCTACACATAACTAATAACTAAAATAAATCCTAATCATACCACCTACTTAAGTAAATTTTAAGTAACAACGCGTTACTTCCTAACCCAATCATCATAATTAGGTTAAACTCCTAATTCTAAATATGATTAACCAAACTCAATTCTTCCAAGAATCAAGTTCCCTTGATAGCTTATGTGGTAGGATTCTAGTACTTGTGTATATATACATGTGGCAAATTAAAAATACATTTTCATAAAAAAAAATAGAAATAACCTCTTCATTAACATACAATATTTCAATTCTAATAAGCATGCACTGTTCAGGAGAGAAGAAAAAGATAAATGAAAGAATGAAGCGTTTACAAGATCATGTTCCAGGATGTAGCAAGGTAATAGATCAAAGCAATTTTTAAACCAATGGTACACTTAAAAGTTTCCTTTAGTCTGACTTCTAACCCATTGCAGACAATGGGTATGAAAAGGATGCTGGATGAGATAATCAGTTATGTGCAATTGCTGCAAAACCAAGTTGAGGTATCACTTCACTGATACCAAAAATTGTCACGCCCCCAGAGGCACATGCTTCCTCGAAAATCGGGCAGCATCTCCCCTGTACGGCGGACAATATGGGACAATAATACATATATCTCACCACCACTAGCTTAGCCACATGCGGCTAGCATCACATATATAGAAGTAAAACAACCACGCAGTTTATATTAGAATAAAAGATAATGGGTGGCTCAGCCACCATAAACATACAAGGAGTACAATCCAAAGAAAACACAAAAGTCTCTGATAACGAGAAAACCCGATAATGAATAAAATATAACTTCAAGTACTAAAAAAACAGACAACTAAACCCAATACGAAAAGCAACTCAACTCTGGGGACTGGCGACTGGATCCTCTCCTAGCTCCAAGAAATACGACAACCTACTATCTGAAACAACAAAGAAGAAAGCAGGAGTGGTGAGTCCGGGCGGACTCTGCGGGTATATGAGTAGACAATAAGCATGGCATAATACAAGATAACCAAGTAGAGAATCCAACAGGGTACAGTCCATAAGGAGATATAGAAACCTAATCATGCATAACATATGTAAATCGACATGGTATAAAGTCTGAATAACGACTAAGCAGGTATAGAACAACTCAACAACAGTAATATCAAGAAATACATACATGTCAAACATGTGCAACAATCATAGCTTATATAAGAGCATCAAACACAAGCAAATGCATAAAAGAAATACGTATGCACATGATGTAATGACATGTGTCACTCCTGACGCCAGTCAAGCCGTCAACACATCCCATCTGTGTGACCGAGTGGGTAGGGCTGTGACAACTGTACCACTCCAACAACAAATACCACAAAGGTGTGATTGAGTGGACAGGATGCTGGGGAGCCTACACTCCAAACCCCGATACATCGGGGGAGCTACTACAGCTACAATATCCCTCGAAAAACAACAGTGAGGATGAGCCACCAACAGCTCATCCCTCTAAAAACAACGGTGAGGGTGTCACTGTTTGGCATAACAGGACAGGTGCTCGCACTCTAATATCTACCACGACAACAAGTGGTTGAGTGAATCAAGCAACAATATGACTAACGACGACTTAACCAAATGTAAGCCCAACAGTCGTTAGTATGCAACATGCAAGTATGGTGCATGCTATACGATGCACAAACAACCGGAGAAACAGCGATGCAATAAAGTCCAACGAATACACGATGCATCAATATAATCAACCGAAAATCAAAACCAAAGATTATGCACCTACACTACTGGGTAGGGTATTTCTAATGCCAAAATAAACCTATCTGTGTGTAATGGACTTCTAAGTACTCGCGTACAAGCGGCACTTTACAGAATAGAAAATCAATAGAGGACTGTATAGATACGAATTTGGGAACACTCGAAGATCAACGAAGAATAAGTCTCAACAGCGATGTTTTAAATAACAACAAAGAACAAGGTCAAGCAACCTATCAGACATAATATAGTCATGCTTTTAAGGTAAAGAAAACTACTCGAGTACAAAGGAGAAGTACCCGCCTTAATTATATTTTGTGCCAACGATCTTCAAGTCCGGGGGATCACCTTCAGCTCGCATCCTATCAATACAGAGTATAAAACAAAACTAATTACTCAAGTAATTCTAATAACCATGAGTAATTCATATCTTTCTCCTTTATTAGTTATCAGAGTTCTTTCTCAGTAACTATTTAATGATTCTTAAGTTTAGCTAATCACCCCTAAGTCATTTCAATTAATCTTTAACTTAAGTAAACCAATTTGATAAACTCATAATTGATATCTAATCAACTATACTTTTAGTAATCCAGTTAACCCTTAACCATAGCATACATGAACATAGATAGAAAGGGCACCTTGTGTAATTACCCCCAATTACAACTCCTACTTTCAAATTACTAAGAAAAATATGAGAACCCAAAAGGAAGGGCTTTATCATACATTTCATTCTGGTAATTGAAATTTCTGCTCATGGAATATTTCTTAGTTTTTGACAGGATGATTAATTGAAAGAGCAATATCAGATGATTAAGGTAAGATCAATATCACAGTAGCCCTTTTCCTCTATTCCAATTGGAGTAAACATCAGAACATAAAAACCCTAGGGACCTCACAGTAGCATCCCCCCAACGAACATGGTGAAACTCACGGTAATAAAATAGGGCAACTCAATTCCATGCACAGGATCGCCCAACCAAACTCTAGAACCGAACTCATCCAAGATCCCAAATCATAGATCATTCAAAACCAGAAATTATTCCATAGCCCCAACCCCATTCTGACAATTCATTCACACACAAAACTTTCGACCAAACAAAGACGTTATCCTATCTACACAACTCGCAAAGAAATTCTGCAATCCATACCTAATTGGTGGTCGTTCGCACGCGAGGAAGGAGAAAACTTTCCGGCAAAGTGGAGGAAAAATCGCCGGCTTAGGGTTGCGGCCAATCGGGAAGTCGAGGCGCTTGGCGTCTCGTTTGTGCACACTGAAGAAGACGAAGAAGAAGAAACGGCAAAAGAGGAAGGAGAAGAAGAGGGGGGGAACGGCACTACGAGGAGGAACCGCTCGTGTATGGGCTGCGGGCGGCGTCGAGGCAGAGAGAACTCAGGAGAAACTGAAAGGGTCGGGCATCGGGGAGAAGAAAACGGCAAAAGGGATTGGGGAGGAAGTTAGGGCTTTTAAAGTTTTTATATTAGTTTTTTAGCCTTTTTGCAAAAAGACCCTCCAAGTTTAGGAAATTACAATTAACCCCTTTAAAATTTACAACTAAGCCCTTTAAAAAATTTTATTTTCAACAATGACAAAACCTATGCTCTAGTAGTCAGACTTGAGTCTATTAGAATGTTGCTAGCCTTTGCAACCCATACAGGATTTAAACTCTACCAAATGGATGTAAAGTCAGTCGTTCTAAATGGATTTATTAGAAAAGAAGTATATGTAGGACAACCCCCCGATTTTGAGGACATAGAAAAACCTGACCATGTTTACAAACTCAATAAGGCATTGTATGGACTAAAACAAGCACCTAGGGCATGGTATGAACGCCTATCAACCTACCTCATTTCTAAGAAATTTAACCAAGGACAAATTGACTCAACTCTTTTTGTTAAGACCTTAGAAAAAGACATCTTTATTACCCAAATCTATGTTGACGATATAATTTTTGGATCCACCAACTCAAATTTCTTAAAAGAATTTGTAAAAATAATGGAAAACGAATTCGAAATGAGCTTAGTTTGTGAGCTCAACTTCTTTTTAGGTTTACAAATTAAGCAAACTAGGGATGGAAATTATGTCCATCAATCCAAATATGTTAAGGAGTTAATAAAGAAATTTAAAATGGATAACTCCAAAAGCATAAGTACCCCTATGGCCACACATGTAAAAATAGATAGTGACCCTGATGGTAAACTCGTAGACCTTAAACTTTATAGAAGTATGATTGGTAGTCTACTTTACCTTACAGCCAGCAGACTTGATATCCTCTTTGCTGTAGGAATGTGTGTCAGATACCAAATCTGTGCTAAGGAAACGCACTTAGCAGGCCTAAAAAGAATACCTAGATACATCAAGGGCACCCTAAATGTAGGGATTTGGTATCCTAGAACCTCAACTTTTGACCTATCAGGATACTCGGATTCTGACTATGCTGGTTGCAAACTAGATAAAAAGAGTACAAGTGGAAGCTGCCAACTTTTAGGAAACAGCCAAGTAAGTTGGTGCAGTAGAAAGCAACACTGTGTAGCTCTATCCACAACCGAAGCTTTGTACGTTGCTTTAGGAGAGTGTGTAGCACAACTCTTATGGATGATGCACACTCTTAAGGACTTCCAACTTGACTACACTCAAACCCAAGTCTACATTGATAATATACGTTCCATTAATCTAACTAAGAACCCAATCCAACACTCTAGAACTAAACACATAGAAGTTAAACACCACATCGTAAGAGATCATGTAGCCAGGGGTGAGATAGTCTTTAAGCATGTAGACTCAAAAGCTAACTTAGCTGATATGTTCACCAAACCCCTACCTGAGTCTGAGTTCAGCTCACTAAGAAGGCAGTTAGGGTTATGCTTGGTAGAATAGGAATGCTCTAATTATGTTTCCTTTCAAAAACTATTTTATTTCTTATTTCAATTTGCAAAATCATTTTCTTTATTTATTTAAAATGATTTTTCGACTTAGTTTTTTTAAAACTTACCCCCTTCAAAACTAGGGCATTTTCGTAAATGGACTTAGTCTAGACCCTAACCCTAGAACTGCATGCACCTATAGATCTAGAAGCCAGCATCTCACAAGCATCTTAAGGTACTTTTGTTTGATAACATAGACTGGGTTGAGATGCTTAGGTCTATGCCTTGATTCAAGATGCTTTAAGTTAGTGCATCAGTAGTAATTGGGGCGATAAATACAAATTAAACAGTAATTAGGTTAAGTCTCAAGCTTAAAAAATCTAACTTGATCAAATCACTTAATTTGACTAACCCTGGCGAAAGCTACTATTTATAATAGTTAGTAAGTAGCTAACTGGGTTAGACAGGACCCGAATGAGCAATTTCAAATTGATTTGGGTCAGTTTAAACTTAGAATTGGTTCAGTATAGCACCTTACTTTGATTACTCATTTTTCTTGCTATATTTTTTTTATATATGGCAAAGGGGGAGAGATTGGAAAGGAGAGAAAAGAAGGTTTTAAATTTTTTTCAATTAAATTTCAAATCTCAAAAACTTTCATCTCCTTTTTCAAAAAGTAAAGTTCTATAAGTAATTAAGTTTTTTTCAATTGTTTTTTGTTTTCAAAAATTATTCTAAGTACTTACTCAAAATATTTTTTTCTGAAAAATTATTCTAAGTACTTACTCAAAATATTTTTTCTGGAAAATTTTTCTAAGTTATAAACTCAAAATTTGCTTGAAAATTTTTCTAAGTATTAAAACGTCAAAATCAGTGCAAAAACAAATTATTTTCGAAATTATTCTAAGTACTTAACTCAAAAGTGTTTTTGAACCTATTTTTAAGTACTTACTCTGAAATTTTTCTGGTAGAAATTTTCTAAGTGTGTTGAAAATTTTCTAAGTGCTAAATCTGTTGAAAAATTTTCTAAGTGCCCTACTCAAATTACTTTGAAAAATTTTTCTGACTTTAAAATCCCGTTTTTCTAAGTATTGTAAACCTGAAAAACTTATCAAACAAAGACATAGAAATTATTTCAAAAACCCCACGAATGTTTGAAAAACTCAGGGGGAGATTTCTTCCAGGGGAAGGAAATTAAAACTGATACTTTACCTATCTTTCTGTTGTTTAACTTAACTTTTTGAACCAGGTTGCCATAAATCAAAAAGGGGGAGATTGTTGGTGCAGGCAGCACCTAAGTCGAACCTGGGTTTTGATAATGGCAAAGGGTTCAAGAGTTAAGATGTTATTGTGTTTTAATGTGTTTACTAAGTATGCAGGAAGAAGCCCTAGGTACACTAGGCAAGAAGTCCTGGCAAAGGGTTGGACAAAGAAGTCCTGGTCAAGGACTGGGCAAGAAGACCTGACCGAAAGTCGGGCAAAGAAGTCCTGGTCAAGGACTGGGCAAGAAGACCTGACCGGAAGTCGAGCAAAGAAGTCCTGGTCAAGGACTGGGCAAGAAGACCTGACCGGAAGTCGGGCAAAGAAGTCCTGGTCGAGGACTAGGTACGAAGTCCTGGCAAGGGGCTGGGCACCGAAGACCTGACCGGAAGTTGGGCACGAAGACCTGGTCAGGTGGATCGGGCAAAAGTCCAACCGGAGGAGCCGGTTGGCAAATGGTAAACTCTCCTGAGAGGAGTAGGTGAGGACGCGTTCCCCGTCGAGGGAACAGTAGGCGTCGGTTCGACCTAGGGTTCCATTTGGGAGACCCGAAGTCAAAACCAAGACAGCTACGACTGTAATTACTACTTGTCTTATTTTGGGGACTAACCTTAGTTGCAGGGTTGAAGGACTGATCGTCTTCAAGTGAAGGTTCTTCAATGGGCCTAGGCGCCCGAATGGTGACAGGCGCCCGAGAGGGCTCAGGCGCCCGTATCGCCCATAAGGATACGGGCGCCCAAGGGTGAAGGTAAAAACCAAAAACCAACTGCGAAGCCACTGAACCAAGGAGGATCAGGCGCCCGTGAGCTCACGGGCGCCCCCATCAGCTCAAGCACCCAAGAGGGGAGGATAAGCTCTGATCGAGCTCACGGATAAGGATTTCCTGATTGAAGGGCACGTGTCAGGCGCCCCCAACCCATCAGGCGCCCGATGGAGTACTATAAAAGGGGCTCAACCCCAAGGCTTCAACAACACAGTTTTCATACGCTCCAAAGTTTTTCGTTCAAGCACTACGCCCCGGCAAACTCCAATTTCGAGATTCCAGCGCCGATGACGTCCCTCTGCTCCGAAATACGATCCACATCGGACGTCGGTAACGAAAAGTGTAATTAGTTTCATTTACTGCAATATTTTTGTACTCAAATTGTAAACTGCTTTTGCGCGATTATAGTATTGCCTAAAGTAAACGGTCAAGGACCGTGGGCCTTGGAGTAAGAGCCGACTGTGACTCCGAACCAAGTAAAAACTACTTGTGTTCCTGTATGATTGCTTTATTTCCGCTGCGCGTTTTCTCTTTTTTTTAATCCGAAAAAGATTTTAACGATATTCACCCCCCCCCCTCTATCGTTTTCCTTGATGTAACACTGGCCACATAATCACTCAGGGCTTAGTGATTATCGTAGTGTGGCTAGTTTTACTCCATTCTGCTCCACTCAGCCACTCATGGGTTAGTGATTATCGGAGCGTAGTGGCAGGCGGGGATCCCTCCTTTGTTGTGTGATACGAGGAGATAAGAGCGAAGCTCCCCCATAGGACATGGGGTAGGAGTGTTGTCTTTAACTATATCCTATCCACTCAGCCACTTAGGAGCAGTGGCGGCGGAGTGTGTACAGTTGTCATAGCCCTATTCACTCGGCCATTTACATATGTAATGTTATAGTAGCTAGACTAGCATCAAGGGTGACACATCTCACTGCATCATGTGCATGCGATGCATGGGATTTGCATTTGATTGTGTTTGCTTCATTTGATTGAGTTATGATTGTTGCACTTAGATGATATGCACATACTGGAAGTATTTTGCATTTGGTATGACGATTTGCCTTTGTTCATGTCTATAAGTTATATGACCCACTACCCCGCAAGTGGGATTGACATTGGTATGTATTGTACAGTTAGTATTTCGGTTATGCAAATTCTATTATTCCTACGAGACTGTATCCGTTTTGTTTCTATCCTACTTATATAGTTTTTTGATACCATGTATATCTACTCTTATTACCTGCAGAGTTCACATGGACTCACCCGCGTTTGCATGTTTGTATATTTCAGGGTGATGTTGCCACGAGTGCCCAGTTGCTAGTCCCCGATACTCGATGACTCCAGCTTTAGTTTCCATTTTATTTTCGAGTATTTGTACGTTACATTTAATACACTGTATTTGTTTTTACATCGTGAACTTGTATTTGCATTGTGTTGATGGGTGGATTTTACTTTTGAGCCCTTTGTTGGACTTTATATGATGTGTTTTGTTGCGCGCCTCCCCTGATGATAGATCAGGTAAGTTTTGTTGGAATTTTATGCTGTGGATGCATTTTTTTTTATATGCTTTGATTGGGATTAATTGATATATTTTTATTTGCGACCAGAGGCCTTATATTGTGATGATGTGTATGTATATTTGTTTCAAGTTGTCCGCTGTATAAGAAAAGTGATGTCTGATTTTATATTGGGTCGGTGACTCCTCTCAGGGGTGTGGCATCTCCTCCATTATTTAGGATATCTAAAACAAGATGTTGTTTTTATCCCATTTATCCCCAAAAATTCCAACACTGTCACAGAAAAATTCTAGCATTTTTTTTTAAATTTTCTTTAAAAAATTCCTAAGGTTATTTCTCATTTTAACCATTGGAATTCAATTTATCATATTTTACAATACATTGAAAGTTACTTTTTAGGATTGAACAAAAAATTAAAAATGTTTTCAAACACTTTCAATTATTCAAATCTACTCTTTAAAGATGAAATAGCAATATCAACAATAACAAAAAAAAGTTAATCCTAAAAGATTCCTTAACAAATTGTAAAATCTCTTCATGATAATTTTCATCAAATTGTTTATTTCTAGGAGTTGTACTTTTTTGAAGAAAAATAAGATCAATTTCCATTTTTGATGCAATCTCTTTCATTAATATAATAGCAAATTGGAAACTTTCCTCTCTCTATCTTTCAAAATAAGAAATCAATCATCTCAGAATCATTATTGCAACGTCAATTTGTATGTCTTTAAATTGTAATTTTCTACTAATCAATTCAATTTTTTTTTTCAAAATGTTATACTATCTAGTCATGCCTAACAAAAAAAGAAAAATCAAGTTCATGTGTTGCTAAAGATTCAGCCTCACTCCTAATCTTAGCAGCTTCATTAACTTTTGATAATTCATATAAAGCTTCTCGTATCTCATTTGGCTAAGTTATTATGGTTGTGATACTATTAACATGATTTTCCCATCTTGTTGTTAACAATGACTTTAGACTTAATTGATGAACATGATCTTGTAAAGTCTTTCACCTTTTTATAGAACTAGAAAATAAAGTATATATGTCCCAACGGGATGGACTGATGGTTAGTGCATGAGTGTTGCTACCTTGAGGTCTGGTAGTCAAAATTTGGCAAAGACAGTGCACCCGCCCTCACCACATGCTAGTCACAGCATCCAGGCTAATAGCCTCCGTGATTTACCTCCTCAGTGTTGGCCCTGTGACAGGTTGGTGTGGGCTCTGGGGTCGAGCAAATCGCCATTTGCCACCTAGAAAATAAAGTATATATGCTATAGAGGAATGACAACTAGTTGTTCCCAGGTATCCCCGGTTCGATCCCCAGATATGACATATTTTGCAGGAATTTTTCCTCCAAATCAGGCGCGAGCCCTGAGATGATGGGCTTTTGGACTACCAGTCGCGAGCGCTTCCCGATTTACGTACCCTAGTGACCGTGGAAAACTTCCATAGAGTCGAGCCGGTCGCCTGAGATTTGATGTTACCGAACCTCGTTAATCATTTGTTTAGAAAATAAAGTATACATGCACTACACAACTCCAAAAATGACAAAGTCTTAACACAAGAATTTATCATATCACAAATTGTTAAATTAAGAGAATGACAAGCACATGAGATATAAAATACTCTTGGATTTATTTCAAGAAATCTCTTTTATACTCCTTGATTTTTTTTACTTTTAATATTAGAACCATTATCATAACCTTGCCCCCTTACATTATCAATATCAAGTCCAAGGGTTTCTAAGTATATATTGTAATTCATCAAAATTCCTAATCCATCTATATTATCTACTTTTAAAAACTCTATAAAATAATCATTTACCTTTGTACGTAAGGCAAACTAACACATCCACACATTGAATTATCAAAGTCATTTGCTCATAGTGACTTGCATCTGAAATACAATCAAGTATGACAAATATTTTGTCTCTTTTATTTTTTTAAAATTATAGCACTTCTTACTTTAGAGCCTAATATAACAATCAACTCATTTTGAATCTTATGACTAAGGCAATGATAATGAATCTCATTATTTTGAATGTGTATAAAATGTTCTTGCATTACCAAATCAAATTCTGCAATTAATTCAATTAGCTTGAAAAAATTACCATTACTACCTTGGTAATTTTTTTTTCATTATCCCGTGAAAAGGTAAATTTCACTTAGCAAGACATTTCACAAAAGAAATAATTCTTACTAAAATAAGTTTCCAATGTTCTTTCTCTTTCTTAATTTGCACTTAGATCTTTTTGTCAATTGTTTCATTCTTTTTCATTCTAATTTGCAAATCCATCCAAGTTCTCATGTTGGTAATATGCTCAATGCCATTCTCATATTGCCTAAGTCTGTCACTTAAACGTTTTCAATCATTAAAAGCTTCATTTGTTAGCAAACTTTTATTGTTTACTGATTAAACAATTTGCAACAAAAATAATATACTTTGTTCATATCTTTCAAGCACACAAGACATTTGCTATCTTGATTCTCTCCATTTGATAAGTTTCTTGTGTAATAAAAATATGACAAATGTTTTGAAAGCTCGTATACAGAGAACTTGAGATTACCTTATCTTATAGGACCTTTCTCTACCAAAAGATCTCTTATTTTATTATCAATGTTATCCCAAGATCTTAGATCATATATATCCAAAACATGACCTTACTCTAACTCATTTTCATTCTCGATTATATAATCAACTTTTACATTCAAATCATTATCATCATGCATCTTCTTTCAATTCTTCCTGCTCATTTGTTGCATGGTTATTATCATCAATTTCTCTTAATTCTTCTTGTTCATTAATTGTATGATCATTTAATTCTTCTTGATTACTTAGTTGTTGTTCATTTGTTGCATGATCATTTAGTTCTTCTTGGTTTTCTTTTTGTAATTCATCAACTAAATCTTCAATTGAAAAGCTAGCTTTAAAAAAATATGAAGAGTACCTTTTTGAGTTTTAATAATATGTTCCACTCTCTTTTTTTTCTTTTCTGACTCCCAGATTGATATTTCGTTGGAAATATATTTGTACTCAAAATTCAAGTGTAAAAATAAAACACACAAAACCAACAACAAAGCTAGCAATGAAACAAACACAAACAGTGAAAATAATGGTGACAGAGTAATAAAACCTGATTTGTGCTTGAAGCAATTGATATAATCTATTCTATGATGATTAAAATTGGGACGATTTATTTAAACTCTTCAAATCTGCAAGAAAAATCACAAATATTGGACTCCAATACAATATTAAAATCAATATTGAATATTGACACTAAGAAAAAATACAGATAGGTAACTTACCTTGCAGATTTATATATTGATGAAACTAAAATTTTAATTGGAGAATAGACTTTTATGATTTAATTAGAAGAGATTCAAAGGAGAAGAAGGGAGAACATTGGCGTTTAGGATTCAGTCTTCTAACTTCTGTAAAGGAATTAATGAAGAAAGAGTTATACAATGAACACAGTCTTGGAAAGAAAAAATGAGTACATGAAATAATGAAAAAAAGAGTTGGGGTGTTTATGAAAACAACGGCAATTTACCAAAAGGCGTACCCAAGAATAGATATTTACCAAACACAGTACCATGGTTTCATTTTTACCAAAAGGCGCACATAATAATAGTGAACTTCCTCTTATACCCCTCCTGTCATCTACTGTCTTTCTCCTTCTCTCTCTCTCAGTAACAAATTTCGAGACAACTGCAGATACTTTTTCAGACTTTTATTTTAAAATAATATAATATGAAATCGACGCTGAAAACGTTGTAAGGTAAATATCAAAAAAATATTTCAGTTAACAAATATCTCATCCAACGTGATTTAAAAATATAAATAAATAAGTTTTATATTTGATTAATAAAAATTAATATATTAAATAATATTTAATATATATATTAATATATATAAAAAATATTAATAAATATATTAATATCTCATCCCACGATATTTATTAATAAATATATTAATAAATATATATATAAATATATAAATATATTAATAAATATATTAATATATAAAAAAATTTGAAAAAAAAACGTTGACTGAAAATTAAAAAAAAAGAGTGTGTATTGATTTCAGGCCCACGCTGGGCCTGAAATCAATACATTCAGGCCCAGCGTGGGCCTGAAATTTTTTATTTCAGGCCCACGTTGGGCCTGAAATATTTTGATTCAGGCCCGACGTGAACTCAAAATTTTTTCTATTATAAAAATATATTAATATATAAAAAAACCTATCAAAACACTTAATTTAAGATTCAAACACAGGGCCTGAAATCATCCCAGGAGAATCTGAAGTCAAATAACTTCATATCGTATAAATAATTAATTTAATAAATAATAATTAAGTATAAAAAAATATTTTTAAAATTAAATTTTTTTTTTGTGCCCTGGGCCTGAAGTCTGATGACTTCAGGCCCAATCAGACTTCAGGCCCTCCATCATTCAAATAAAAAAATATAAAAAATTTTTTATAAAAAGGTTTAATATATAATTACATATTATATATGAGTGGTTTAGGTATATCAGTGAGTTTGGGTGCCGAAACATCTAATAGGAGTGGTCTAGGAGATGAGATTCTAGGTGCCGAAACATCTAATCTTGCTGTATCACCAATGCTATAGGAGTGGTTTAGGTATATTAGTGAGTTTTGAGCAAAACTCACTGATGGACTTACCATATTTGGAATTCTGAAAACTCTATATCAGTAGACAGGGTTGAGCAAGGAGATGAGATTTTGGGTGCCGAAACCTCTAATCCTGTTGTATCACCAATGCTATAGGAGTTGTTTAGGTATATCAGTGAGTTTTGAGCAAAACTCACTGATGGACCTACCATATTTGCAATTCTGAAATCCCTATATCGGTGGACAGGGTTGAGCTAGGAGATGAGATTTTGGGTGTCGAAACCTCTAATCTTGTTGTATCACCAATGCTATAGGAGTGGTTTAGGTATATCAGTGAGTTTTGAGCAAAACTCACTGATGGACCTAACATATTTGGAATTCTGAAAACCCTATATCAGTGGACAGGGTTGAGCTAGGAGATGACATTTTGGGTGCCGAAACCTCTAATCTTGTTGTATCACCAATGCTATAGGAGTGGTTTAGGTATATCAGTGAGTTTTGAGCAAAACTCACTGATGGACCTACCATATTTGGAATTCTGAAATCCCTATATCAGTAGACAGGGTTGATCTAGGAGATGAGATTTTAGGTGCTGAAACTTCTAATCTTGTAGTATCACCAATGCTATAGGAGTGGTTTAGGTATATCAGTGAGTTTTGAGCAAAACTCACTGATGGACCTACCATATTTGGAATTCTGAAAAGGGCTCAAAACTCACTGATGGACCTACCATATTTGGAATTCTGAAAACCCTATATCAGTGGACAGGGTTGAGCTAGGAGATGACATTTTGGGTGCCGAAACCTCTAATCTTGTTGTATCACCAATGCTATAGGAGTGGTTTAGGTATATCAGTGAGTTTTGAGCAAAACTCACTGATGGACCTACCATATTTGGAATTCTGAAAACCCTATATCAGTAGACAGGGTTGATATAGGAGATGAGATTTTAGGTGCTGAAACCTCTAATCTTGTAGTATCACCAATGCTATAGGAGTGGTTTAGGTATATCAGTGAGTTTTGAGCAAAACTCACTGATGGACCTACCATATTTGGAATTCTGAAAACCCTATATCAGTGGACAGGGTTGAGCTAGGAGATGAGATTTTGGTTGCCGAAACCTCTAATCTTGCTGTATCACCAATGCTATAGGAGTGGTTTAGGTATATCAGTGAGTTTTGAGCAAAACTCACTGATGGACCTACCATATTTGGAATTCTGAAAATCCTATATCAGTGGACAGGGTTGAGCTAGGAGATGAGATTTTGGGTGCCGAAACCTCTAATCTTGCTGTATCACCAATGCTATAGGAGTGGTTTAGGTATATCAGTGAGTTTTGAGCAAAACTCACTGATGGAACTACTATATTTGGAATTCTGAAAACTCTATATCAGTAGACAGGGTTGAGCTAGGAGATGAGATTTTGGGTGCCGAAACTTCTAATCTTGCTGTATCACCAATGCTATAGGAGTGGTTTAGGTATATCAGTGAGTTTTGAGCAAAACTCACTGATGGACCTACCATATTTGGAATTCTTAAAACCCTATATCAGTGGACAGGGTTGAGCTAGGAGATGAGATTTTGGATGCCGAAACCTCTAATCTTGCTATATCACCAATGCTATAGGAGTGGTTTAGGTATATCAGTGAGTTTTGAGCAAAACTCACTGATGGACCTACCATATTTGGAATTCTGAAAACCCTATATCAGTAGACAGGGTTGAGCTAGGAGATGAGATTTTAGGTGCCGAAACCTCTAATCTTGTAGTATCACCAATGCTATAGGAGTGGTTTAGGTATATCAGTGAGTTTTGAGCAAAACTCACTGATGGACCTACCATATTTGGAATTCTGAAAACCCTATATCAGTGGACAGGGTTGAGCTAGGAGATGAGATTTTGGGTGCCGAATCTTCTAATCTTGCTGTATCACCAATGCTATAGGAGTGGTTTAGGTATATCAGTGAGTTTTGAGCAAAACTCACTGATGGACCTACCATATTTGGAATTCTGAAAACTCTATATCAGTAGACAGGGTTGAGCTAGGAGATGAGATTTTGGGTGATACAAAATCTGTCCACTGATATAGGGTTTTCAGAATTCCAAATATGGTAGGTCCATCAGTGAGTTTTGCTCAAAACTCACTGATATACCTAAACCACTCCTATAGCATTGGTGATACAACAAGATTAGAGGTTTCGGCACCCAAAACCTCATCTCCAAGCTCAACCCTGTCTACTGATATAGAGTTTTCAGAATTTCAAATATGGTAGGTCCATCAGTGAGTTTTGCTCAAAACTCACTGATATACCTAAACCACTCCTATAGCATTGGTGATACAGCAAGATTAGATGTTTCGGCACCTAAAATCTCATCTCCTAGACCACTCCTATTAGATGTTTCGGCACCCAAACTCACTGATATACCTAAACCACTCATATATAATATGTAATTATATATTAAACATTTTTATAAAAAAATTTTTTATATTTTTTTATTTGAATGATGGAGGGCCTGAAGTCATCAGACTTCAGGCCCAGGGCACAAAAAAAAAATTTAATTTTAAAAATATTTTTTTATACTTAATTATTATTTATTAAATTAATTATTTATACGATCTGAAGTTATTTGACTTCAGATTCTCCTGGGATGATTTCAGGCCCTGTGTTTGAATCTTAAATTAAGTGTTTTGATAGGTTTTTTTATATATTAATATATTTTTAAAATAGAAAAAATTTTGAGTTCACGTCGGGCCTGAATCAAAATATTTCAGGCCCAACGTGGGCCTGAAATAAAAAATTTCAGGCCCACGCTGGGCCTGAATGTATTGATTTCAGGCCCAGCGTGGGCCTGAAATCAATACACACTCTTTTTTTTAATTTTCAGCTAACGTTTTTTTTTCAATTTTTTTTATATATTAATATATTTATTAATATATTTATATATTTATATTTATATTTATATTTATTAATAAATATCGTGGGATGAGATATTAATATATTTATTAATATTTTTATATATATTAATATATATATTAAATATTATTTAATATATTAATTTTTATTAATCAAATATAAAAATTATTTATTTATATTTTTAAATCACGTTGGATGAGATATTTGTTAACTGAAATATTTTTTTGATATTTACCTTATAACGTTTTCAGCGCCGATTTCATATTATATTATTTTAAAATAAAAGTCTGAAAAAGTATCTGCAGTTGTCTCGAAATTTATTACTGAGAGAGAGAGAAGGAGAAAGACAGTAGATGACAGGAGGGGTATAAGAGGAAGTTCACTATTATTATGTGCGCCTTTTGGTGAAAATGAAACCATGGTACTGTGTTTGGTAAATACCTATTCTTGGGTACGCCTTTTGGTAAATTGCCGTGAAAACAATCCAATAATATATTCTTTGGGTTTTTATTGAAACAATCCAATAAAATATATTTATTAAATTTTTATTACATCTAATTATATATAATATATATTATATATTAATGTCAAAATCGAGGTCCCAAAAAATCGGAAGCCGTAGGTCGTCGCCCCCAATGATATGTCTCATGATTGACCTTGCGATTAAAGTTAAAGATCGATCTATTAGGAATCATTGAATCGATAATTCTAAACTGTCGAATGATCGATTTAGGATAGTCGAATTTAGTATAAATCATTGTAGTAAGTTTAGACAAAACTGTCTCATTGATTAAAAAAAAAAAAGACTAAACTTCACAATAAAGCGCACCATTCAGATAGAGGTTTACACATGTGCTCTATGAGACCGCCTGCCAATTTGGGTCATCCCATCTTCATTTTAATGAGCTTCAGCCTAGCCATGTTTATTTACCTATCGAATTTCTTCAAGCTTTTTTATTAAAAAAAAAAATCGAACTCGAGTCGAATTCATGCTTTCATGTTCAAGCTTTTAAAATTTATATTGATTCTTTATTTTGAACATAGTATATTATGAATATTAAATTTGAATATATATATATATATAATTCATTCCTCATAAATATTTTCCATAGGTACGAGGAAGGAAAAAAAAAATCTAAGATGGGAGGTGAAGAAAAGTATTAGAAATGAAAAAAAAATAAAAAGAGGGAATTGAAAATAAATAATAAAAATGATATGTTCAGTGAAAAATTTCAAAAAAAAAATCTTAAGAAATGATGTGATACTTTATATACAACGATCATCGATGGATTCACTGTGCCCCCAGGGTATAATTTGATTTGGGTCGGCGGTCGGAGGCCACCGATAATGTCCGAGCGACAATCAGTCATGTGCATATAAAGTGTCATGTCATTTCTTGAGATTGTCATTAAGTTTTTTCACTTAGCATATAGCTTCAAAAATAATATGCTCAATGAAAAATCTCAAGGAATGACGTGACATTTTACATACAGCGATCTTCGACAGGTTCATGATGCCTCCTAGGCTATAATTTGATTCAGAGCGGCCTCCGGCCATCAATAATATCCGAGCGATAATCAAACATGTGCATATAAAATACTATATTATTTTTTAAAATTTTTTTTAAATTTTTTTACTGAACATATCATAGTTCAATGTGAGCTAAATAAATACATAAAAGGAACCATCAAGCGAGTTCGTGAATAAATTTTATACCCGAATTTTTAACATATTTGGTTGATATTCATATCTCATCTCGTTTGTTAATATAATATTTATATATCTATTTTTTTCCATATCTGATTCAAAATAAGTATGTTTGATAATCATAGTAAAATTTAGAGGGCGCTTGATAAGCGGATTTAGAAGTCAGGAATGAGAATGAAATCTATTTCATTCTCATTGATAATGTTTGGTATACGGGATCGAAATCAAAATATAAATATGATACCCATGATTTTATAACCTAGCCCTCACTAGGTTATCATCAAACTCATAAATTCTTCAATCAAAATTTATTATCATTTTCATTGTCAAATATATACCAAACACCCCCTTAGATATTGGGAATTGAAATACTTTTCAACAGATTGATATTGCATCCTAAAGATGCTAGGAATTGAAGTGCTTATCTCTCTTATGAAAGAATAAGGATATCAATATCTTCCTTTTATTTGCAAAAGATATTTATGTTTCATTTTAAAATATTTAATTTTCTTTTATTTTAAAATACTTTTCTTTTTTTATTCCTATACAAATAAATAGATAATAATCAAATAAATAAATAATTAATAGTCAATCAATTTAACTCAACTATAAGGATAAAAGAAAGAAAGAAAAGTCTTATCCTTTTATCCAATGGTCTCAATTAGCTCCGATGACAATAAACAATAAAACAAGCGTTGTTATTGTTGGAGAAGAAAAAGAACTACGATTGTTGTCGTCGGTTGGAAAGTAACAAAAGAAAAAAAAGAATGATAATTATTATTCTTGCAAAAGGGAAGAAGAAAAAGAAAATTATCATGAGAGTAGAAGAGAAAAATAATTAAATAATTATTAGGAAAAAAAATCAAAGAAAGAAGGAGAAAAAGAAAGAGCTGACACAAGGAGACTACGTATGTGAAAGAGAATAAAAAATATAATTTTTTTAAAAAATTCTCTAATTTATTTTTAATAAATTTAACAAAATAAAATTAATTCATCTATAACATGATCAAATTAAATCTAAATCAATTCTGATTTATACCGGTATATTTTTTTCTCTCTATTTATCGAATAAATTTTGTTTGATCCCAAATCAATTTTAATTCAAGACTTTCATTTGGTATCCGATTCATTTATTTTTCTATTTATTTTATTAAAATATTTAATATTTAACAAAATTTATAAAATTAATTAAAAAAAGGCTGGGCTATAGCCCAGTATTCATCCGTCTATGATTTTGGCACTAAAGTAATATATATTTATTTTTTATTGAATATTTGAATTTATAGATATATTCTCTGAGGCTATGAGAATTCCATTGTGCTTTCAGAGGGACAAACGATTCAAATTGACTATACAATATTTTTGATTAAAATATTTTTAGTTAAATTTTAAATTTAAATATATAGACATGTTTTAATTACGATTAGTAACATTTTGTTTGAATAGTTTAGGCATTTTGAGAATATAAGTCGATTATAATTGCCTTATCTATCAATTTAAATTATAAATTAAACCTAAATGATTATAAATCGTTTGGTCACTGTGATAGAGTTAGATAGCCCGTGACAGGTACGGGAGATAAAGAAGCTGCGGAACATAACACGTCGGGTTGAAGTGACCCTCCTTCCCGAGCCTCAGGACCCCCTCAGGGAACACGCCCTGGGAGGATAGCCAGAAGACCCTTTCGGGGATCCTTCCCGCCCCCTCCCCCCCCCCCCCGAGGGGTGGGGTCCCGAGAACACCTGAGGCATTCTAGCGCTCGAGCTCACCCGGGTCAGAAGGCTCCGAGCTCACCTCGGGGTAGCGGAGCCCGATTTAGCTTCGACCACAAGTGATGATCCTCCTCCTCCCCCCTTTTTACGGACCTATGGATAAGCCTCCCCGTCGTAAGGAGTCATCACGACCCTTAAATGTAGCAACGGGCTGAAGCGTAATAACAGCGCAGACCGTTTCAAAAGCCATCCAGTAACCGCCGAAAGAAGGGGGGGCGTGGCGTAAATCACGGAGACGTGACACTAAACGAGGAGATGTGCCCAGTCTACCACCCTTAGTATAAAAGGTAGTACAACCCCTCCGGTAAAGGGGTTACGCTCTCTCAACTTTACACGCATTTTCCTTCCTGCTGCCTTTACCCTCCAACAATACACCGACTTGAGCATCGGAGTGGACTCCGTCGAACCCTTCCGGCGTGTCCCCTAATGCTCGTGTTGATCTCGCAGGATACAGAGTTCCCCCTCGCCACAGCGACCTGCACGGGGGCAGAACCTCGGTAACTGGCCATCGTCGTCGACTCCTTCCGGAACAAATTTGGTGTCGTCTGTGAGAAACTAGCAAAACACCTGAAGGAGCACCGATGGCAGGACCGGAGGGACAACCCCTGGTCCTTACAAGAGAGGAACTCGATCGCCTAGTGGCGCTGGATCAACACCAAGTCGAACAGGCTGCTTCACAACAAGGGGATCCTGTGAGGGAGGAGATCCCCAGAGCCTCCACCTCGCATTCACGGAGATCGGTCACCCCGGTGGGGCGACGGGATGGAGCAGCCCTAGGCCCCCAAAGAGAGCCCTCCCGGAGACATTGAGAAGGCTCATTCGGTGGCCTCCAGCACCCAGAGGCACGGAGAGGGACAAGGAAAGAGGGATGAACCCAAGACCTCCCATAAGGTTCCCTCTACACCTTTCTCATCCGAGATTGTCAAAGACCCCATGCCAAAACAGTTCCACGGGCCGGGGATCCATAATTATGATGGGAAGACGGATCCAAAAGATCACGTCTGCAAATTCGAGAACGCTGCACTCCTGCACCAGTATACTGACGGTGTAAAGTGCCGGGTGTTCTTTGTGGGAACCGGTGTCGTCGATAGAGGGGGGGGTGAATATCGACAGTAAAAATTTCGCGGAAACATCGTAAACTTTTGATCGTTCTAGATATAGAGTTAGTGCAGCAGAAAATAGAAAGAACGAACAAACGAACAAAGTGCACACGGGATTTTACTTGGTTCCCAACCCCCCCCAGGGTTATTACATCCAAGGCATAAGCACGGGAACGCCCGTCCACTAATGGTCTCCTTTCCGGACTTTCCGGAGGCGGAGAAACTCGTCTTATAGTGCATAAATTACAATCAAAAGATATATAAAAATAAGTACTGAATTATAAATTCAAACCAAACAAGAAGAGTTGACGATTCGGCCGATCTGGAACTCCGAAGTGCCGCGCACTTCCTCCCGGAGCTTCCTTGGTCGCAGAGCCTCGTCTTTAGCACTTTGTTGTCACTTGGAAAGCTCAGAAATGATCTTGGAATATTGTTCTGAGATGAGGGGTTGAAGCCCCTTTTATAGGCTTGGTGTAGGGCGCCTGTGATCAATGAGGCGCCTCATAGAGCTTGGTCAACCTCCATCCTCGCGCCGAACTCACAGCAGGGATAAAATCCCCCTTCTCAGGCGCCTCACCCATCCAGGGCACCTGGGAGCTCTTAGGCACCTGTGTTAACAGGCGCCTGGGAGGTGGCTGCCAGTCCAGGGCGCCCTGTTGCTCTGGGGCGCCTGTTTCAATACAGGCGCCCAAGAGGTCTTCTTCCAGGTCGCTTGTGTTCGTTTGCCTGCCTTGTTTCCAACTTTTAGGTACCTACAATACAATCAAAAGACAAGACAAACATGCAGATAATCTTAATCTTAAGGACTTGGTTCTGACTTCGGATTTTCGCGAAACCCTAGGTCGAACCGACGCCTAAGTTCCCACCCCCGGGAACGCGCCTTTCACCTACTCTTCTCAGGAGACGGTTGACATCCGGCCCATCCAGTTGGACTTTTACTTAGCGTTCGATACTCTCGGATCTCGAGACGTCCGAACCTCAACCTGTCTCTACTTTTGTCCTTAGTCATCGCTCAGCTAAGTTGCTCAATCCCTCGGACCAAGACTTCGTGCCCAAACCCTAGGTACATGACTTTTGCCCAGTTTCACTCACCAGGTCTTAGTGCCCAGCTTCAATCACCACGTCTTATTGCCCAATTCCACAAACCAGGACTTAATGCCCAACCCTCGGTTAGGTCTTAGGTGCCCAGCCCTCGGCCAGGACATAATGCCCAATTCTACGAACCAGGACTTAGTGCTCAATCCTTGATCAGGACTTAGTGTCTAGGTTAACTAGGACTTTTCATCACTTTGGTCCAGTTTTCTTGACTACCCTTCCCTTGTTCAATGTATCACTGACTTAAGCATATTGTCAAACATTAAAACACTTAGAGGAGGACATCACTTATGCATCTTGCACCAACATTCTTAAACACCCTGTCCGTAGCAGCTCAGCGGTGGTTCCAGAGGCTGCCACAGGGTTTCGTCAACTCCTTCGTGGAGTTCAGGACAACCTTCCTTCACCATTTCACGAGCAGTTGTCGCTACCAGAAGACAACACTTAATCTATTCGCCCTCAAGCAGAAGCCTAAGGAACCACTCAAGGTGTACATCCAGAGGTTTAACAGGGTAGCGCAAGATGTGCCCAGCGCAACATCAGAGATACTCGTCAGTGCCTGTACCCAAGGGCTCGTTGAAGGGGACTTCTTTCGATCCTTAGTAAAGAAGCACCCTACCAGTTTCGATGATTTGCTGGGGCGCTCCGTCAAGAATGTCAATGTGGAAGAAGTATAGTACGCCCATCGTAAAGATCCGGTCGGAGCCCCCCCTCCGGCGGCTCCTCGATCAGACAGGAGGGAGCCCCCGGCTCCAGCTCGGGGAAAAGATATTCACCCTGGGAAGGACCAGTGGGCTGGTAGGCACCGACTGGTTGAGACAGTAGACACCGAGCAGCCGGAGCCATCACCAAGATACTGTAGTTACCATGGCAGCTCGACACATTCCACTGAGGAGTGTCACGCCTTGAAGAAGAAGTTCGGCGAGAAGGCAGATACCAAACCTCGAAGAAAGTGGAATAAGTCGGGGTATCGTAGAAGGTCGCCAAGGTGAAGCTTTTCTCCTCGACGACAGCATGCCGGGGAAAACGAGGTCAGACATCGGTCTCGATCACGATTGTGAGGTAGGAGTCGGGGGCCTGTACCCCGAGGATCTCTCTCCTTAGAGAGAGACACCCAGATGGGCAAGGCCCCCATGCGTGGTCTGCCCTCGGGTCATGTGGGAGTCATCTCCGGAGGACCTACTGGAGGGGACTCCAATCGGGCAAGGAAGTCTCATACCAGGAGACTAGAAAATTACTCCATTGGAACTAGCCGGAGTCAGGAACCCGACCCTACAATATCTTTTGGACCTGCCGACTTGGAAGAAGTGGAAGCTCCCCATGAAGACGCCATAGTGATCGTAGCTCATTTTTCTAACTACGAGGTTAAGCGCATCTTTGTGGACACGAGAAGTTCCATGAACATCTTATATAAAGCGGCTTTTGAACATATGCAGATCGATGAAGAGGAACTGCTCCCGGTCTCGACCCCACTGTTTGGCCTTACGGGGTATCGAGTACAACCGATAGGGCAGATTACCCTGTCGCTCTCCTTGGGAAGTGATGCACTGGAGATGACCAGAAGGACTCCCTTCTTGATCGTGGTTGCGCCCTCCTCCTATAACGCCATCTTGGGTTGACCTGCGCTCAGCACTTTCCAGGCAGTGGTCTCTATGTACCACAAGAAGATAAAGTTCCGGGTAGGTGACTGGGTGGTGGAAGTCAGGGGAGATCAGCTGGTATCTCGACGATGCTACAGCGGGGAGGTCCGAACAAAGCCCCGGAAGAACCCAAGGGGTCTTGAGGGCTAGCTGAAGGAAGTCATGCACATAAGGAGAAGGTCCAGGACCAGGGAGGCCCGGGCTAGACAATCGTCTCTGACTCTCCCTGTCCCGATAAGATTTGCATTATATAATAAACGCCCTTTTGTGTATTTTTGTTGCCTTGTAGCAAACTCAAGTAATAAAAGGTGACGCCTCCTCAAGAGTATCAATGTACTACCGGAAGAGTCAAAACCCTAATACCTCGCGGTGCAGCCGATGCCCGGGGTACTTAGGCTTGGTCTGGGATGCACACGCCCGACCAAGTACCCAAAACCCTAATACCTCGCGGTGCAGCCGATGCCCGGGGTACTTAGGCTTGGTTTGGGATGCACACGCCTGACCAAGTACCCAAAACCCTAATACCTCGCGGTGCAGCTGATGCCCGGGGTACTTAGACTTGTCTGGGATGCACACGCTCAACCAAGTACCCAAAACCCTAATACCTTGAGGTGCTGCTGATACCCGGGGTACTTAGGCTTGGTCTAGGATGCACACGCCCGACCAATTACCCAAAACCGTAATACCTCACCGTGCAACCGATGCCCGGGGAACATAGGCTTGGTCTGGGGTGCACACGCCAGACCAAGTACCCAAAACCCTAATACCTCGCGGTGCAGCCGATGTCCGGGTACTTAGGCTTGGTCTGAGATTCACACGCTCGACTAAACACACAAAACCCTAATACCTTGCAGTGCAGCCGATGCCCGTGGTACTTAGGCTTGGTCTGGGATGCACCCGCCCGACCAAGTACCCAAAACCCTAATACCTCGCGGTGCAGCCAATGCCCGGGGTACTTAGGCTTGGTCTGAGATGCACACGCCCGGCAAAGTACCCAAAACTCTAATACCTCGTGGTGCAGCCGATGCCCGGGATACTTAGGCATGGTTTGGGATGCACACGCCCGACCAAGTACCCAAAACCCTAATACCTCGCGGTGCAACCGATGCCCGGGGTACTTAGGCTTGGTCTGAGATGCACACACCCGACCAAGTACCCAAAACCCTAATACCTCGCGGTGCAGCCGATACCCAGGGTACTTAGGCTTGGTCTGGGATGCGCACACCCAACCAAGAACATAAAACCCTAATACATCGCGGTGCAGCCGATGCCCGGGGTACTTAGTCTTGGTCTAGGATGCACAAGACCGACCAAGTACCCAAAACCCTAATACCTCACGGTGCAACCGATGCCCGAGGTACTTAGGATTAGTCTGGGATGCACACGCCTGACCAAGTACCCAATGTTGAGGCAATCTGTGGTCTGGAGTGACCAAGTGTTTTGATGTTTAGCCAAAGGGTTTAAGTTAGGTTTACCCTTGTTATCTCATATGTGTATGTTGAGTATGCAGGATGTACAGGTTACACATATGGACTTGACTGGACGGCCTCGGTACGGTGAATGGTGACATGGAGACAAGCTGGAGGCTTGTATGCACCCGAGGAACCTTGGAGAGCAGGGACGATGAGCTGATGGGCGCGGACATCGAGGCATCCGTGAAGGATGGCATGGAGGCAAGCTGGAGGCTTGCGTGCATCCCAGGGATGGGAGCCGAAGATGAAGAGGACGCGAAGGCAACAGTCGAGGCTGCGGAGGAGGAGTCAGTCGAGTCGTGAGGGTTCGAGTGCGGAGTGAATGTACTCGGGAAGGGTTTCAGCTTGGGACCATTCGACTGCTCTGGGAGCAGTCGACTGGTAGGTGGCTGATGATTTGGCTGAGAATTCGAACGTTGGGGTGCAACGGTCGAATTTCAGTGGCACCAGTCGACTGCCTTGGGAGCAGTCGACTGGTGGCGAGGGTTTCAGCCCGAGTCCTATTTAAAGAGGACTTCGTGATGACTGAGATTCTCGACGAAACTCGCTTGGGTAAAGTGAGTTAGTAGTCTTTTGTGCCCAGATCTTGTGGAAGTGATTGTGGTGAGGTTTCTCCACCCACAAGGAGCGACGAGTGCTAGTCGGAGGTTATCCGGAGATTGATCCACCGACGGATTCTTGGATTAGTCACCCATCTGGGTGGATACCAAGTAAATTCCTACTATTAGCATTGTTTTTATTGTCCTTTGCATATTATTGTTTCCGCTGCGCTAACAACCTTGTAGAGACGTCAACGAAAAAGTGCTATTCACCCCCCCCCTCTAGCACGCCTGTCGATCTATCACCTAAAACCCTAATACCTCGTGGTGCAACCGATGCCCGGGGTACTTAGGCTTGGTATGGGATGCACACACCCAACCAAGCACTCAAATCCCTAATACCTCACGGTGCAACCGATGCCCGGGGTACTTAGGCTTGGTTTGGGATGCACACGCCCAACCAAGCACCCAAAACACTAATACCTCGCGGTGCAGTCAATGCCCGGGTACTTAGGCTTGGTCTGGTATGCACACGACCAACCAAGTATTCAAAACCCTAATACCTCACGGTGCAGCTGATGCCCATGGTACTTAGTGTTAGATCGTTACTCCTTGCTAGAGGGGGGTGAATAACAATTTCTCAGTTTTCTTTTCTACCTATGTTGTTAGTTGCGCAAGCGGAAATACAATAAAATAAAACTAACAACTAAACAATGCTAACAATACCTATTTACGTGGTTCGGAGATGAAGACTCCTATTCCACGACAATCCATGAGGTGGACGATCCCTCGATCCTTCGGCGGATCACTCTCCGGATGCCCTCCGGCTAGCTCGCGTAGCTCCTTGTGGGTGGAGAAACCTCACCACAACCTTGAGTACACCTCTGAGCATCTTAGACTACTAATGAGCTCTAACCAAGCTCATTTCGTCAAAAGCTCCCAGCCCAAACCAAGTTCTCTTAAATAGAACTCAGGGCTGTAACTCACGCTGGCAGTCGACTGCTCCCAGGGTAGTCGACTGCTCCGAGGGCAGTCGACTGCCCCCACTCAGATTCGACCGTTGACAGCCCAACGTTCGAATTCTGGCTACTTACCAGTCGACTGCTCTAGGGCAGTCGACTGGTCTCGGGTCAGAAACCTTCTGTGGGTTTCTATGCTTGCTGGCAGTCGACTGTTATATCCCAAGTCGACTGCCCAGCTTACAATCACACTCCTACTTGCTCCGAAGACCCTCCTCCTCGCATGCCTTCAGGTACACTCCCTTGGCTTGCCCCTTAAAGTCCTCTTCCACCGGCTGTCGTCCCTCGGATGCGCACACAAGCCTTCCCTTGGCTTGCCTCCATGCCACCCTTCACGTAATCCCTTGAAGTCCACTTCCCGGCTTGCCCTTGGAGTCTTCCTCCCTCGGCTCTTGTTCCTTCATGACTTAGCTGACTCTTTACCAGCAGTTTTGACTATTGCCTTCGCACCCTCTTCGTCTTCGGCCCTCATCCCTCGGATGCACACAAGCCTCCAGCTTGCCTCCATGCCATCTTTCACGTACGCCTCGAAGTCTATGGCCCTCGGCTTATCATCGCTGCTATCCATGGTCCCTCGGGTGCACACAAACCTCCAACTTGTCTCCATGCCGCCCTTCACCGTACTGAAGCTGTCCAGCTAAGTTAATATGTGTAACCTGCAATCCTGCACACTCACATACACATATTAGGCTGCGTTTGGTAGGGTGTAATCCACCCTGTAATGTAATCAAGATTACATTACATGGTGGATTCCTTTGTTTGGAATAACTTTAAAATCGTAATGTAATGTAATCTCGATTACAAAAGAGGTTGATGATTTGTAATTTGGATTACAAAACAAAACTGATGTAATCCGATTACATTATAGCTTGTAAAGTTGTCGGTCGGGCAGCATCGGTCGACGGTCGGCCGTCACCGGCCGTCGCCGCCCACCGCCCGCCGCCCATCGCCGTCAATCATGGTCGTCGGTCGTCGTTGTCGGTCGTCGGCAGCCAATTTTTGATTACATTACAGGATAGATTACCCTTCACCAAATGTAGCCTATGGTTATCAAAGATTACATACAACTCGTTATCAAACATAGTAATGTAATCTTGATTACATTACATTATATTACAACCCTGATTACATTACAGACTCGATTACATTACCCCGTACCAAACGCAACCTTAGATCACAAGGGAAAACCTAACTTAAACCCTTTGCTCAAACATCAAAACTCATGGTCACTCCGGACCATAGATTGCCTCAACAATCTCCCCCTTTTTGATGTTTGACAATACGTTTAAGTTAGGGAAACAAATAGCTATAATAAATAGCAACAACAATGCTAAACAACCATTTGGACTTACGTCGCCAAGACTCCATCCTGGACTTACACCGCCAATGCATATGCAAATGCAAATGCAAACAATCATGGATCCTATCCCAAGGCATCCCCACACCTAACCCTCCAAGTTAGGAATTTTCACCAAAACGGGCTTTTTAAAACCTATCTCAAGGCTCCCCCTACACTAGACTTACAAAGGCTTTTTAAGAACCTCTCCAAGGTTCCCCTTACGCCAAGAATGGAGCAACCATGCTCCCCCTCTTTCTAAGCTCCCCCTAGTCCTAGGGTTTCTTGCAAAGGCGTGTTTGGTTTCCCGAATTAAACCCAACACTTCTCCCCCTTTTCCTAACATCAAAAAGACTCCAACAATATCCCAATTATTGGATCTTTTAATCCCTAATGATCATAAACACTGTGTACTAACCCCCCATACACTTGTTTTACATCATTTAAACCCAAACCAGCTACTGGATACCCAATCCAGCCCTGACCAGTCGACTGCCCCCTAGGCCAGTCGACTGATACTCTGAAAATCAATTTTTCAGCATTTCTGACTCCAAATTCAGAAATGCATAACTAATTCCACAAATCTTTAAAAATTCTCAAATTTTGTGGAGAAGTTTATGGTACCATTACCTACTTGGGAAAAATACATTCAACAATGTATCTATCACCATTCCCAAGTTTGACACAAAACCCAAAACTTCCTATGAAAATTAAGGCAAACAAGAGGCAACCTCCCCCTTAACCTATGTCATCTCCCAATTTTCAATTTACCAAGGTTAAGTTCTACCCAACTTAACACCATAACACCAAGTTAAGTTATACCCCAACTTAACATCACACATTCTTTTGTCAAGTTAATCCTAACTTAACAACCCAAGTTTTCTACCCTAGAACCCTCTAGAAAATCCAAAAAACCCTGGAAAAATCTAAAAATTTACAAGCACATTTGCTAGGATATACCCTATCCTAGAAAAATATGATTTCATGAAGAATATCAAATGTGTTTGACTTTTGTACATCCTCTAATTTCCTCAATAATGATCATTTCGTATCAACTTTAAATTCTATCTATAATTCCATGTGTTTTCTAAAGCTTACCATTATAATTTGACACATGGAATTATCTTCAACTCTCCCCTTTTTCTTATGCATTCTTAATATGATAAAATCCCCTTCTTCTTATCTCTTAACCCTAGATAATTATGCACCTATCAATCTTTCTTGAATTCCATGATATCCATATAGCCTCATTTCATACAATCACCATTAAATCATGAGGCAAACCGTTATTCAAGGAGAATAAACAAGGATTTTAATTTTAAGGTCATATCCTTTCATTTATCAAGAACTTACCATTCAATATTAATTTAGGACCTTCAAATCATATAATATTATTCATAAAATCTCATAAGGTAACATGACCCTTTCTTATGCTTCCAATTTTGTAATTTCTTACTAACCAATCTACCTTTTCTTCTTAACCTTATGGGGCAGTCGACTGGCAAAACTTACAAAATGTTCCCATTTCCGGACCAGTCGACTGGTCCTGTACCAGTCGACTGGTATCTGAATTTCAAGTTTTCAAGCAGATTTCAGAAATGCCTAATTAATTCCATAAATCTCCAAAAAATCTGAAATTTCAGGAGAGATTTGTGGAGCCTATGTCTACTTGGGAAAAATATGTTTCCAAACAAATGTACTCTAGATCCCAAGATTGGCACAAAATTTCATTCTTCCTAAATTGTATCATTTAAACTTATCCCAAAAGTCCTAATTTTGGCCCCTTCTTAATGTATCTTCTCATTTCTGACCATGATACATTTCTGGCACTGAATTATATGGTATTTACACATTAAATCCTAATTTTATCAACTAGAATCCTATTCTCATCTTTTTCTTCATGAAACTCCTTTTAATGTGCCAATTCTCTAGAATTTAGACTCACCTTAGTCTTCCAAACTCTTTGGCACATTTCCTAGTCCACCTGGACTTCCTAGAAAAACCATCTCTTGAGATCCATTTGCTATGGATCCCAAAGGCTCCTAGAGCTCCCCCTTGAGCTCTTAGCCCTAGCCACCTCCCTAGGCGACTCAATTCTCACCAGACCACACCGGTGTGCACCCGGTGATTCTTGACCTACAAATCTAACCTTCTTAACCTTAGACACCTTGTCTTTGGTTAAGTCTTTCTCTTTCCCTTTAAATGTCACCCCCTTGCCATTTTTGGACTTCTCCTTCTTGCCATAATCATATGCTACTCCAGCATATTTCTTTCCCTTGGCATTGGAGACCTTAGACCGGTATCCCAACCCCGATCTATCATAGTTGGGTTTTAAACTACCCAACACCATATCTAACCTCTTAGATCCAACCGTGAATCTTTCTAGGGTCTTTTCCAATTTATCAAGTCTTGCCCTCAAGGCTTGATTTCCCCTTTCTAGACCTTTAACCCTAGAATCCATATGTCCACTTTAGACATTCCTAGACCTACCCATCTTCCTAGGCATGTGTCTCCCCTTCTTAGGATTAATGCCTTGATTCTTAGGTCCTAAGATCTTGGATTTCTCATGATGCATGCTTTTCCTAGGGTTTTAATCTACCTTGTTAACGTTACTTCTATCATTATATTTAAAACCATGATTATGCACAAGCAATCAATTTTCATTGATTCTAGCATGCATGGAGGAACTTGAATTTGAATTGCATTGTAATTTAAAGTAAGGGATTACCTCCCTTACCCTTGTAGTTCCTCCTTGTT
>JAGFNQ010008110.1:0-52250 GCA_024364735.1 Boesenbergia rotunda | reverse complement strand
GGAGTTTTGTTTCTCGTTTGGGTTGATGGACACATCCATGCCCAACTTGAACCTTAACATGTTCAAACCATGGAATTAGTTTATGAATAATATAGTTGGAGTCAGAGGTCAATCCTTAGTTTTGGTTGTTGGACACATCCAAGCCTGACTAAACGGTTGAATGAGCTCCAACCATATTAAAACTATTTCTTGATTAATGGGTCAGCCTTAAGCTTGGAGCATCGATTTGTTGTACCACAGCCAAGGTCGATGTGAAGAGAGGTGCAATTGGGTGCTATGTATAATGTTGCATACTTGTTAATGAGTTAACAACCCAATGATTTATGCAAACATTCAATTAGTTAATAGCATAAAGTGATAGTTACATATATCTGATATGTAATCGGTATAATTACCTACCTTCATAGCTAAGAAAAACTTGATGGCCACAGCCATGGTAGTTCTTATCTATGGTTGGATATCAACCTATTTGGAGATGTTCCTACGATCTCCCGAATTGATAATAAGGGTGACTCAATTCGTAAAATAAATAGGATTTAATTTATGTATGATGATACATTCTTTAATCATTCTTCTCACATAATCTCAATTTGTATTTCTAGGATAATCACTCGATCATGTCTTCCTTAAACTTGCGTTCCATTTTGGACACCAATAAACTGATTGGGCCGAACTTCATGGACTGGCTTCGAAACCTGAGGAGAGTCCTCAAGGCAAAGAAGCTTGCTAATGTCCTTGAAGATCAACTTCCCAACCGTCCTCCCGAAAGTACAACTCCAGACCAGTTTCCTGAGTTGCTCAACCTGCTGAAGACTTTAAAGCCTTCTGTGAAGCAGGATCTAAAGACGGTACTGTTAGTTGGTTCCTCGAAGAAAGGTTCTAAGAGGAAGGCCAAAGAACAGAATAAGGGAAAGGAGAAAAAGGCCAAAAAGACTGAAAATACCCTAAAAGGCACTTGCCATCACTGTGGCAAAGAGGGTCACTTGCGAAGAAACTGCAAGATTTATCTTGAGTCCTTGAAAGAGAAGGCATCCGATGCCCCATCCTCTTCAAGTATCTTCGTTATTGAATGTCACTCTATTTTCTCAAATACCTGGGTACTTGATACTGGGTGTAGCTCACATATATGTAATAACATACAGGGGCTAAGGAATAGAAGAAGACTCGTCAAAGGAGAAGCGAATTTGCGAGTTGGAAACGGAGCAAAGATTGCTGCTGTCGCCATCGGAACATATTTGCTAAAGCTTCCCATTGGACGTGTCTTAGAATTGGATAATTGTTATTTTGTTCCTTCATTAATAAAGAACATTGTATCTATTTCATGTTTAAATGAAAAGGGTTATCATTTAACTTTTAGTAACAATTGTTGTTACATAACTTTAAATGGCGTTCTCTATGGGAATGGAACTTTATGCAATGACATCTACATGTTAGATTTATCCAGTGACGTTTTCAATATCGAAGTTAGCAACAAACGTGCTCGAATAGATAATCGAATAGACTCCTACACTTGGCATTGCCGTCTTGGCCATGTTAGTAAGAAACGCATGACCGAATTACACCGATGTGGAATTTTGGAATCATTTGAACCCGGTTCATTTGATACATGTGAATCATGCTTAAAAGGCAAGATGACCAAATTACCCTTTTCCGGAAAAGGTAATCAAGTGGGAGAATTGCTTGGTCTTATACATACTGATGTATGTGGACCAATGTCAACTCTTGCACAAGGAGGCTATAGCTACTTCATCACCTTTATCGATGATCACTCACGATTCGGGTATGTGTTCTTGATGAAACACAAATCTGAAGCTTTTGAGAAATTCAAAGAGTTCAGAAATGAAGTAGAGAAACAGCTTGGCAAAAGTATTAAGATACTTCGATCCGATCGGGGTGGTGAATACTTAAGTCAAGAGTTTCAAGATTATCTTAGGGACAATGGGATATTGTCCCAATGGGATATTGTCCCAATGGGATATTGTCCCAATGTGATATTGTCCCAATGGGATATTGTCCCAATGTACTCCGCCATATACACCACAGCATAATGGTGTATCTGAGAGGCGCAACCGAACTTTGATGGACATGGTTAGGTCTATGATGAATCATGCAACTCTTACAAAATCCTTTTGGGGCTATGCACTTAAGACAGCTGTTTACTTGCTAAACAGAGTCCCGACCAAGGTAGTCTCTACTACTCCATATGAGATATGGAATAGTAAGAAACCTCACTTAACTCACCTTAAGATATGAGGTTGTCCTGCTTATGTGAAGCGGGTTGTATCAGACAAATTGGATGCTAAGTCTGATAAGTGTCTATTTATTGGATACCCTAAGGAAACGAAGGGTTACCAATTCTATCATCCCTTGGAACAAAAGGTGTTTGTTTCAATGCATGCTGTATTTCTAGAAAAAGATTTCTTTTGTAAGAAAACAGTGGGAGTGGCATTGAACTTGATGAAGTTCAAGAAACTCTAATAGACATTACAGAGACACCTAGTCTAGACCCACAACCGATAACTCATAGTGATGAGCTATCGATTGAACCTAAAATAACACCACCTCTTCGTAGGTCTGATAGGACACGCAATATTCCAGAGAGATACGGATTTCTCATAAGTGAATCGAACGACGTGTTGCTCATAAGCGATGACGAACCTATCAGTTATGAAGATGCTCTGAAAAGTTCAGAAAGGGACAAATGGCTTGAAGCCATGAAGTCGGAAATGGATTCCATGTACGAAAACCAAGTATGGGACTTGGTTAACCTACCTGAAGGGATTAAGCCCATAGGGTGCAAGTGGGTTTTCAAGAAGAAACCGACATGGAAGGTAATGTTGTTACCTTTAAGGCTAGATTAGTGGCAAAAGGATATCGTCAGAAACAAGGAATTGATTATGACGAAACCTATTCGCCAGTAGCTATGCTTAAATCCATTCGGATGCTCCTAGCCATAGCAGCTCATTATGATTATGAGATATGGCAAATGGATGTGAAAACAGCTTTCCTTAATGGAAACCTGCTTGAGGACGTATACATGATACAACCTGAAGGTTTCACATCGGTTGATAAAACCAAAGTATGCAAGCTTCGACGATCCATATATGGACTGAAGCAAGCATCTAGGAGCTGGAACATCCGTTTTGATGAGACAATCAAAGAGTTTGATTTCTCACAAAATCCTGACGAACCTTGTGTGTACAAGAAGGTTAGTGGGAGTGCAGTCGTATTCCTAGTATTATATGTCGATGACATTTTACTTATAAGAAACGATATATCAGTTTTACGGACAGTTAAAATTTGATTGTCCAAAACTTTCTCCATGAAAGACCTGGGAGAAGTAACCTATATCCTTGGGATTAGAATCTATAGAGATAGATCAAAACGGTTGCTTGGTCTTTCGCAGTCTACATATATAGACCGAGTGCTAAAAGGGTTTAGTATGTCGGAATCCAAGAAAGGCTACCTTCCCATCAGGCATGGGATCAACCTTTCAAAGTCTATGTGTCCGCGCACAGAAGACGAGAAGATTTGCATGAATAAGATTCCCTATGCATCCGCGATAGGATCTATCATGTATGCTATGTTATGTACAAGGCCCGATGTATCATATGCTTTGAGCGTCACAAGCAGATACCAGTCGGATCCAGGAATGGATCATTGGGCGGCTGTTAAGACAATCCATAAGTACTTAAGAAGAACTAAGGATGTGTTCCTAATATATGGAGAAGGAGATATGGTAATACGTGGGTATACAGATGTCAGTTTCCAGACAGATAAGGATGACTCCAAATCTGAGTCTGGATACGTATTTACTTTGAATGGAGACGCAATAAGTTGGAACAGTTCCAAACAAGACACTGTAGCAGATTATACCACGAAAGCAGTTTGGATCAAGAAGTTCGTCTCAGAACTTGATGTGGTTCCAACCATTGATGAAGCAGTGCCGGTTTACTGCGACAACAATGGAGCTATTGCACAAGCAAAGGAACCAAGGTCTCATCAGCGATCCAAACACGTGCTCCGCCGCTATCATCTGATCAGAGAGATTATAAGTAGGAATGACATACAAATTGAGAAAATTCCCACTGAAAGGAATTTAGCGGATCCTTTAACTAAAGTCTTGCCTCAAAACAAGTTTGAGGGTCATGTTAGAGCCTGTGATATTGGATACCGTAGTGATTGGCATTAGGCCAAGTGGGAGTTTGTTAGTGATATGAGAGAAGTGTCCTAAGGCAATCGGCTTATGATTGTAAACATTTATTTTAATAAATGATAATTCACTATTTGAGTATACATGTTTGTGTATTTGATTGGGATCTTAAACTCATCTACTGAATGTCCGCAATACAACTCACAACATAAGAGAATTTGTGATGGGATCACAACTTGTGATTATCTCAATATGTGCAAATGTGAAGTATTGAAAATATCCCTAGTCGATGAATTGATAAAAACGGACACTATCAATTCTGTTGAGACTAGCATGGGTTATTCTCTAATCAGCTGATTCTCACTGGCTGGTGACATTGGGATGTCCGGAGATAAACATGGATGCTAGTTAAGGGAACTAGTTCATTGGAGTGACTAGCTGTAAAACTTCATATGGTTATCTATATAGATATGTCAATGAAGTTCTTACTGCAGCTTAAGTGCGATGTTCCTTTGACTTGCGGTGTTCAAGTCATCTTGGTCATAGAGACTTATACTTTAACATCTTAAGCAAGCATCTCCTAGGAGGTGTGGACCGAGGATGATTGGGTATAAGCCAAAGTGCCCGAAGATGTTTGAACAGCCTACAAAGGATTCACCACTCCTTGCGAGGAGATGTATACCCAGGCCTATCGTCGGATTGTTACTAAAAAAAAATCTCTGGCCAGAGTATATCATGTTAAGAGTGCGAGTCTCTTAAATACATGAGAGTAATTAGAAATCCAAAGGACGAGAAAGACATTACTTGGGCTAGGTGTGACGTAGTCAGCCTAGTGGAGACTGACACAAATAGACCGTGTCCTGAACCAAGTGGGTATAAGATGGTGAAGGGAATGGGGCACGATTCATTAGAGCTGCTGAAGGGTTTCGGAATTACTTCTGAAGTCAAACCGTTGATCTTTCGATTAATTGGGGATCATGATGTACTACTAGGTGCCACTCATGATCGTTCTATAATTAATGGGTTAATTGTAGACGGCCAACATAAATCGAAAGCCTATTTAGTCACACGCACTACGAGTAATCCGAGGGATTTAAAACGAGTTGAAAATTAGATTTTCCGATCAAGAGAAATAAGTTGAATCTGAGTTAATCAGAGGCGCAATGGAAGCTAAAAATGGCTAAGTCTTTTGAAGGCTTTTTGGGCGAATTAAATGAGTTTAATTCGCGTTGGTTCGGCTCGGTTTGGGCTGGCCAAAGAGGGTGCCAACCCTCCTTGGTTGGCCGGCCATTAAAAGGGAGAAAAACCAATTTAATTAGTTTAATTAATAAAATAAATCTAGTGCGATTTATTTTATAAATTATGGATAAATAAATTTGTATAAAGAAATTTATATAAATAAATTTGTAGAAATTTATTCTTTTTATGGAAGTTAAAATAATCCATGGAATGGTTTATTTTAATTTTATAAAATCAATTATGAATTGATTTTTTCATAATAAGAAATTTTATAAATTTCTTATAAAATTTATTCCATAATTTAAAAGAGAAGAAGAATTTGTTTTATTATAAATTAGTTATAATAAGACTCGGCTTAAACGGAATAATTAATAAGAGAATTTATAAGATAAATTTCTTATAACTAATTCCGTTAATTCGGTTTAGAGGGAGACTTAGCAAAGGAGTTGCTACTATATAAAGGAACCAAAGGCAAGCCCTTATTCCGAATCAAGTAATTGAATTAGAGCTCTCCCTCTCTCTCTTCTCTTCTCTTCTCTTCTCCTTCTCCCTTCTTCCCATTAGGGCCGGCGCCCACCATAGAGGAATTAGGGCCGGCGCACCTTGAAGCTTCATCCTCCATCTAGGGCCGGCGCAACTCCTCCATTAGAAGGTGTTGCCGTGAGCTTCAAGAAGAAGGAGAACCCGAACAAGAAGAAGAAGAAGCGGATAGCGACTCCTCTCTTCTCGGAATTCGATTCCGTTACTTCATTGGTTAGTTTCCTAATTTTTCTCTTGATCTTCTAAGTTGTGACCATAGAGAATCTAGTAGTTCTCGTCGGCACAAAACTTGTGACTTTGCGAAGTCATCCCGAAGAGAACTCGGCGTGGACGCGAATAGAGGCGGAGCTTCCAACGGACGCTACGGTTGGATCTCGTCCCTTACTTCGAGTTACGAAAGGTACTTAGTAAATTAGTTTACTTTTTTGCAATGTTTTATTTTATGACCATGTCAACACACCATAAGGTTGCATGCTAGATACGTGGTTAAAATAATTTAGGAAATTATTTTATGCTAATTCTTCCGCTGCACGTAAAAATTTTGAATTTTACGAACCCGTATCCTTGTCGACATGCACCCGGTCCCAACAAGGGGCGCCCCGGTTGACTTGGTCTACTAGCTTCTCAGCTGATTTCGCTTCGATCACTTAGTTGGCTTGGACCCAGGGCGCCCGAGGCATCCGGGGCACCCGGGACCATGAGGGCGCCTGGGACCATCAGGGCGCCTAGCCCAGTAAGTCTTCGAAGTGATTCTTGCTCAATTGGTTGTTTGGCTTTGACCTTGGGTGCCCGGGACCTCCCGGGCGCCTAGCCCAGCTGCTGCCTTTCTCCTTTGGGGTGTTCTGAGCTGCAGAAACACGTTCCTTTGGTCCCTGCATCCAAGGTTAGTTCCACAACAAACAAGGTAAGAAATGTTAAGTATTAACAGTCGTAGCTGTCTTGGTTCTGACTTCGGGTCTCCCAAATGGATCCCTAGGTCGAACCAACGCTTAATGTTCCCTCTATGGGGAACACGTCCTCACCTACTCCTCTCAGGAGAATTTACCTTTTGCCAACCGGCTCCTCCGGTTAGACTTTTGCCCAGCTTTACTCACCAGGTCTTCGTGCTCAATCTGCGACCAGGTCTTAGTGCCCACCTTCCGAGTAGGTCTTCGGTGCCCAGCCCCCGGCCAGGTCTTAGTGCCTAATTCCTCGAACCAGGTCTTCAGTGCCCAGCCCTCGGCCAGGTCTTAGTGCCCAACCCTTGGTCAGGTCTTAGGTGCCCAGGCCTCGGCCAGGACTTAGTGCCCAGTCCACGACCAGGACTTATTGCCCAACCTTATGTCAGGACTTAGTTGTCCAGCCCGTGGCCAGGACTTATTTCCTAGATCAACTAGGACTTTCCTGCACACTTGAGTAACTTTATTAGATCACAAATAGTACTACTTAACTTTGAATCCTTTGCCAATATCAAAACAAGGTTCGATATGGTGCTTCCTGCACCAATAGAATCATCATTACAATTGATTCATTCAGATATTTGTGGTCCAACGAATGTGAAGGCTAGAAATGGAAGTTCTTATTTCATTACATTTATTGATGATTTGGTCATGTGTATTTGATTTCTCATAAATCTGAAACATTAGATTGCTTCGATCATTATTTGAATGAAATTAAGAATTAATTAGAACGTAAGGTTAAAACCTTTCGCACTGATCGTGAAGGTGAATATTTGTCTGATCAATTCAAGATAATATGTAATGAGAAAAAGATTATTAGGCAACTAACTATCTCTGGAACTCCACAACAAAATAGAGTTGCTGGAAGAAAAAAATCAAACTCTTCTCGAAATAGTTAGGTCGATGATGACTCAAGCTAATTTGCCTATTTTCTATTGAGGAGATGCATTATTAGGTACAACCTATATACATAACCGAGTATCTTCTAAATTTGTTCCATTTATATCATATGAACTTTGGACAGGCAGAAAACTAAATTTGAGTAATCTGAAACTCTAGGGGTCAACTGCTTATATTCATGACAAAACTCACAAATATGAAAAATTAGGACCCAGGGGTATAAATTGTATCTTTGTAAGATATTTTGATACCTCTAAGGGTTATATTTTCATTGGTGAGCAACAAGATGGAACCATCTCTAAAATAGAGTCACAAGATGCTAATTTTCTCGAAACTGAGTTCCTAACAAGAGGTGAAGTTGATAAATTGATTCCTCTATTTGCAATAGAGGAGGAGGATACTATTTCTTTATCAATAATCAAGAATCACAGGGGATGCCCGAACCTAGTCAACCTAGTGGGAGTGAATTGCCTATGAATGAGTCTCTTTCTCAACAGTCTAATCTACGAAGAAGTAGTTGTCAGATTATTCCTCAGAGAAGGTTTGACATTGAGAATGAGACATTAATGATTCTCTCAGTTGATGATAAGGAACCTCGAATAGTTGAGGAAGAATTGAAATGCTCAGTTAAGAAGAAATGAAAAGTTGCAATGGATGAGGAAATGGACTCCATGAAAAAGAATCAAGTTTGGGACTTAGTCGATCTTCCTCTAAGCCAAAGGTTATTGGGAATAAGTAAATTCTCAAAATTAAGAGGAAAGCGGATGGGTCGATTAATTGATACAAAGCTCGTTTAGTTGCAAAAGGATATACCCAAATGGAAAGTATTAATTTTGAAGAGACATTCTCCCCAGTTATGAAGTTTGTGTCAATACGTGTTATCCTAACTATAGTAGCACATTTTGGCTTAGAATTACATCAAATGGATGTAAAAACGACTTTCCTTAATGGTAGTCTTGATAAGGAAATCTATATGGCACAGCCAGAAGGTTATATAGCTGAGGGTTAAGAGAATAAAGTATGTAGACTTAAGAAGTCTATGTATAGACTAAAACAGACGTCAAAATAATGGAAAATAAGATTCACTAAAGTCATTTTGTTTTATGGTTTCGAAATGATCAATGAGGATCATTGTGTTTACCTAAAGAAGAAAAAAGAAAAGTTTATCATTTTATCATTGTACGTTGATATATGCTAATAGGTAGAAGTGACTTAAAGTTTGTGATAGAAGTCAAGTATTGGCTTTCATCGCAATTTGACATAATAAATATGGGAAAAGCTAAATACATCCTAGGAGTGTAGATCATTCATGATCGATCAAAAAAGCTTTTGGGTTTGTCCCTAGAAGCTTATATCACTAAAATGCTATAACACTTCAATATATCAGATTGCAACATTGAAAAAACACCTACAACAAAAGGTGTTATTCTGAGTAAAAATATGTCTCCCAAGACTCCTAAAAAGGTAGCCGATATGAAGAAAAAAATCATATGACAGTGCTATTAGTAGTTTGATGTATAATATATTGTGTACTCGTCCTGATATAAGTTATGCTGTCAACTTAGTTAGCCGTTTCCAGTCAAATCTGAGACATTGGAAGGCGGTGAAAAGGATATTCAGATATTATAAAGGGACAACAGATTATTGTCTCTGCTTCCAAGAATCAAAATTGAGTCTGAAGGGCTACACAGATGCAGATTCGGAAGGGGACCTTGATGATAAAAAATCTACATCTGGTTATATTTTCTTGCTAAATGGTGGCGCAATCTCATGGAACAGCAAGAAACAGGCTTGTGTAGCGCTGTCAACAATGGAGGCTGAATATGTGGCTTGTGCAGTGGTTGTACAAGAAGCTATCTGGTTAAAAAGATTCTTAAAGCATCTGAAGATTGTTGGACAGTGAAAGTCCTGTTACATTGTATTGTGACAATCAAGCTGCTATAGCTTTTTCCAAAGATCCTAAATATCATAGCAAAGGCAAACACATAGAAATTAAATATAATTTTGTAAGGGATATTATTGACAAGAAAAATATAATTCTTGAGTAGATCCCTACACGAGCTATGCTTGTAAACCCTTTTACTAAGTTATTAACTAAAGAGTCATTTCATGGACATGTGAAGTCTTTGGGATTATGCAAGATGTAACATATTGTAAAGACTGCTATATTTATGAAATGTCAGATCTATTTAGTATAAATGTACTTGTTACATTTGGATAAAATTATTAATGAGTATATTTGCAGGTTGAGATTGGTTCACTCACATGGATAATCATCTCTATTTGTTAAGTATAAATAGAGGTAAGCCTATTACTTATGAGACAACTTATATAATTGTGAATAGAGGCATACTCATAAATTGAGATCCCTTGATAATTGTGTCAAGATGAGATCATTTATGTAATGATCGAAGTAAATGAGCCACCATTTATTAAACCTATTAACGACCATATTAGAATTCATAAGTTGAATTCAGATTAGACATTAGGTATGTCTAGATCGAAATCTGTACGATGTTAAATATTTGAGCAAAACATGTATTCTTTTTGGTAAGGAGAAAAATATCGTAGCATGTGATTCCTACCACATATGCTATAGCGACAATAAAAGTAGTAGAAGAAGAAATCTCTGCTTCTCTACTATATGAGACCCTTGAAGTTATAAGTTAATCTCAATTTTACCCTAAGTACTATTTAGTTGTCTACTTGAAGTTCTAATCAGTATCTGCTACTTTAGTGTGTATTATATTAACTATGGATAATTCAATCTATGGAGCATAACTAGGATAGCGACGGATTAGAATGAGTAGATTCTAGCTAAAAAGGAATATTAAAATTGATTTACATATGTGGTACTTATTCATTGGTCGACCATTTACATTTTTCGTTGAGTACTTAAAATGTAATTTTAAATAATTCTATTAATTAAAGATGTTCATATGGATGTAAATATTTAATCTAGGATAAATGCAAGTTATTGATGTCTCAGATTCGTTCTATAGAGCAGCTAAGTTAAGTGTAGCAACTTTCTTAGCAGTAATTGCTTAGTGTGTTTGTTGTCTCACGAACCATATTTTCTGATGTGTGAATTAAATGTTTTTACATAGTCTTTGTGGCTATATGACCTTTATGGATTGACTTGAACGAGTGAGAGATGTTGGACGTGTACATTGAATGCTGACGTTGAGGAAGAATAAGTATCGTTGTTCATTCTCTTCCTCTTCCTCTTCAGTGCATTATGTACAATTAGAGTACACACTATGAGGAAGGTAAAAGCTTACCTTCTTCTCCTATATAAGTTCGTCCAAGAAATTCATCAGGGAGAGGAATTCATCGCAAAAAGAGAACAGAGAGGGATTTGGTTCGTGGCTATCAGAGAGTTGTTCGATTCGTTTGTGATTGCTATTCTGACAACAAGGAAGAGATCAAGATCTCCCCTACATCAATCACTGTAGGATTTTAATATTTTGAACATATATTTCATGCTAGAGTTCTAACAGATCACACATAGATTGTTAGAACACGTGAAGAAGTATGATTATACAAAATATGAATATGGGTGAGGTGACAATATGATACTGCAGAGATATAACAATGTGACATTTTCTCTACTATGATATGACGCTCAATTAATGAAGAAAGAGGTATTATTTTTCTTCAACAGTACTATAAAAGGAATTCGCTTTAGCAAGCAAAGGTACGTATATGTACACATCTTCACAAATACTTACTCTTATTAATATTAAGCTTCTATATACACGTCTTCACAAATACATACTCTTATTAAAATTAAGCTTCTCTATTCCCTCCTATCAAGCTTACTTGAGTGTCAAAGTGATTGAATCGGGATAACTCCTAATCTCTATTCTAATGCTCCTATTCTCTCTTCCTCTCTGGTTTCACATACTTTTCTAGTGGCCAATACTCTTTTCAACACACAAAAACTTCGTCAATGCAACAAACAGTTCACTAGTGACTTAATCGTCAAAGATCTCATACTAGAACAATAAATATATTAAATTCCATCATTTATATATTTAATTTGTGTGTATTTCCAATTGAATCAGGTCATATTATATTATCATAAATAAATAAATAATATATTTTTCCTATTTAAATAAAAATTAAAAAATACTAGCTCACTCAAGCTTTAAATAAATTTGTGAAAAAAAAATCCAATATAAGCCGAGCCCATTAGCATCAAGCATATTTATTTAGGGGGCGCTTGGTGAGCGATTTAGAAGGTGAAATAGAAATAAAATAGATTTCATTCCCATTATGATACTTGATATACGGGAATCGAAATCAAAATAAGGATATGATACCCTTGATTTCATAACCCACCCCCCACTAAGTTATCACCAAACTCATACACCCCTCAATCAAACCCATTATTATTTTCATTGCCAAATTTATACCAAACACCCCCTTAATATTTTTGTAATAGCAAATGAGTATGACTAAACTCTTATCAAAACAAATATCAAATTTATAAGCATATTATCAAATTTATAAGCATATTTAGTTAATACTTTTATAATATCAAAAGAATATGACTGAACTCTTGTCAAAACTAGTATCCTTGTTTGTTATGAGCATTCCATTCATTTACACTCTTATTTTTCAGATTTACTCATGGTGCAGTCGCAGACAATAAGCTTAACCTCCTTGCCATGAAAAAAGGGCAACTACAAAATTCTTGCTCTCTTTCCATTTTCTTTCACTGCACATACCAAAAAATTATTTTCCCTACAACCCAAACAGATCAATAAAATGTTTGGGCAGTTCTTTTACCTGCTCGGCCTTCATTATACACCACATACCTCATTTAGGTGTTAACACAGTCAGTCTCTACAGTCCTAAAATTTATGTTTGCATATCTACATTCTTCACATTCAAGCAGCGAGCGTTGCCTTCAACGCATTAGCATGGCACCTTGATGCTCATTGTTTCCACAACTCTCACGATCCATTTTCCTTCCAGCAGAACTAGCATCCAAGCAAGATTCGCCTCGTCCGAGCTCTGAGAGTGTTCCAGTTTTTTGACTGCTTCTGATGAATGAGTGAATTAAGGGACACTCGAGGGGTTATTTGGATTGATAGTTTAGCTCTCCAGAGTTTTCTTCCGTGCTCGTTGACTCCCTTGTGCTCTCGGTGCTACATGAGGAACCCTCATCAAAAAGAGAAGAGCTATCGCTGGAAGAATCAGTTGGAGAACAAAGTCTCTGGTCGAATGGATCCCGTGGCAGAAAATTGTCATCCTCCCTCTTTATTTGCTGTTTGGGCAAGTCTTTACTTTCCTCCATATTAGAGGAACCAACTGGCTTTCCCTTGGCTTCTTTGCCACTAGTCTTCCTTGGTGGTACAACATCATAGGCCATTGCTTTCCTCACCGACCTCGGAGCACGTGGCAAGCACCTGTTTGAAACATCAGAATAAGAAATTTCAAAAATAAAATAAAATAAAATAGATAAAGAAGGAAAGAACATGCAGCTTCAGCACATGTAACATCATCACCTGGCATAAAGAAGTATGTATGGACCTTTTGACAAAACCTTTTCAAGCTCCACAGATTTTACCTGCTTAAAATTCAGATGGTGATTCACTCACTGGACGTGCATACATTTGTTTAAAGCCAGGAAAATAGTTCTGGAAATTTAGATTAGTCCATCTTAAAATCTGGAGAAGTTGAGTACCTTGCTATCATTGATCTTATACCATTTGCTCTGTGTATCTTTTACATAACAGACATAATGACCAGAAGACGTTGAATTCATAACATCTTTATGAACAATCGCCGCATACAGCTGGTAAACGGGGGATGCATCATCTCCACTCATATAACGCGCTAAATTAAGATACTCAGGAAACTGAACTGACTTGTTGATTTTTCCAAATTCACCAGACTGTAGAAAGAATCAAAGACAAATCAAACTGAAGGTTTATCAAATGAATTCAGAATATAAAACTATAGCCAAATAGACAAAAAAAAAAACCTAGTTAAGACCAGAGTGATTACCTGAAACCGCTTCAATACAATGGTTAAAATGTTGGGAGCCTCCAATATCATCAATCTCTTTCTTGCTCGCTCATATGACTTGCATCTGATGTGCAATGAAAGATGGTATAAGATAACTAGTAAACAAGAAGAAATCTTTAGCAGTTTAGCCTCAGCATTAACTTTTGGAGCTCAAGAAGATGGTAATGCAAATAGTATGGGCAAGATAATGCTATCATCTGCTGTAAAGGAGGGATAGGATGTGTGCGGATATGCAAATCTACCATCTACTAACTTCATTTATCTATTTGACATCAATAATCTAGCTTGAAATACCCTTACCACAAAAAATAACTTGAGAGTTACGATGTCAAGATAGGTTTATTTAGCAAAGGCAGAAAGCGGATTCATGTATTTAAAAATATTTTATAATCCAGGCATTTTTCATTTTCTTCTTCAAAAGAATCATAATCCAGTTTAGGTCATCCATGCCAATCAGGGGCTAAACAATTTACCAACCTGCTGCAGTCATATTTGTTCTCCCCGTCCAAAATTTCCGGAGATGTAAAATGATGAAGTGCTTCATCAAGGGTAGCAATGTCTCCATGTATCTCCAGAGTAAGGTCCATCATTCTTTCATGACGTTTGGATTTGACCTTACACTTGTTGCACCTTATCTGCATTCAGAATATCAAACACTTAACCTTTGCTAAGTTCATAAAATAACAAGACTTGGCATTTCTAGTAAACTGATCAGTAATAGAGTAACTAGATCTACAAACTAAGTTACCTTGGACAGCAAGTAGCCACCAAAAGTTTGTTGTATGAGTGTTGTTTCCACTGCCAACACACTATCTGGTTTTGCTCCAGCATCTTTTAAGCATTCAGACTGCATAACATCAACTGCATACCTGCCAAAATGCATAAACAAAGATTATGTCAGTAAGTATAACCAACTAATGAGAAAGGAGGCATGTTTGTATAGTTTCCTCACAATCTTTCCATATCCCAATCACTCAAAAATGTTTATATAGCTTTCTAATTGGGTTACTATGCAAGAATCAACAAATTGCCACTAAATATTTGAAACGACTTAAACTCGCCAAACTTCATTTAGAAACATTGGTCTGAAGGTGCAAGATGTAGGTTGGAGGATGACAAGATGTTAATGTTTATCCTCAAATGTGCACATGCCATTGTCTTTTGCAATCAAGAGCCATGAGTATCGAAGAAGAGACATCTGGTGCAGAAAGTTAACTGGAGTGGGCAAAATATGAAATCTGAATCCTTGACGCATACTGTGAAAATGTTGGTTTAAAAATTTGCCAGTATGCTACCATGATCCATGCCAAAACAGCTTATACAACATTCAAAATATTAGCTTTCACTATAAGGATAAAAACATATGCAAAAAAAAAAAGTAAAACTATAAAGGTAGCATCTGATGCAAAAACTAACCTAAAAAATTCATGGGCATCTTGCTGCTGCCCAGGACTAAAATTCTTTCCCATATTGTGTAAATGGGAGAGTACCCCCAGAGGGGATACAGGTGATTGACCTTGCTTTGTGTGCATCACAAGATTCTGTAGTTCGCATGTAAAGCACCACTCTTTCTTTGGACCTAGTCATGGAGTCACACTTTTTTTTAAAAAAAATGATGTATTAAATAAAAAGAAATAACCAAATCAAGTAATCATTAAACATACATTTCAAGGAATGAAGACCTTCAAGGAGATATGCCGACAGTGGCCGAGTAAATGCCAAACACTGGAGAACAGCATTAGCATAGCAGCTACAATTCAAAAATGGACATTCTGAAGTGAGTTAATGGCGACCAAAGTGCTCCAACATGATAGATAATATATTAAGATAAGCTTATATGGTTCCTTGTCTTATATATATAAAATCTGACATCCAGAATTGCAATCAGCCTCAAATTTGTAATAAGTAAAATTTCTTGTGTATAAGATAAATATAGGCAAGTTGATCATTGAACAAGCAGTCAATAAAACTTAAGTAACAGAAAATTTTAAAACAGTTGTTGGAACCCAAACATGGGTCAATTAGGTGCCACAATGATAAATGATAAATGATAAAATGAAGAGAGTGGAGACAATATGAACATCAACAAATCAATAAATATTCTAATTTGGCAATAATTTAACTAGGGTTGAAGGTACCGGCGATGGGTTTCTAAGGAGGTTAAACTAAACTCTATGTACTTTAAATAAAAGTGATTTAATACATGACTTTATCTAGCTTGTAATACATTGGCATACGTTGATGTGCTTGCCCTTGCCACATGGTGACATGCAGCTTAGTATAATTTGTTTGGCTAGATTATGATTAGCTAGGAAGAATTAAAAGCAGTAGTTGTAAGATCGAAGAACTAAGTAGAAAAAAAATAGCATGTGATATCCTTATTGACAAATGCCAGAGAGCAGAATTTTACTACCTGTTGCCACAGTTGGTAAGACCACAAGGATGCAACTGAATTTTGCCAGGGTTGTATAGTTTGATAAATAGATCGAATGGGAAAAGCATCTGTAACATTAAGATAAATTAAGATAGATGACTTGGGGAAACAAACCATTGGAGTCAAAACAGATTTGCAATTTTACACACCCCCAAGCACCCAACTGTATATACTACACATATATGTGATGATACGGGACAACTTACGAATTCTGGAGGGTAATTCCTTGACGTTTTATAAGGTATAGGCTGCTTGAGAAATGCCTTTGCAGGTGTTGACAGACTCTTTAAGGTAGCACCAGAAGCATCATCTGATCTAATTGATCCTCTAAGAGCATTGCCAATTTCCATGTATTCACAGGAAGTGATGGTCTGACCACCACTGCTATATGATAATTGATTAGAAGCAAATGGTAAGGATCTCAACGTACAAGAAATAAGTGTCTGTGTTTCAATTATTGTCCCATTAGCAACAGGATCTGATGCCTCCAGGTTTGAGGCTGGGGCCTCATTGTGCTCTGTCTGAGATTTAACCTGTAATAATGTAGGGGCAACTGGTTCTGAGGACTTTGTAGACACTGACATTGCATTTGCTATAGCAGCAACAGAATTGGATGATGTAACCGGTTCTTCAGGAGAAATTTCTAAGGATCTAGGAGATGCAACGGCCTTAACCTTATCATTAGCAGATAACTTCAGGAGAAGCTGCTCTGCCTGGGATTTCACCTTTGATGTGATATTTGCATAAGGCTCAGGAATCAATAAGACAGAATGATTTGCATGATAAGGATCAGCCCAAGTTCTGGGGTTCGTAGTAGGAGTATCAGAAGATGAAGTCTCTCCAAACCTAGCATCAAGAACTGGGCTTGGATTGCCACCGTTGGGAGTGCCATCAAGTATCCTATTACTTAAAGCTGAACCACTAGCTATTGATGATGCAGAAAAACCGGCAGAAATGCTTTCTTTTGCAGAAAACTCAACAGAACTGCTTTCTTCTGGCTTGTCCTTGAAATCATATGGGGATGTAGGTTTGAGTGCGGATGGCCTCTCTGGTGATTCGACTGCCTTGTTATTCAGCTCTTCCTTAGGCACAGACCTCTTCTCCAATAAAGCAGGCTTTTTGGGTTGCATTATCTCCGAATCAATAACATTCACTGCACCACTATTGCTATCGTTAACAATTGGAGGACGGCATTCATCTTTGTGGCCCTGTCTCCAATGAATGATCTGGCATTTTCCCGAGCTGCAATGAAAAAGATTTTGAATTTTCCAGATCATTGATACAAATTTCATCAAGTAGACAAAGACGTGAATAAGACATATATTTAGATGCTTGGTCGAGATGACTTGAAATTAAAAATCCAACAAAACTGTGATAGATATAAGGCTGGGCAAAGATTCAGGAACCCATAACAAGCAATGATTACAAAACAACTCCAACCAACACTAACCCAGTGATCAAAAACAAAACAAGAGGGCAGAGCATTTTACCTTGCAAAACCCTAACTGAAGAAATTCAAAAAGGAGACTGAAACCTGAAAACACGCCGAACGGCACACTTCGAGAAATACTCGCAATTAAGAGAAGAAAAAGGGAGAAAATTTCGCGTTCCCTACCAGTATCTGACAGCCTTGCACTGTGCGCACCTCGCCATTGCAGGACCGAAGCACACGGGGCATTCCAGCGGCCACGCCGGGGATTCCCTCTCCGCACTCCTAACCGCAGTCGAAGTGGCCACGTAGGCCTTCATTGCCTCCGCCTCCGCTTGAATAACCTCCTGGGAAGCAAGGAAAGCCATCTGACGGACCTCTTCCTGCCTCGCCATCGCAAGTCGCCACCTCCGCTGGACCACGAAGGCGAGCAAGGGACCAACGAGGAAGACGACCAGCGGCGCCCATGAAATCCGTAGGTATACTTCTATAGGCATTTTCCCACCGTCTAAATCCGGAAGGCAGCTCCTTTCTCTGGACAACTCCACCGAGCCAGACGCCACATATATCCACCTCGCCGGCCACTCCGCAGCCGAGAACCGCCTCTTTCACTCCCCGATATATTTAAGCGACTACCCCTCCTTCCTTATGTACGCTTCTGGTGCAGTGAGAATCCTTCGCCGGCGACGCCGGAGAGAAAGTACAATAACACAACTGGCGATGTTTAATGGCGATAAAATAAATAACAAGGACACAAATGGCAGGGGGCAAAACGATACGGTGGCCTTTCAAGAACTCATAAGCTAAACCTCAATTCCTATAATCTCCGTTAAAGGTAATCGACAAAAAATCAAAATAAAAATATACTAAAACAATTTATTTTATCAAATATTTAGTTTCAAAAATAGAAAAATAATTAAATTCTTATTTGTATAGATTGATTCCATATTCAAATATGAAACAATTTATTTTGGTTTGATATATTTGTAAAGGTTCTGCATTATCTTATTGCTATTTTATTTATTTATTTAGAAACAAATTAAAAATGAAGGGTATATTTCTATCCATTTTTAACCTGACATAAATGTAAATTAAGTAATCAAATAAATTAAAATAATTTTTTAACGGGAAGTCGCTACCGATATATATACTTTATCGATATATATATATATATATAATAAATTTACAATTATTTAAAGTTTGTCCCAAGTGTTTAAAATAATAAGAATAAATTGAATTGGATAAAAAGGAATCAATCGAAATGACATCACGATGCCGGTACTTTAATATCCCAACAGCACACGGTTGACTAATTTGATTGGGTCGGATGATGCTATGAGTCATGCGGACATTCGAATATTAGCATTAGAACATTCACATTTACTTCTTTAAATATAAAATTTATTTTAAATTTAAAAAAATAATAAAAAAATTTATTCTATCTATTTTTTAAATTTAAATTTTATAAATAATATTTTTAAATTTGAAAATAAAATCTATTTTTTAAATATTAAAATATTAATTAATTTGTGAGAAAACAAAAGAGAATGAATTGGATAGTAAAAAATAGATATTATATAAGAAGAGAAAAAATAATTAAAAAATATAATAAGTTATAGGAAAATTAATGTATTATATAGTAAAAAATAAATATTTAAATTTAATAAAAATATGACACAAGGATAATTCATACGAGACTTCAATTTTGCAACCCATAAAATTTTATACAAGTCAAAAAAAAAACAAAAGGCTGAACTCTATTTATTTATATTATTTTTGTGTCCGAATGATCATGACGAATATCAAATTGTACAAATATTGGGACGCAGCAGGGTAAAAAGAAAATTTGCGGAGGAGCAACCGAACAAATACAGAGGACAAACCAAGAGGCCTACTGTTTTTTATTTTTACATTTTAGTCCTTCACTGAGTGAAAATTTCTCATCTAGTCCAAAATCTCCCGATGACAGGCCTTTCCGTTGGTTTTCTATGTACCCAAAAGTTTACCTTCTTCGCCAAGGACTACTCCCAGAATGCAAAGGATTGCTAAGGGAGGTACGACCATGAGTAACTAGAGGACGTAAGTTTAGATCCGTAAAAATGGACCAGCCACATCAGGGCCGTCCGTTGACGGGAACGGTTTGACTACGAAAGGACGTCAACGACTGCGATTGGTCCGTACGTACTCAACTGAGCATGTTCGTATATAATTTATGATGCGGAATCAGGAGGATCCACCGTCCGTATCGTGAGATTGAGTTTTACGTCGTTGGAATTCGTGCGCTCGTTGTCCGCATATACTTCGCGTTCCCGAGATCAGGGACTATCCGGTACCGGAGTTCCACCGTTAGATGAGAAGTGGACGGTTGGATTTGTTCTAAGACGCGTGATGTGTCTGTAAGCATGCACGGTGCTTGCCTGGATCCAGGTAAGCATGGTGGTTTGTAAAGTGGCAGTGGTACGAAATTATTATTATTTATATAATTAAGATATTCCGTTATTCGATCAGTCTCATAAAAATTTATTATAAATTATTAAATTAAATTGAAATATACAGTATCATAAATTTTTCAAAATTCTCAAATATAATATACTCATATAAGATTTAAATCTGTGATGTATAAGAAGCTCACCATTGCACCACAGTTAAGGGCAGTGCTTGTTTGTTTGAGTCAACGTTTCTGAAATCCAAACACACAGTGGTGATCAAGTCAACGGTCAACCAGGATTTAGTTGGGTATTGATTTGGACCGAATACTGAGCCCAATCCAGGAAGCCCGTTGTGAAGCTGCGACCAGCAATATTGACCAAGGCCAGGTTGTGCCGGCATTTGCTTAGTTCATTGCGCATTCTCTTGTTGAATTGTAGTCAATCTCGAACATTGAATTGCTCGAGCTTGCGTCGATGGTGTCGCCACGGACTCTCTGGAGTTTTGTTTTCTACGACAGCCTTAAATTTCATGATGAGATATCGGAAACGACGACGTAACTTGATCTGATCTACAGCTTGCACCTCGCCATGTTGATATTCCCACTCGATATATAACCGATCGGAAGTTGCAGGATCTTAATCTGCAAGGCACAATGGGAAAACCCCAACCTGCAGCAGCCGTCGACCCTGCGGCCGTCATGGATTCCAGCAGCAATGGCATGGAACTTGGACCTACTGCGGCGGGGGAAGTTCTGCATCTAGATTCAGATTCACCCAACAACAGTAAGCCTACTGCTCCGCCGGCGACCGTCATCGACTATTCTGAGACGCTACCACCGCCGTCGCTTCCGCGCGAGAATGAGGCTCGTCCGAACTACAAAGAACATCCAGGGATTGGTCAGCCATGGACGACTGGAATTTTCGACTGTGGACGCAATGAGACTAATGGTTGATTGGTTTTAGGTCCTTCGGACCCATTTTAGCGACAATTCTCCCGCCGCTTAGAAATTTGATGAACTGGTCACTCTTCTTTATGTGCAGCCATGCTGACTTCCTACTGCCCTTGCGTAACGTTTGGACAAATTGCAGAGGTCTTGGATGAGGGAAAGACCAGTAGGAAAAAATACCTAACAATTCCTGTTTCTCTTTCTTTTTAAACTTTCTTCTCTACAGGGTGCATGATGATATGAATTTGGTGTAGGCTGTGCTGTGGCAAGTTTCTTGTACCTGCTGATGGCTCCGGCACTGTGCACCTGTTGGATTCTGGGAGCCCACTACAGGCACCAACTGAGAACAAAGTATAACCTAGTGCAAGCTCCTGCTGAGGATTGGGTTCTCCATCTCTTCTGCCCATGCTGCGCCCTGTGCCAGGAATACAGAGAGCTTCAAAACAGAGGAATCGATCCTTCTCTTGGTATCGTTTCATTTTTTTCCTTTGATCGAATGTTCTTGTTGGAAGGGGAAAAAAAATTCTCTCAAGGATTTAAACCTGTTTCGTGTCCTGTTTGTGTTTGCAGGGTGGATGGGTTATCTTGCTCAGCAGCAAGAAAAGCAGACTGCTGCTCCAGAAATCCAGTCCATGGACAAATGACAACAGATGGAAATTTCTCTTTTAGTTCGTTCTTTGTTTTTTTTTTCCGAAGCTGGAATATCAAGCAATGTGGTGGAACAAAAATTTGAACTATTTATCCTCCCAATTTCAACAGTATGACGATAAATAATATCAGCTGAGCAATAAATATACTATTTATATCAACGAGTCATTTTGTGCCGTGGATTTCACTTCATCGACGGTTCAGGATCAGCCACGTCATCATACGGAATCGATGACGAAGTGAGGTTTTAAGCCGTCTCCGGGAGGTGGTCGTTACTGCCGCGCGCGGTCGTCCGCCGAGGCGGCGCTTTCCCTTCCGGCGAAGCCGTTGATGAGCCAGTCGAAGGAGCCCCTCACCGACGGGAATCTTCTCCTCCTCGTGGATCCCTCCGCCTCTCTCTTCTTCCCCGACGATTCGCCGCTGTCGCTCCTCTTCCACGGCGGGAATGCCATCGACAGCGGACGCAGGAACGATGGCGACCACCGCTCCGACCACCCTTGCCGCATGCTCCACATCCAGCCTCTGATCCCAGCTGGTCGAGAGGTTGAGGCTCCGGCGGTCGGAAACACGACGGCGCAACTGGCGGAGCGGGGGAAAGATGCGGTGGCGAATACCAGCCGTCGGACGTGCTCTGGCAGCTGCAGCGTGTAGCGATCGACGCTCGGCGCCGGCTCGGACTGCGCCCTTGATTTCCCGGAGGAGAGAGATCGCGGCAGAGTCGTCGGCCGCGCCGATTCATCCCTCTCCTCGCTTCCGATGCTTGCTAAATCGACCGGCGACGCCACCCGATCTGACGACGTAGAGGCGGCATCGATGACGATCTCGTGATCTGCGGGCAAACTAGGGGCCGAAATGACGGTTGATGCGGCGATGGATGGGGGCGGATCGTGGTCCTCGGCGACTAGGGTTTGGGCGGCGGCGACGAGGTCGGCTCGGCAGACAGGGCAGGTGACGTGTGCCGCAAGCCAGGCGTCGATGCATTCCGGATGAAAAACGTGGCAGCAACCAGGGAGGAGGCGGAGCACCTCCTCCTCCTCGAACTCGCTGATGCACACAGCGCACTCCAACTCGCCGGAGCCCTCTCTCAGCCCCTTGGCCTCCGCATACGTCATCGTCGGGAACGCCCCGATCATTTCCGCGCTCAGCCCCGGCGGCCGCCACCCGGAGAGGGATCCCGCCGCAGATTCCGCGGCGGCGGCGCGGCGCTCGGCCATGACGACGCACTGGCGGATGAAGACGGTGATGATGCCGAGAAGTAAGAGAGCGGAGGCGGAGATCATGATGATGGTGATCATGGGGGGTTCTTTGACGGCCGGCGCGTAGCTGTCCAGAGAGAGGGGTGGCGGCGCTCCGCGGGCAGCGCACAGAGGGGCAAGGGGAGGAAGAAGCGTTAGGAGGAAAAGGTTGGCCGTGGAAATACCGCCAACAGTGGCAGACATCCAACGGCGGTGCCGCCGCGTCGTCGCCATCGGAAAAGGACGGAAAACTCAAATTGCTCGGAGAGTACGTCGGCGGCACAGAACAGGGGAGGACTAGCACGTGCGATCCCGGTATAACATTAATTTTCGCCCCTTTTCTCTGTAGATATATATACCCTTTTATTTATGCCAGAAAATATTAACCGCCACAAAAAAAAAAATTACAAAAAAAGGGGAAAAAATATAAAAGGCTCAAATATTGGAGGAATCAAATAGTAAAGTCAGTACCGGTTTTCAGTTGTGAAATTTCACTAAAATTAACATTTTTGCGTTAAACTGGTGGTGGATAAAAAAAATTAGAAGTAAAGTTTGTTCTTTTTCAGGAAATATAGAACGGCGACCTGTTAAACTTTTAATAAATTGTACCTTCTTTTAACTATATTAAGTGAAATATTTTAGGAAGGGAGGAATTTTAAGAACAAATTAATGAAGCTAATTGTAACGAGATTAATATGAAAAATGATAATAAAAATAATAAAGAACACATCAGATTTATGTGGAAAATTTTTGACGGGAAAAACCATAGACAGAGGAGAAAAATGGAATACAAAGTCGACGGCTCTGATAAAGTAAAGAGAAATAGAGAGAAAAGAGAGGTAGAGAGAAAAAAAGAAGAGGTAACCAAATAACTTTTTTTATTGATAAAACTTGTCCATGAGATACATAATTTATAGAGATTTTAGGATACTTAGTCAAATAAAAAATTAATAACGAAACTGTTAATTAACATATTTATAAAGAATCTGTTAATTAACATATTAATAAGAAAATATCTAATAATAAATTAACGGATCAAACTGAATTCGGGTCACTAAATTCTAATAATCTCCACCTTGACATGAATTCTACAAATCTTCAAAAGAACATTCTCCTCCTCTTCCACAAAAGCCCCACATGTAAATCTCAGCATCTAGCACCAACCAAGTCCAAACAATGCTTAAACTTGTCTATAGGGAGTGTCTCATATCAATGTGCTTTGTCCTCTCATGAAACATCTGATCCTTCGTGAGGAAAATGACACTCTGACTATAACAAAAGACTGTAGTAATCTGCAAGTCTTCGCTAAGCTCACTGGAGAGTTCTCTCAACCAAATAGCTTCCTTACAAGCTTCTCGTAAGTGATCTTCTTTTATCAATGTCACCTTGTGACGACAACTTCACCTATTACTGTGGATCCCTGCAGAATATATAAACTGGCGGTTCTCCTTAGTCGCTTCATCACAACAAGAGATCCTTTATTGACTTTCACAGCTCCACCTTCACCAGTGTACTTGTACCCTTTAGAATCAAGAATACTCAAAAAGATCATATTTCTCTTCAAATCAGGGACGTGTCTCACATCACCAAGTGCCCGAATGACACCATCAAACATCTTAATTCTGACCGTACCAATGCCAGCGATTTTGCAGGATGCATTATTGCCCATCAAGACGGCACCACTTGAAATCGTTTCATATGTTGAAAACCAGTCCCGATTAGAACACATATGAAACGTACAGCCAGAATCAAGAATTCATTCCTCACTCTGCTTTAAATTAACATCAGATACAACGAGAAGTTCATCATCACTGTGATTTTCGGCAACATCAGCCTCACCAGACTTCTCTGATTGTTTTCTTCTCGAATTTTCCCCTACCCTTTTATTCTTATTCTGCAACTTGTAACATTCTGATTTGATGTGGCTCTTCTTCTTACAATAATTACAGATCTTATCGCTATTTCTGGATTTCAACCTGCCCCTGATATTACCATCATAGTCTTCCTCCTGAGTCCTTCCTCGAATAATAAGACCCTCATCCTGAGCCTCAGATCCTTCGACAAGCTGTTTCATTTTCTCTTTTGAAAATAATGAATCATAAATTTCATTCAAAGTAAGAGTGTCACGACTATATTAAATAGTATATCTAAAAGTCGTATATGACGAGGGTAAATAACATAGTAAGATCAATGCTAAATCTTCATCGTCATATTTGACCTCTAAAGCCTCTAAGTCAGAGACGATTTCCTTAAACACAGTCAAGTGATCTCTTAACGACGTATCTTCTGTCATGCCATGAGAATACAAACGTTGTTTCAGACTCAATTTGCTCGTAAGATTTTTTTCTCATGCACAACTGCTCCAGTTTTAGCTATAGTGCAACAGGGGATTTCTCCTTCAAAACATCTTGTAAAATCTCATTCGATAGGCGAAGGTAGATCTGAGATAGGACTTTTCGATCCTTACGCTCCTTTTCCTCCTTTGTCCATGTCAAGAGCATGTTGTCTATCCCAAACAGTGCGTTGTCCAAGTCCAGATGTGCTAACACCGCTCGCATCTTAACTTGCCACAGCGTAAATTTGGTGTTGCGATCCAAAAGCGAAATATCATACTTCATGCTTACCGTTATCATTAATCCTGGTTGAAATCCTTAAAACCAACCTGTCTCTAATACCACTTGTAACGAGATTAATACGAAAAATGACAACAAGAACAATATAGAATATACCAGATTTACGTTAAAAACTCTTGACGGGAAAAATCACGGGCAACGGAGGAAAAATTACTATGAACGGTGGAATACAAAGTCGACGGCTCTGATAAAGTAAAAAGAAGTAGAGAGAAAAAAGAGGTAGAAAGAAAGAAAGAAGAGGTAACCAAATAACTTTCTTAATTAATAAAATTTATCCATGAGATACACAATTTATTAGAGAGCTTAGGATACTTAGTCAAATAAAAAATTAATAACGAAACTGTTGATTAATATATTTATAAAGAATCTGTTAATTAACATATTAATAAAAAAAATATTTAATAATAAATTAACGGATTAAACTGAATTCGGATTATCAAATTCTAATACTAATAATAAATTTTGCTATAAAACTAACATGTTATCCTGTTTTTCTTTATTACTAAAAATTAGTAAAGTGATGGCTTGGTATTCGCTCGGTCGGTTACTACTTGAGTTTATCGTGGATTCTTTAAACTCTCGATTCAAATTGGGAGGGCGAGCTGGCGTGCAACTCCTGGCCCGCCGGCGGCGACCGCATCAGTTCCGACGAGATCGAGCGCAGCACGCTGTCAGACGCTGTTTCATCTGCAGGATTCCCGGAACTTCGCCGGTCGAATGAAGATCCATATTACGGTAATACGAATTAATTTCTAAGTGTGGTTGGCCGTCAATACGTGCAGCTCCGTCTCCAGAACGCGCAACATCACGGCGGATGTGGAGGAGGCGACGACAGCGCCGGAGGCACAGGACAAGGATCGGGCGGGGGCGGCGCGGCGGCGGCGGCGGAGGGGAGAATTAGAAATTTACACCACTCTCGACGTGGGCGCCGGTCGCAGAAAGGCATTTTGGATCTGGTGAACGTTGGCTCATGAATTGAAGCGGATTACGTAGGTACACCGTACAAATCCATGAATCTGTACGTACGTACGTACACATTGATTAAGAAACACATTTGCATAAACATACTAGTGTGACAATTAAATAGAGAAAATTATTATTTTTTAAAATTGCATGTATTTTGAATTCTACTAACATCCAAAATCTAACATTTTTTGGAAAGTTTGCAAAACTTTTAAAAACAATTTGAAAAATAGTAAAATATCTCCTTCTATTAAGTAAGCATAATTACCAGATCTCCTTCTATTAAACATAATTAGCAGAGTCTGAATGCAATTTGTTGGAAGAATTGAATTGGAAGGGTTCTCAACCATTTTTGATTCATCTACTTGCTTTTTTTTTTAACAGAGTATTCCGGTCAAATAGTATGGACAATTAAGCCACCAATTAACTAAAGTATTGACACAGTGCCTTTCGAGGATTGTTAGTGAAAGTAATGAAATGACCTAAAAGAAACTCCAAAAGAGTTACAGACTGGTCAGGGGATGGATCTCGGGATCATTTCGACGCTTAAGTTAGGATTTATTTTAGGTATTATCACTGAAGGATGAAGACAGAGCAAAAGATAGAACATGGTCAAGTTAAAGAAAAATCGAAATCCCTTATCATTATCTTCGTGAGTATTTATATTGTTGTCAAGAAAACATCTCCGTATCAACCGAAGTATCATCGTCGTAGGGGTCGGTGATGTTGATGCAGTATGGCCCGATTGTTATTTTGGTGTTGACAACGATTTAAGTTTGGTTGAGCGAATTTGGATTAAGTCCTGGTCGGGGACTGGACATGAGAGCCTGGCTTGGGAAGCCAGGTCCTAGCTTGGGAAGCTAGGTTGATGAAACCCTGGCTTGGAGGGCCAGGTCCTAGCTTGAGAAGCTAGGTTGGATGAAACTCTGGCTTGGAGGGCCAGGTCCTAGCTTGGGAAGCAAGGTTGGATGGAACCTTGGCTTGGAGGGTCAGGTCCTAGCTTAGGAAGCTAGGTTGGATGAAACCCTGACTTGGAGTGTCAGGTCGTAGCTTGGGAAGCTAGGTTGGATGAAAGCCTGGTGAGTGAAGCCAGGTCCTAGCTTGGGAAGCTAGGTGATTGAAATCCTGGTGAGTGAAGCCAGGTCCTAGCATGGAGGGCTAGGTTGAAGTCCCGGTGAGTGAAACTGGGCATGGAGTCTTGGTCCGGGGGACAGAGCACGAGTCAGAGAAGACTGGGAGCCCGTTCTCTTGACTTGGAGTGGATTTGGCCTTGCCTAGATCGGTCTGGGGACCGATCAGGAAAGTTGGCATGGAGTTCCTTCGTGGATCGGTCTGGTGACCGATCCAGCTATGTCTGATCGATCTGGTGACCGATCAGGGAGCATACAGTGACTTTATTAAGCTACTGATCGTCTCCTGATCGGTCTGGGGACCGATCAGGGAGACTATTCAGATCGTTCTGGTGAACGATCAATTGTCGCGAGCTTCTCACTATAACCGATCAGGCTGGAGCCTGATCGGTCAGGAGGTGCTCTGATCGGTCCCCAAACCGATCAGGCCACATCCTAATCGGTCTGGTGACCGATCAGGTGTGTGTGGTTCCTGCGGGTTGTGGCAAGCAGACTGCTGGACCGGTCTGGTGACCGATCTGGTGACCGATCCAGCAGTAGTCGCGATTCCAGTTTTCTCACTGTGGACCAATCAGGATAGAGCCTGATCGGTCTGGGCTTACCCTGATCAGTTCGGTGAGCGATCAGGATCCTTTCTGATCGGTCTGGTGACCGATCAGTAGCTATAACTTTAATTCAAATTCACTGTCAGACGCTCTGATCGCGTCTGTTTCCTCTGCCGATTCTCTGATACACTGTTGATTTCATTTGATATGTTTTGCTAAGCTTCTGTTGAAGTGTGCAGGCTTTACAGGGATGGTTCATACATTGGAGGAGAGTCAATGAGAGGCTTTCCTTTGAGCAGGTTTGGCTATTTCTTCTTCATAGGTTACAACGGACGACTGGCATGGGCTGGCAACGACGGGAAGTTGACGAGCTGACCTGGGCTTGGCTGAAGAGAGTTCAGTGAGTCCAGAAGAGGTCAGGAATAGCTGAGACTGTTGCAGATAAGCTGGTGAGCAGTTGGGAGCTGCAGAGGCGCATGAGCAGCTGGGAGCTGCAGAGGCGCGCCTGTGACCTAAGTTGTTGAGTAGAGGCTTAAGAGCTGGTGGCAAAGAAGTCTCTGAAATGAGGTGATCCATCTCTTGGTGCAATCATTGTGAATCACCTGAGCAACACTTGAGCATCATTCTTGAAGATACTGCAAACGTGAGCGCTTGGAAGAAGGCAGAGAGCTTGGCGAGTCCATCAGCAAGAAGACGCGAAGAGCAGGGAGTTCTTGCCTGAGATCTGTGCTGAGTGGAGCTCGGTGAGGAGCTCTCTTGTGCCCTTTTTGTCCTAAGTGCTCTGTAAGCTCCTTGTTGTTTCATTGTGCTTAATTTCATATACACTGATTGAAACGCTGTGGAGAGGTTACTCCACCTAGAAGAAGGTTTCATTCTATCCGGATTTTTCGGGGCTTGATCTGTCGACGATCAAGGGATCGCCCACCTCACGGGCACGCCAAGGAGTAGGGGCAAGTTATCCCCGAACCTTGTAAATCCTCTTTGTTAGCATTTTGTGCTTGTTCTTAGTTTAGGGTTTTATTTGTGCATCTCTCTGTTTTTGTATTGCTTCCGCTGCAACTAACCCTAAGTGCAGAATCTCTCAAGAAAGCGATTTTTGTGTCTTGCTATATTCACCCCCCCTCTCTAGCCATCCAAGCACCAACAAGTGGTATCAGAGCTTGGGGCACTGTTCAAGCGGCTTAACATCCGAGAGTCAACATGATGGCTTTGAGAGAAGGGTTTAGCACCAGTCGACCTCCATTCTTTGACGGCACTGATTTTCAATATTGGAGGTCAAAGATGGAGTATTACCTCAAGACGAACATCTCCATGTGGTTCACTGTCAAGGAGGGGTTTTCCCTTCCAAAGGATGATGAAGGAAAAGAGATAGACTTTTCAAGGTGGTCGACAGAACAAGCCCGGAAGGGAGAAGCCGATGCTAAAGCCGTGGTCACCTTGCAATGCGGGATGACCAAGGAGGAGTTGATCAAGGTGAGTCCTTTCACCTTTGCCAAAGACTTATGGAGCAAACTCATTGAGCTCCATGAAGGAACTCAAGACACCCGCACTGCCAAGAAAGACCTCCTTCACAGCCAACTCCAAAATCTGTCCATGGAAGAGGATGAAACTGTAAGTATACTTCATGGTTGGTTTAAAGAGATACTCAACGGTCTCCACTCCATTGACGAAAGGTCGAGAACAACGACCTTGTGAGATACATTTTAAAAGCTTTTCCAAGGAATGCCTTGTGGTCATCCATGGTGGATGCCTACAAGGTTTCTAAGGATTTGTCCATTGTCAAATTGGAAGATTTATTTTGCGAGATGGAATTACATGAGATCTCTAACCAAAGCCCAAAGGAGAAAGAGTTTTCTTTAGTGGCAGGTGACAACAAGAAGAAGAAGAAGGAAAAAGAGAAGGAGGAAAGTTACTGCCACATGACCTTCATGACATTAGAAGAGTCAACCAAGGAGAGTGATAACGAATCAAGGAGCTCCTCAATCGCGCCATCATCATCTTCGGATGATGAAGAGGTAATTTCTCCCGAGTTAGATAAGTGTTATAGAACCATAGCTTGCTTGACAGACATGCTTAAGAAATCTAAGGCCAAAGTTAAATCCTTAAAATTAGAAGCAGAAAAATTGAAAACCTCTAAGGATGAGGTAATTGATGATTTACATGTTAATACTCTTGAAAATGAAAATAAGGATTTGAAGAGCAAAGTTGAAAATCTCAAGAATATTCATGAGAAGTTTTCAATTGGCTAAAAAATCTTAGATATGATTCTTAACTCCCAAAGGGCGGTGTGCAACAAGGTTGGTTTGGGTTACCAACCTAAAGAATCAAGTTTCGCATCATTAATGTCAAGAACTAAATTTAGAGCACAAAATGATTCTAGAGCACAAAAAGTTAGAAAGAAATTGACTAAGGCATGGGTGCCTAAGTCCTTCATGGTTGATGCATTAGGTCCCAAAATTTGGGTACCTAAAACCTCATTATTTAGAATTGTATAAGCATTATTTGAGAGGGAGTATCTATCCACATTGGTTGTTGATAATTGGTACTCCAAACATAATTATAATGATATACTCATGAATGTAGTGTTTTATGAAATTTCACTTGAGTAGTAAGAAAATTTTCATGCAATGAATGATAGTATATCCATGCTTCAAAATAAATCTACAAGTTTTAGAAAAATTATATATATTGCATGAACGATTTAGATTGACACATAACTTACTTATACCTTGGATTGCTTAAGATGATCAGTTTTATTATTGAATTTTATGGTTTAAGCTTAAGAAGTTGTGTTTGATGAACATATGCCATGATTTTCTTATATGTGCTATACAATATGAATGCATGCTAAGGAAAATATCAACACATAATTTGTGGTGATTAGGCATCAATAAACATGAACATGATCTAGTAAGCAAAAATCTTCCTATGTGTGTCATAGAACATGGATGCATGCTAAAGAACAAGTATGACCATATTAGTTAGTACTAGTTCAAAAATCACTATGAAAATCTCACAATACATGATTAGACAAAGAACATGAGCTTAAGACCTAGGCTTAAGTTTTTCTTAATATTTTGGAGATGAACCTAGGTGAGTATGTCATGACTTTGATGTATGTGTTGTTAGTATTAATCTATGGCATGAAAATTTCGTTTAAAGACAAGATGAATACATTACAACTTCCTCATGGGTTTATTTGAACTGATCACTTATAAGGTTTTGATAGACAAGAACATGAGCTTAAGGTCTAGGGTTAATGCTTCCTGTGTATCAAACTCAAATTCCATGACTTGTTTGTTTTCCCACTGATCATGCTTTGATATAAACCTGTTTTTGGGACTGAGTTCATGCTTAGTTAAGGGAAATGAATGTGTTTGACACAAATCATGTTACTTATTTTTGTTAAGGGAAATGTATGTGTTTGATACTAATTATGATGTTTATTTTGGATAAGAGAAATGAATTTTGGTTATTGGAACTCTGTTACGGATTAAAATCTGTTTGCATTAGGCTTTAGAGTGTTTTTAAACGTTAAAACAGATCCATTTCTGAAACTGATCAGTTTCAGAAAACATTCTGTATCAGACCTGATCGGTCCACCGACCGATCAAGACTCACCCTGATCGGTTTGGTGACCAATCAGGGGTCCTTCTGATCGGTCCGGTGACCGATCAGTTCAACTCTGATCAGGGAACTCCTAGGTCATTCCAAATTGATCCAAAACTTCTCAGACCAATCACTTTTGATCGAATTAGATTACTGATCATACTGATACACACAAATATGATACAAACCAATTATAATTGAAACATACTTGATCATCCATTGGTACAAACCTGGTACTAAGGGAGTACAAATTTGTACAAATTTATTCGAGTGGTAAAATATGAGTAGGAATTTTGAAGACCTTTGATCCTCAGAAATTTTTCTGAAACATCAAGTGTTTGGCTAATCATACTTGGAACAAAACTTAATATTGATTTGATACAAACCTATGTTGGAATGTTCAAATTCATAAGAATGGGTTTATTGAGTCATGACTCTTGTTCTTGATATCGTGGTTCAGAAATTTTTTTGAAATATCGTATGTTAATGAAGTCTACACCCCTGTTGTGGAATACAAATTGTTAATGCAGTCTGATCAGGAACGTATCAGAGTTTCAGAAATTTTTATGAAAACTAATCGCTGCCCAGACTAATAAGAAATATTTCTGTATCAAATAACCAACGAACCTGATTGGTCACGGAGACCAATCAGGACTATGTGTCGGATACAGCTGCATTCCTTGTCATATGAAACATATACATGTTTTACCATGATATAATTTTGTATATGGTTTTATGTGTAATTCATACTTATTGTCGTATGATGCATATACATTGTTGCCATGATACCTTTCTGGTATATGCCTCTCATATGTAATTCAAAAATTATCCTTTGACTATTTTGGATTTTGGGGGGAGACCATTGATTGAGGGGAAGTTATGATAAAACTTAATAACCATGCCCTTTTTCGATGTTTGACAAAGGGGGAGAGAATGGTTGATTAAGTTTGAGGTTATTATAGGGGAAGGATCTTGATTCCCTTATGATAATTGAATTGACCTCAATTGATCATTAATACCTAAACTTAAATCGGGTTGTCAAACAATAAAAAGGGGGAGATTGTTCATGCAGTCTGTCCTGATTATTGTTTTGGTGTTGACAACGATTTAAGTTTGGTTGAGCGAATTTAGATTAAGTCGTGGTCGAGGACTGGGCATGAAAGCCTGGCTTGGGAAGCCAGGTCCTAGCATGGGAGGCTAGGTTGATGAAACCCTGGCTTGGAGGGCCAGGTCATAGCTTGAGAAGCTAGGTTGGATGAAACCCTGGCTTGGAGGGCCAGGTCCTAACTTGGGAAGCTAGGTTGGATGAAACCCTGGCTTGGAGGGCCAAGTCCTAGCTTGGGAAGCTAGGTCGGATGAAAGCCTGGTGAGTGAAGCCAGGTCCTAGCTTGGAAAGCTAGGTGATTGAAATCCTGGTGAGTAAAGCCAGGTCCTAGCTTGGAGTGCTAGGTTGAAGTCCCGGTGAGTGAAACTGGGCATGGAGTCTTGGTCCGGGGGACTGAGCACGAGTCAGAGAATGCTGGGAGCCCGTTCTCTTGACTTGGAGTGGATTTGGCCTTGCCTAGATCGGTCTGGGGACCGATCAGGGAAGTTGGCACGGAGTTCCTTCGTGGATCGGTCTGGTGACCGATCAAGGAGCATACAGTGACTTTGTTAGGCTCTGATCGTCTCCTGATTTGTCTGGGGACCGATCAGGGAGACTATTCAGATCGTTCTGGTGAACGATCAATTGTCGCGAGCTTCTCACTATAACCGATCATGCTGGAGCTTGATCGGTCAGGAGGTGCTCTGATCGGTCCCCAGACCGATCAGGCCACATCCTGATCGATCTGGTGACCGATCAGGTGTGTGTGGTTCCTGCGGGTTGTGGCAAGCAGACTGCTGGACCGGTTTGGTGACCGGTCTAGTGGCCGATCCAGCAGTAGTCGCGATTCTAGTTTTCTCACTGTGGACCGATCAGGATGGAGCCTGATCGATCTGGGCTTACCCTGATCGGTCCGTGACCGATCAGGATCCTTTCTGATCGGTCTGGTGACTGATCAGTAGCTGTAACTTTAATTCAAATTCACTGTCAGACGCTCTGATCGCGTCTGTTTCCTCTGCCGATTCTCTGATACACTGCTGATTTCATTTGATATGTTTTGCTACGCTTCTGTTGAAGTGTGCAGGCTTTACAGGGATGGTTCAAACATTGGAGGAGAGTCAATGGGAGGCTTTCCTTTGAGCAGGTTTGGCTATTTCTTCTTCACAGGTTACGACGGACGACTGGAAGCTGACGAGTTGACCTGGGCTTGGCTGAAGAGAGTTCAGTGAGTCCAGAAGAGGTCAAGAATAGCTGAGACTGTTGCAGATAAGCTGGTGAGCAGCTGGGAGCTGCAGATGCGCGTGAGCAGCTGGGAGCTGCAGAGGCGCTCCTGTGACCTGAGTTGTTAAGCAGAGGCTTAAGAACTAGTGGCAAAGAAGTCTCTGAAACGAGGTGATCCATCTCTTGGTGCAATCACTGTGAATCACTTGAGCAACACTTGAGCATCATTCTTGAAGATACTGCAAACGTGAGCGCTTGGAAGAAGGCAGAGAGCTTGGTGAGTCCATCAGCAAGAAGACACGAAGAGCAGAGAGTTCTTGCGTGAGATCTATGCTGAGTGGAACTCGGTGAGGAGCTCTCTTGTGCCATTTCTGTCCTAAGTGCTCTGTAAGCTCCTTATTGTTTCATTGTGCTTAATTTCATATACACTGATTGAAACGCTGTGGAGAGGTTATTCCACCGAGAAGGAGGTTTCATTCTATCCGGATTTTCCGGGGCTTGATCTGCCGACGATCAAGGGATCGCCCACCTCACGGGCACGCCAAGGAGTAGGGGCAAGTTATCCCCAAACCTTGTATATCCTCTTTGTTAGCGTTTTGTACTTGTGCTTAGTTTAGGGTTTTATTTGTGCATCTCTCTGTTTTTGTATTGCTTCCGCTGCAACTAACCCTAAGTGCAGAATCTCTCAAGAAAGCGATTTTTGTGTCTATATTCACCCCCCCTCTCTTGCCATCCAAGCACCAATAGGTGAGAGAACCAAATCCGACAGCCGTTGGTTGCCTCCTTATTCATTCAACACTAAGTATTAGTAGGTCCAATAAGGAGTATACGGATGACAATGGGTCGGATTTGGAACGAATTCAATATACTCCATCCCCATACTCATCGAGGATCGGATATCCATTACAATATCTATACTCATATCCATTAAAGAATCATATATGTTCCATCCAACTATATATCATCATTTAAAAAAAGTATATTAGAATTAACATTGTATAAAAAAATATAATTAAAAAAATAGATTAAACATCTATATAGCCTACACCTAACATCAACAAAAATAATTAGTGAATTTTGAAAGAAAAAAATCTTATATATATATATATATATATATATATAATTTAATAGGTCATACGCTCCTCTATTCAGATTGGATATCGGATCCTCCATCAGGTTCAGAGGAAATTATCTTCCCTATCTAGGAGACCAGATCTGATAACCTTATAACTGCTCATTCATTCTCAGAATATCACATGTCCTGGATATTCCCAGTCATTGCCGGCGAGCCAGTGTAGGACATAGGCCTATCTTGAGGGTTTAAAAGGGTTGACATCAATATGAAGTGACCTTGAGAATAGACAAAGTAAGGGGTTGAGATCGAAACTGAGAAGTTGTCGCGATCCGATCCTGAGAAAGGGTGTCAGCGATTGGGGCCGAGATGGAGATAATATTAGTGATTATAGCGAAGACTGAGAGGGAGCCTATTGCCAAGACTGAGAGAGTTTGTCTCAAAGACTAAGAGAGAGTTTGTCATCGAGACTGAGAGAGAGTATGTCGCCGAGATTGAGAGAGAGTCAAGGTAAATATGGGGATCCACCTCATCTTGACTTCCACCTCATCTTGACTTTGACCGACATCTCAACATGACTTTCTATCTTATGGGACACGAAGTACTGCAAATCTCCTCGATCTGCATCATAAGCCTCCCCTTCAAGTCTAGTTGAAGGAGACATAGTCTGACTAATTGGACAATGATGTGCTGGCGGTTCGCTTTCTGAGATTATCTTTAGAAGAATGAAGAGCCGAGGTGACTGCATTTTTGTTAAAATCCGAAATTTTAAAGGGGCTTAATTATAAATTTCCAAACTTAGAGGGCCTTTATGTAAAATTGCTATTTAAAAAAACAAAACTATTTAACACCCCTACAGCCCTAACTTCCCTCATCTCTCCCGAACCCCCTCTCTGTGCCGTTTCTCCTCCTCTGCCCGACGCAGACGCCCGCCGAACCCTAGCCATTCCTCGCCGCCGCGCCTCACGCCGCTGCTCTTCCGGTGAACTTCGACCCCCATCCGCTGCAGTACCGTCTTCTTCTTCTTCTACGAGCACACAAATAAGAAGCCGTGATTCCTCTCCCCCGAGCAAGCCGACGGCGACGCTGTCCACGTAGCCACAGCCGGTGTGATTCTCTCACTCGTGCGATCTCAGGCGATCGACAATGAACCGCGACTCCTTCCCTTCGTCGAGCGCGAACGCGCATCTACTCCCAAGTCGTGCCCTAGCGTCGGCTCATCCCTGCCAATTTTCTCTGACATCAAGTAAGAGTAATTGTTGATCTTGTTTAGATCTTGCCGTGGGTAACTTTTTATTCTGCTATGATATATGTTATGGTATAAAAGAGAATTTAAGTTTTGGTGGCAGTGAGTTGGATTCTTGAGGAGATGCTTGTTTTAAGTTAGTTGAAGTTTGAGAATAAATAGATTGTTGGTATGAGTAGTTTGGATTAGTTTTTCTAGCAGTGATGCATTGCCGTGAGCAATATATGGGAATTGGAAAGTAATTGGTGTTTTCAATTCCTTGTAACAAATCTGTTTTGAAACAATTGATATTAGGATTTGTAGGGATGATGCGAATTAAATTAGGAGTTAAATCATTTATTTGATAATTAAATGATAAAGGTAATTTTTAGATTTACTTTTATATGGTTAGTAGTTAGTTTAACTAATTACTGTTTATAATTTTATTTTTATTTCTATTTATGTATAAATGGCTAAATTATATCCGTAATATAGGACCCTGATTCGGACTCGTTCGGTGGATCGTGAAAAGTCCTTGTTTACGGAATTCTTCGATAAAAGGCGGGTACTTCTCCTTTGTACTCGAGTAGTTCTTTTACCATAAAGCATGGCTAGTTTATGTCTTATAGGTTGCTTGATCTTGTTCTTTGTCGTTATTTAAAACATCACCGTTGAGACTTATTCTTCGTTGATCTTCGAGTGTTTCCGTATCTGTACAGTCCTCGTTTGGTTTTTTGTTCTATAAAGTACCGCTTGTACGCGAGTACCTAGAAGTCCATAACACACCGATAGGTTTATTTGACACTAGAAATACCCTACCTAGTAGTGTAGGCGCATAATCGTTGGTTTTTGATTTCCGGTTGATTGTATTGGTGCATCGTGTATTTGTTGGACTTGTTGCATCGTTGTTTCTCCGGTTGTTTGTGCATCGTATATCATGCACCATACTTGCACGTTGCATACTAACGACTGTTGGCTTACATTTGGTTAAGCCGTCGTTAGTCATATTGTTGCTCGATTCACTCAACCACTTGCTATCGTGGTAGTTATTAGAGTGCGAGTGTTTGTCCTGTTATGCCTAACAGTGACACCCTCACCGTTGTTTTTAGAGGGATGAGTTGTTGGTGGCTCACCCTCACCGTTGTTTGTTTTTGAGGGATATTTTGTAGCTGTGATAGCTCCCCCTAGGTATAGGGGTCTGGAGTGTGTGCTCCCCAGCATCCTGTCCACTCAACCACGCCTTATGTGGTATTATTGTTGTTGTTGGAGTGGTACAGTTGTCACAGCCCTACCCACTCGGTCACACAGATGGGATGTGTTGACGGCTTGACTGGCGTCAGGGGTGACACATGTCATTGCATCATGTGTATACGTATTTCTTTTGTGCATTTGCTTGTGTTTGATGCACTTATATGAGCTATGATTGTTGCATATGTTTGTATATCTTGATATTATTGTTGTTGAGTTGTTCTATACCTGCTTAGTGCTTATCCGGATTTTAATGCTATGTCGTTTTACTATATGTTATGGATGATTAGGTTTCTATATTTTCTTATGGACTGTACCCTGTTGGATTCTCTACCTGGTTATCTTGTATTATGTCATGCTAATTGTCTACTCATATACCCGTAGAGTCTGCCCGGACTCACCACCCCTGCTTTCCTTTCTGTTGTTTCAGATAGCAGGTAGATGTATTTCTTGGAGCCAGGAGATGATCCAGTTGCCAGCCCCCAGTCCCTCGGTTCCACCGTGTCGGTTGTTTTGGTTTGATTTAGTATTTGATTTATTTCACAGTTATTTTTATTTGTCAGGCATTAGTTTGATTTTGTCGTATTCACTGGTATGTAGACTTTCTTTATGTTATTGATGGCTGAGCCATCCATTTATTTCGTTTCGATATAAACTGCGTGAGTGTGCCTTTTATTTATATATTGTGATGCCAGCCGCTTGTGGCTGAGCTTTGTTGGTAAGATGTCATGTATAAATGCCCCATATTGTCCGCCGTACAGGGGAGATGCTGCCCGATTTTTCGAGGAAGCATGTGCCTCTGGGGGCGTGACAATTTTACTGAGACAACTTGTTGAATGTTGGCTCTTAGGATAGGAAACTTCATATTTAATGGACACGATACATGAGATGACGTATTATGCTGATGATTGATGCCTTATATTGTTGCATTAATGGGTGGCAAGCAATATCCCCCTCGGGTTGTGAGAACGCCATACCGCAATAAATGTAACGGCGTGCAACAATGTCATTGCTAACGCAACCTTGGATCCGACGGTGAGGGCATGTTGGCTCTAATTTAACTTGTGCATCCAACGATAGTGCTTGAATTGTCTCTTATTTAACCTTTTGATATAATCAAAGGGGGAGATTTATAAGGGTTAAGTTAAGGGGGAGATTTATTGTAAAATTTTGCTTGTGATTTATTGCAAAATTTTTCTTATACTTAATTGAAAAATTATTTTTGATTATTTTTATAAACAATTTTATTTCTTGTTTGTTATCCTAATTTAACTCGGATTGATACACATCAAAAAAGAGAGATTGTAAGTATCCTAGGTTAATTTTAAAGTGATCAACCAAGTCAAGTTAGGTCCTGTTTGTGTTTAATGCTTTGTGTTAAATACGGTAATTCGAAAATCAACCCAAATTTTTTTTGAGAGTTTATGGATAGGGTTTTCGAGCCGACGAGATTTGAGAAGGGGGTTTTATTGATAAAACTCAAAATCTGGAGGGGTTGAATGCTTAAGAATGAATCTTAATAGACTTAGGTTGGAATTGTCAGAAACTCGAAGTGCTAAAAGGCTAAAGATCTTAACTAAGGGTTTAGGTCTGATTAGCTAAACTTTAAGGGGTTATTCGTAAAATGACCCTCCCCTTAAAGCCTCCTCATCTCCTCCTTTTTTTGTTTCCTCCTTCGAAGTGTGCCTTGCGTGATTGAGAATTTTTCTCCCTTCATCTTCTTCCTCATGCCAACTTCGCTAATCCTTTCTCCATAATCAAGGTTATACTCGTGCTCATTGTCAACCGACCGCAAGAGGTATTTGTTGGATCGAGAGAATACGATAGAGGGGGGAGGGGTGAATATCGTAAAACCTTTTCAGATAAAACTAAGAGAATAGGCAGCGGAAATTAAAAACATAAGGTCAACGCAAACACAAGGATTTACTTGGTTCGGAGTCGCGGTCAGCTCCTATTCCAAGGCCCACGGTCCTTGACCGTTTACTGCGGGCAATTTTATAATGCGCAAAGTGTTTTACAGTGAATTGTACAGAAATATTGCAGTAAAATAAAACAAAGTTACTCTTCGTGATCGACGCCCGGTATGGATCGTACTTTGGTGCGGAGGGTCATCGGCGACGCTTAGAATCCCGAGATCTGAGGTTTCCGGAGCAGAGCGCTTGAGTCGAAGAGCGTAGAGGCGTTTGGAAAGTTGTCTTCGAAGCCATGGGGGTCGAGCCCCTTATATAGTGCACCTGGGGGCACCTGGGACATTGGGGGCGCCCTCCACGTGTCTCCCGATCCGCAAACCCTCATCCGCAACTCGGTCAGCCCTTATCCCTCCAGGATCGGGCTCAGGGTTTGACGGGGGCGCCCGGGACCAAGGGGGCGCCCGAGTTGACTTGGTCTGCTGGCTTCTCGCTGACTTGGATTCTATCGCTTCGTTGGCTTAAGCCCAGGGCGCCCGAGGCATCCGGGAGCATGGGGGCGCCCGGGACCAAGGGGGCGCCTGGCCCAGTGAGCTCCCGAAGCGTTACTTACTCAGCTTGTCTTGCCTTCACCTTGGGGGCACCCGGAACCTCCGGGGCGCCCTGCCCAGCTATCTGCCCCTCTCCTTTGGGGCGTTCTGAGTTGCAGAAACTCGTTCCTTCGTTCCTGCATCCAGGGTTAGTACCAAACAAGATAAAGCAAGAATGTTAGTGAATTTTACAGTCGTAGCTGTCTTGGTTATGACTTTGGGTCTTCCAAATGGAACCCTAGGTCGAACCGACGCCTACTGTTCCCTCGACGGGGAACGCTTCCTCACCTACTCCTCTCAGGAGAGTTTACCTTTTGCCAACCGGCTCCTTCGGTTAGACTTTTGCCTAGCAATCCTTCGCCAGGTGCCCAGCAGTCCTCCGCTAGGACTTCGTTACCAAGCAGTCCTTCGCCTGGTGCCTAGCAATCCTTCGCTAGGTCTTCGGTTCCATGCAGTCCTTCGCCTGGTGCCCAGCAGTCCTTCGCCAGGTCTTCGTTACCTAGCAGCCCTTCGCTAGGTGCCCAGCAACCCTTCGCCAGGTCTTAGGGTTTCGATGCCTAGCAGTCCTTCGCTAGGTGCCTAGCAGTCCTTCGCTAGGACTTCAGTCTGCACACTCAAGTAACATGTTAGATAAAAATAACATCTTAACTTTTGAACCCTTTGCCATTATCAAAACCCAGGTTCGACTTGGGTGCAGTCTGCACCAACAATCTTCCCCTTTTTGATTTATGGCAACCTGATTCAAAAAGTTAAGTTAATCAAAACAAGTGAATTACCAGTTTAGTTTCCTCCCCCTGGAAGGAATCTCCCCCTAGGTTTTTCAAAGGTTCGTGGGGTTTGAAAAAATTTTTAAGTCTAAAGATGGAATTGATTTTTCAACACTTAGAACATTTTTCAAAAAAAAAGTTTTAAGTTTTGAAAGCAACTTAGATTAAGTACTTTTAAAGCAGTGAAAAAGCAGTTTTGAAAGCAACTTAGATTAAGTACTTTTTGAAGAAAGGATAACAAGAATTTTGAATTAAAAAAAAAATTTAAGTCTTCTAAGTCTTCTCTCCTTTCCAATCTCTCCCCCTTTTCCATATATCAAAAAAACAAAGCAATATAGCAAAAAAAATTGCATAAGGATATAGCAAAAGAATAATGTGCTGTACTGAACCAATTCAATAAACTGAACCAAATCAATTTGAATTCTCTCTGTAGGGTCCTGTCTAACCCAATTAGCTACTTACTAACTGTTATAAATAGTAGTTTTTGCTAGGGATAGTCAAGTTAAGTGTTCTGTTCAAGTTAGATTTTCTAAACTTGACACTTAACCTGATTACTGTTTAATTTGTATTTAGTGCCCCAATTGCTGCAGATGCACTGACTTAAAGCATCTTGAATTAAGGCAAAGACCTAAGCATCTCAACCCATTCTAGGTTATCAATCAAAAGTACCCTAAGGTGCTTGTGAGATGCTGGCTTCTAGATCTATAGGTGCATGCAGTTCTAGGGTTAGGGCCTAGACTAAGCCCATTTTCGAAAAAGCCCTAGTTTTGAAAGGGATAGTTTTAACAAAAACTAAGTCGAAAAATTGATTTTGCAAATTAAGTAAAAACTGATTTTAAAATCAAATAATAAAACAGTTTTAAGAAAAACAGAAGTAGAGTAAACCTATTCTACCAAGCATAATTACTGATAAAGCTCAGAAAATTAGGAAAAGCAACTAGTCAATTAGAAAAGTCAACTGGTCAACGCAGGGACTAGTACAATCAAACCCAAGTCAAACATAGTACAATAAGTCAACTAGAGTCTAAGAGGAGGGGCCCGGAGGAAAGAATGGACCGGGCTGCCAAGAGTGGAACAGTGACATCATCTCATTATACCGCGCGTCATTTGTTTCTCGATCAGCCCTGAGGGCGTTCATATACTCCATGTGTCGGGCCTGATTTGCCTCCATGTCTTCCACATGATTTGCCTCCACTTCTTCCCGGAGGCTGTGGATCTCAGTCTCAAGCAGTGTCAGTCTCTCGCCAAACGTCGGAGGTGCGGACTCGTCTATGTGCTCCCGAGCTTCGGCTGCGAGATCAGCTACGTCGACTTCTACCTCCTCGTCGGAGTCAATCTGGACTCTGGCTCGCTGACGTCTCCATGACAAAACCCCGGTACACGATACCTCTATACCAGCTAGGGAAAAGTTCCTAAAACCTATCTCATCAAATTTAGTCATCGTGGTCATCTCTCCATCGGAAATGTTATGACAGTGATAATGAAAAATGGAGGTGATGATGTGGCAATAAGGGGTGCGTACCCGCCCCTGAGTGGTAACACTGGACGCATATAGAATCGTGTGGAACATGTGGAGTCCAATGTCGATATCAAGATGGTGGATTAATGCATACAGAAGGAAGGTATGAAATGGTCGCATGGTCGCGACGTCCCTAGTGGATAAAGGTAGAATGCAGCGGACTAGAACTCTATAAAGAGCGTAGTCCTGGACCTGAAGGTCAACAGACTGAAATCGTCTGGCCAAAGGGTTTCTGGCATCCCTATAGAAGTAGGAGTATAGAGTATTTAAGTCAATGTGAGAGTAGGGAGCATCAAAAGAAAGATCCCTAGGAGGATAACAGCAAAAGGTGGATTGAGAGAGTCGTAGTCCAAGAAATCGGTTGAGCAACGAAGGTGTGATTGTCAAGGGCATTCCTTGAATGGTGGTGACAAACATAAGATCATTCTGTCTAACTATGTTGTTGTAAAATTTTGCACATAGGGTTGTGTTAATGGAATGAGTGCAGAATACAAGATTGTCCAGTTGATAAAAGTTGATAACATTCATGGCCAATGGACAAGATTGAGTGAAGAATTGCCTGTTTAGGTAACTCATTTTTATTGGTTTGTATGTGGTCCTAGCAAACTTATTGAAGAGTTCCAAGGTAGGGAACCTAGGATCTGGACTTGGTTCGGTACCGAGGTTTGTTTGGTTTGCTCGGCGTTTTCTAAGATAAGGAGCATGCGTTTAAAGAAGGGAATTAAGAAAAATAATTTTAAATGCGTAAGAGAAAAATCATACCGAGTTGCCATTCTGGGAGGCATGGTCGAAGTTGAGGGAGCAAGAGAGTCACTCGGGGGGTGTTAGGTTGCCTTGGAAGGAGAAGAGTTGGAGAATAGAGGTGTTTTGGGTGTGGCAAGGATGAGGAGGTTCGGGTGGCTTATATATGGTTTTAGCTCGGGCGCCCGGGAGCTCCTGGGCGCCCGGGAGCTCCCGGGTGCCCGGGTTAGATGGTCACTGCTAAAAGCAGTGACCTGCTGCTGGATGGGGGCGCCCGTGATGGCCCGGGCACCCTGGTCAGACAGGGATGGCAGCTTTGCTGCCTTTGACTGGTCTTGGGGGCGCTCGTAAGGGCAGAGGCGCCCGTAAGGGCTGGGGCATCCTGGTTACATAGACATGACAGTTTTTCTGCCTTGATCGAAATGAAAAAGTTGGGGGCGGGCGCCCAAGGAGTCACGGGTGCCCGAACTATGTATCATTTAACAACTTTGATGCATTGTTTGATTAGTTTGACCATTTTGACCATGGTTTGACTAGTTTGATCATGGTTTGACTACTATTAGGTCAACTCAGTTCTAAACTACAGGATTTAATGTTTGTGCTAAACACTAATACAGGAATCAAATAAATTTTAGTTAAGTTAAATTTTACCATCTTACCCATTCTAGAGTTATTAATCACGTTAGCCTTAAGGGTTTTTATGAGACAGGTTTTGAATAGATAGAATTATTTTGAAAAACCATGATTTATTTTGAAAAAGTTAGATTAATTTTGAAAACAATTGGTTTTGAGTTTCTTTTTGAAAAAAAATGTTTTAGTCTACAATTGACTGAAAATTTGTGTTAGATTCGAATTTGACAAAGAATAATTTGAATTTGAATTTCAAAAATTGGCTTCCAGGTCTTGGCGAGGCACTAGGCCTTCTTTGGCCGTAGCCTTATTGGATCATCAACCCTTTCCTTGGCAAAGTCATTTAATGAAATTTCATTTTCAAAATTACTTTTTGAAAAAATCTGGTCTAACTAGTTTGGGTCTTGGATTGGTAGCTTCGGCTAGTTTCACCAGTCTAAAGAGACCAAGTAGAGTATACTTGACCTTATTAGAAGAGGCTTCCCTAACATACTATCATCTCACCGCCACCCAATACTAGGTTGTTCAAGTTTCAGTTTAATTGGTTCAGTCCTTAAACTAACCAATCCTAAGTTTGAGCATGATAAATTGTAGAAATTAAATAGACAAGCAATCATGCAATTTAAAACAAGAATAGAAATTTATCTAACTATGAATATTATTTTTAATTTGGCTCCCCCTGGACTAAAGCCACGATAATGGTTCGGCAAGATGTGAATCTTGTCATTGGGGATCCAATACTGATTTGATCCAGTTTGTTTGTTCAGGCACATTTTGGGTACCCATGCCTGAATGTTAGGTCTGGACTGGTTCAGTACAGCATAGTATGATCTTTGTCTAGACTTGGTTCTATAGCCTAATCCGGATCGATTTAGAACCGACTTCTGTTTTCCAAGAATCATGTCAAAACCCTTGGAACCAGAAGTGAACCGTTCTAAGGATGATCTAAGGTCCTTGACTTGAGTTTTTAAGGAGGAGTTCTCTTTCTCAAGTTTTTCAACTTGAGTAGAGGTTCCTTCTTGAACCTTCTCAGTTAAGGATCTAGAGTCAGCTCCCTCTTTCAGGAGTTTTACTTCCTGTCGGAGAGATTCGACTCGGATTTTGGCTTTCGCCAAGTCTCGAGAAAGATAGACAATTAATTCGATTAATTGATTTCTAGTAAACCCACTTACAGTGATTTCGCCATCCTCTGAAAACGTGAGCTTTCCGTCTTCTGGCTCCGATTCTGACTCGGTCTCAATTTCTTCTGAGGCGGTTAGTGCGAGCAGGTTCGACTGTGGGGCCTCTTCTTCTTCTTTGGAGGAGGACTCGTCCCACGTTGCCTGAAGTACCTTCTTCTTTCTTGTCTTCTTTGTTTCCTTCAAATTGGGGCATTCAGTCTTGTAGTGACCCTTCTTTTTGCATTCGTAACAGGTCACATTTAGTTTGTTCTTCTCATTTGAAGGTTCAGCTGGTTCTTCCTTTCTTTGGCTGGCTTTCCTTTTGTTGGTTTGATTTTTTTAGTTCTTTGAAGTAGTCCCAAGCTAGCCGAACCAGCTTAGGTTGATTTCCTTCGCTTTCTTCTGAGTCTGAGTCTGAATCAGACTTGGGTGCAGGTTGAGGTTTCTTCTTGGTCATCTTTCCAGCTTTACCTGCAACAAAAGCGATGCCTTTCTCGGCCAGGGTGCAATTAGTCTGCTCATGCAATTCTAGATCTGAAAATAGTTCATCTAACTTGATTTTAGAACGATCCCTTGAAACTTTATACGCATCTACCATAGATGCCCACAAAGTATTTCTACGGAAGGCATTAACAGCATACTTGATCAGGTCACGATTCTCTACCTTGTGACCGATGGTGTGTAGACCGTTCATCAGCTCCTGAATTCTGGCGTGGAGCTGAGCTGCTGATTCTGTTAGTGAGAGCCCTAGAGCCAATCATATGATGATTACTTTTTGGACTCATTGTATCATATTCTTGTATATATATTTCTTATATATAAAGGCATTTCTTATGGTTATTGTACTTATGTGTATTGGTGCCAAATAACTTAGTATAATAACGTCCTTGAGTAGAAGGTTCTTATCTATATCAATCGATTAGTTGAATCGATAGTGAGATGATATAGAGAACACGACTCTTAATTATTCCTAGTCAAGTATTAACATTCAAGGACAATGTTAATGCATAGAGACTAGCATGTAGGTCAACATGATGACTTGATCTCACAAGTCATGGATATGAGATATCAAGTTGACACATGGGTATACATTAGAGAATGTATACTGAATGGCCCGCCATGAGAAAGTATCATGGATCGTTATATAAGTGTCATATACTTTCTCATGTGACTATTAGTATGACTATTAGTCCTTAGACCTGAAGTCACCATAGTTCCCTACATAAGGAGTTATGTACTTTGATTTCGTCAAACGTCACCCGTAACTGGGTGGACTATAAAGGCGATTACTGGGTATGTAACAAATTATGCGGAGGGATGTGAGTGATGTAGATGGGATCTATCCCTCCTATATGACGGGAGAGATATCATAGTCTTGATAGAGTGAGATCACTAAGTGCATGACCATGCCCAAATAAGGCAATATGAGATATTGAGCTTATTTGATTATAGTGAGTCTACTTGGAGTTCAAGACACATAGATTGATTGGAGGATGACACGGTCTATGCCTCATGAAAGATCAATCTAGATATCGAGGATAGAAGGACGTTGTCACATATTGTGATGGTCACAATTATTAGTCACAATGGTGATGTTGGATCTCGACATTCTTGTAACTTGGGTAGCAATGATGTGTTGCTAGATACCTCTCATTGCTTATGTCCTTAAATAGGTTTAAGGGCATTGCCAACGTTACAAGAACCTATAGGGTCACACACATAGAGCAATAGATAGAGAATAAGTCCATATGATGGACCGAGAGTAATGAAGTCAAAGTTTGACTTTGGCTAAATATGGAAAGTCCATAAAAGGCAAGTTTGACTTGACTCAAATTAGACAACTTGAGTTGGACTCGAGTTTGATCCAAGTGTTGGATGAATCTAATCATGGGAGAATAATGAAGTCAAAGTTTGACTTTGGCTAAATATGGAAAGTCCATAAAAGGCAAGTTTGACTTGACTCAAATTAGACAACTTGAGTTGGACTCGAGTTTGATCCAAGTGTTGGATGAATCTAATCATGGGAGAATAATGAAGTCAAAGTTTGACTTTGGCTAAAAATGGAAAGTCCATAAGAGGCATGTTTGACTTGACTCAAGCCACATCACCTTGACTTGACCAAGTGCTGACTTGGCATCATCATCAAGGCTAAGTAACCTCCCCATTTGAATTTTGAATTCAAATAGGGGGTTACCAAAGGTGGTGGCCGGCCACTTAATGGCCAATAATGACCATTAAGTGGCCTGCCAATTAAACACACACAAAAGGAGTTTTGTGTGGGTGGATGATTTTTTTTCTTCTCTTGACTTGGTTTTTGCTCTCCCTCTCCTCTCATCTTGCCGAGACCCTAAGGAGTGCTAGCACACTTTTGAGCTCTTCTCTCCACTCTCTTGCTTGTGTGGATACTTCTAGAGGGTTGCTACTTTGCATCCTTGAGATCCGACACCAACCGAGGAGCGAGCGGGAATTGCGGGGCACGCATCGAAGGTAGTTTTCTCTTCTCTAATAGATCTAGGTTGTAGATCGGTTTTGAAGCATGTAAACGAGCACTCGTAAATTTTTTGAAATGGTTTTCTTCCCTCAGATCCTTTCTATTGGGGCTTTCGGGATTTCCGCGACGCGAAAAAGTGGTTTTCGCGGCCCGAAAAACCCTACAGTGGTATCAGAGCCACGAGCGAAGCTTGTGCTCGTTTTGGTTTTTATTTTTTTTTGTATTAGATACAAAAATTTAGATAATTTTATGCTTCTGTAATTTTTCTATATTTTAGGATTTTTGAGTATTTTTCCTCGTTGAGGCAAAGCGACGAGTGCGAAGCACTTGTAGACTTTGCCACCGAGAAAAACTTCTCCGAAACGGCAAGTTTCGCCCAAATGGATTTTGGGACAGCGGGTAAAGGCACTGTATAATCGCAAGAAGACACTCGTGAAGGTTATTTCACGAGTAGGGGCGCTGCCCCTAACCCCGCAAGGGGCCTTGTCTCGCGATCACGCCCGAAACCCGCTTACCGGGACCGCCGCGGAGTTGTGACTCGAAAAATTCTAAAAATCAGTAGAAAAATTATATAAAATCTATAAAATTACATAATTTTGAATTATGTACAGTAGTGTGATGGTCATGGCCCATAACCCAATTTTTAATAAGATTAAAATTGTGTTGTAATTCATAATACGACCTGCGCGCCGTTTTTGTACATGTGCGTGTTGTATTGTGTTTGCGACCTGCGTGTCGGCTTTTAATATTTTATTTCTGTTATATTTCATATTTAGACTCGAATGTAACTCGAATATAAAAATTTGTAATGTACAAAAGTGAAGACGACGGAAATTTCGGAGAACTTGGACTCGGGAGAACTAGCCGACAACACCAAGACGGTCAAGAGGAAGCGCTTGGAGAAGCCGCTAGACCTAGGTTGACCATCGGATCCTCTCATTGGCTTGAGAGGGTCTTAGTAGGGCCATGACCAAGTCACTTATGTTTATTTTTATTATTGCTATGCTTGTGATGTATATAATGCATGATAATGTAGAATACTAAAAATAAACTTAAGTGTATGAGATGCACAAGTAATGTGGGAACCACATTTTGATGTGCACTTAATACACATTTAGGATTAAATTAGATTTCATAAATGCCTAGATGTGATGCACATCTTCGATTAGATTAGATCTAAAATCGAATCGACTCGTAAACGCCTACCGGGTCTTGATACCCATCACTACCTCGATCATATGCGCTTGTCGATTCTGCCAAAGCAGAGCAACGCATTTAATCTTGGTAGGATGCGGAGGGACAACCTTGGTCCCGCCTATCACGGCTCGGGTTAGATCGAGCTCAATCAGATTGAGTAACTAGTTAACTCAATTGGATCGAGTAAAGCTATAGGCGTATTCCAATAGTTGGAAAGGTAGGACAAGATCGCATTTATCAATAGTCTTGGGCGATTTAGCCAAAGCTAACTCAAGATTATTCATAAATGTTAATTCTTGATCCTATAAACAAGAGTTGCATAGAGATGTAATTGATAAATTAGTTATCTACCGATCATACTAAGTCTTGGGCGATTTAGCCAAAGCTAACTCAAGGCATAGTATGATGTGGATCTTGTCCCACATAAATTATAGTAAATTGGTACGGATCTAGTAGTGTGGTTTGACCACTCTAATGACTTGATTCCACCAAAATTCCTATAATTTAGTGGGAGCATCATTTAATTGAAGGCCTAATTAGATGATTACTAGAATATGATATTTATTCTCTGCATTTATCTGTTATAGATTGCCATGTCTTCAAACGCGAATACTCTCTCTCTGCGATCTGTCCTTGAGAAGGACAAGCTCACTGGAGCTAATTTCCTGGACTGGTACAGGAACTTGACGATAGTCCTCAAACAGGAACGTAAGTGGTACGTTCTAGAGCAAGCAGTTCCTGAAGTACCACCACCCTCAGCCATCCGTAGCGTTAGAGATGCTCATCAGAAGCATCAAGACGACGCGTTAGACGTGTCGTGCCTAATGCTATGCTGCATGTCCTCTGAGCTTCAGAAGCAACACGAGAACATGAATGCTTACGATATGATTGACCACCTCAAGCAATTATATCAAGGGCAGGCAGGGCATTGGAAGCGGAACTGCAAGGTATACCTGGAGGATCTTAAGAAGAAGAGAAGCGAGCCTTCTACTTCAGGTATATATGTTATAGAAGTCAACCTTTCTATTTCTACATCATGGGTATTAGATACTGGATGTGCTTCTCACATTTGTACCAATGTGCAGGGGCTAAGAAATAGCAGGGCATTGGCAAAGGGCGAGGTGGACCTACGAGTAGGCAATGGAGCACGAGTTGCTGCTGTTGCTGTAGGAACTTATTTTCTATCTCTGCCCTCTGAGCTTGTACTGGAACTAGATGATTGTTGTTATGTACCTGCACTTACTAAGAACATAATTTCTGTTTCTTGTCTAGACAAGAAAGGCTTCTCATTTATAATTAAGAACAAATATTGTTCAATCTATTTAAATGAAATGTTCTATTGTAGTGCAGATCTTATCAACGGACTCTACATTCTAGACTTAGAACGCCCTATCTATAATGTAAGTACCAAGAGGTTGAGATCAAATGAGTTGAACCCAACCTATCTCTGACACTGTCGCTTAGGCCACATAAATAAGAGTCGCTTGTCCCAGCTCCATAAGGATGGATTGCTGGATTCATTTGATTTTGAATCATATGAGACATGCTAGTCATGCCTTCTAGGCAAGATGACTAAGACTCCCTTTAGTGGACATAGCAAGAGGGCAACAGATTTGTTAGGACTCATACAATCTGATGTATGTGGCCCTTTCAATGTTGCTGCTCGAGGTGGTTATAGATACTTCATCACATTTACTGATGATTTCAGTAGATATGGTTATGTGTACTTGATGACACATAAGTCCGAGTCCTTTGAAAAGTTCAAAGAATTCAGAAATGAAGTACAAAACCAACTCGACAAGAGTATTAAAATACTTCGATCAGATCGAGGTGGAGAATACTTGAGCCATGAGTTTCGTGACTATTTAACTGAGTGTGGGATTCTATCTCAACTCACTCCTCCTGGGACACCACAGTGGAATGGTGTATCTGAAAGGAGGAATCGTACCTTATTAGATATGGTACGATCTATGATGAGTCACGCAGATCTTCCTATATCCTTTTGGGGATATGCTCTAGACACGGCAGCGTTCACACTTAACCGTGTTCCATCAAAGGCGGTCATGAAGACACCATATACGATATGGACTGGGAGGAGTCCCAAGATGTCTTTCATGAAAGTTTGGGGTTGTGAGGCTTACGTTAGACGTCAAGTCTCAGACAAACTGGGACCCAAGTCCGATAAGTGCTATTTCGTGGGATATCCCAAGGAAACTAAGGGATATTACTTCTGTTGGGACCGGGTGCATGTCGACAAGGATACGAGTTCGTAAAATTTAAAATTTTTACGTGTAGCGGAAGAGTTTGCATAAAATAATTTCCTAAATTATTTTAACTTCGTATCTAGCATGCAACCTTATAGTGTATCGACATAATCATAAAATAAAAGTTTGCGAAAAAGTAAACTAATTTACTTTTGTACCTTGCGTAACTCGAAGAAAGGGACGAGATCCAACCGTAGCGTCCCTTGGAAGCTTCGCCTCTATTCGCGTCCACGCCGAGTTCTCTTCGGGATGACTTCGTAAAGTCATGAGTTTTGTGCCGACGAGAACTACTAGATTCTCGGAAGGCACAACTAGAAGGATAAGAGAAAATAATGAAAAACTAACCAACGAAGTAACGGAATCAAATTCCGGGAAGAGAGGAATCGCTATTCGCTTCTTCTTCTTCGCGTTCGGGTTCTCCTTCTTCTTCTTGAAGCTCACGCCAACCTCAACTAAGGGAGGAGTTGCGCCGGCCCTAAGTCACCAAGTGGGCGCCGGCCCTAGGCTCCAAGTGGGCGCCGGCCCTAGGCAAGAGAGGGAGAGGGAGAAGAGAAGAGAAGAGATTAAGGGAGAGAGGGAGAGCTCTATGATTCAATTACTTGAATTGGAATTAAGGGCTAGCCTTTGGTTCCTTTATATAGTAGCAACTCCTTTGCTAAGTCTCCCTCTAAACCGAATTAACGGAATTAACGGAATTAGTTATAAGAAATTTATCTTATAAATTTTCTTATTGCTTATTCCGTTTAAGCCTAGTCTTATTATAACCATTTATAATAAAACAAATTAGTTATCATAAGAAATTTATTCTATAAATTTTCTTATGAATTTTATTATAACTAACTTTATAATAAAACAAATTATTTATCATAAGAAATTTATGCTATAAATTCTTATGAATTAATTCCGTTTAAACCAAGTCTTTATTATAAACTAATTTATAATAAAAACTAATTCTTCTTCTCTTTAAATTATGGAATAAATTTTATAAGAAATTTATAAACTTTCTTATTATGAAAAAATCAATTCATAATTGATTTTATAAAATTAAAATAAACCCAATTCATGGATTATTTTAATCTTCCATAAAAGAATAAATTTCTATAAATTTATTTATATAAATTTCTTTATACAAATTTATTTATCCATAATTCATAAAATAAATCGTGCTTGATTTATCTTATTAATTAAACCAAATAAATTGATTTAATTCCCTTTAATGGCCGGCCACCACAAGGAGGGTTAATACCCTCTTTGGCCGGCCAAAACTGACCCGAACCGATCGCGAATTAAACTCATTTAATTCGCCCAAAAAGCCTTCAAAAG
>JAGFNQ010008109.1:0-46742 GCA_024364735.1 Boesenbergia rotunda | reverse complement strand
CTTAAGACATTGAAGAATGTGGTTGTTCCAGATGGTTACTCAAGCAATATTTCAAGATGTGTTGATTTGAAACAACGTAAGATGTTTGGGTTGAAAAGTCATGACTGTCATATTCTAATGGAACAACTCTTACCAATTGCTTTGAGGAATGCTATGCCTGGTGTAGTTTTTATGGTTTTAGCTGATCTTTGTTCATTCTTTCGACAAATATGCAGTAAAGTGTTGAACCCCATTAATCTTGATACCCTTCAAGATCAAATTGTTCACACACTTTGCCATTTGGAGATGCTTTTTCCTCCATCATTTTTCACAGTCATGGTTCACTTAATTGTTCATCTAGTCGATGAAGTCAAAGAGGGAGGCCCGGTGCATTATCGATGGATGTATCCAATCGAAAGGTGAACTTAACATGGAAAAATTTATTTTTTTCACTTTCTTTAAATAAATAATCAATTGTTTTAGCTGAATCCATAACCTTTTTAATGTGAAGGTACCTAGGCCGTTTGAAATCTTATGTGAGTAATAAGGCTCAACCTGAAGGTTCAATTGTTCAAGGCTACTTGGCCGAAGAAATTCTTACATTTTGTTCGAGATATTTGGATGACACAGAGTCAAGAATCAATCGACCAAGGCGCGTTGATGATCAACCTGACAGTGTTGAACACCATGAAAGCAATACTATGTTTCCAAAAGTTGGCAGATCAGTTGGGGATTCTCATATATTATATTAACACCAATAGAGAAGTTGCAAGCACATCGTCACGTGTTGGTCAACTGTGTAGCAGTAGATCCTTTTATTGAGTAAGTAATACATAAAGTTTACGCAAACCTTGTTGCAAATCAATTGGCCTCGTATTTTATAATAATTTATTTTTACTTATAGGAAATTTAGGGCAATAACAAAGAGACAGTTGAGACATCGGACACGCTTGCAATCAGAGATTGATAAAGTTGTACACAAAGAATTTCCTAGCTGGTTTCAAAAGCATGTGAGTAGAAGTTATGTTTTTTTTTCATTCAATTTTAGAGGTGTAACTAATAGTAAAAACTAAGTGCGGTAATTCTTGATGCCAGATCTCCAATGAAGGTGCTAGACATTCAGATGAATTAAGGTGGCTTGCACTTGGACCACTTGATCAGGCCAAACGTTATAGTGCTACAATGTGAATGGATTTAAATTAGAACTATTGCTCGAGAGCACGGGTTGAAAAGTCAAATAGTGGAGTATTTGGTATGTACGATACTCGGAGCTACGCAAGTACTCGTGATAATAATGTCGCAGTCGGAGGTGTTCCGTATTATGGAAAATTAGTGGATAATTGAATTGAACTATAATGGTCAATTCACTGTTACATTGTTCAAATGTCAGTGGGCTAACACCACTTCTGAGAGAGGTATCAAAAGAGATGACTCGGGTATTACTAGTATTAATTTTTCTCGTTTGATACATGTTGGAGATCGAGAAAATGATGAGCCATATATATTGTGTCCGATGCTCAACTTGTGTTTATGTGGATGATGAGATTGAAAAAGGATGGAGTATTGTAAACATCTACAACCAAGAGACTTGTATGACATGGGAGAAGACAAAGAAGAAGAGCAAATTTATGATCTTGTTCCTTCTCCGCAATCAAACTTGGATAGGTGGTTTCATAATGGCAATGAAGAATTACAATTGGCTAGGGATGATTATATAGAAGATCGACCTGCAAATGATGTCGTTGGTGACAATAATGATGGAGTCAAAGATTTTAATTTATAATATCTCGCAATTCAAGGACAACCTTGTATTTTTGCTGCCCTTGTATTTCATTAATGCCAACATATACTTGAGCTGCCCATGTTTTTACTTGCATTGTTGCACCCTTTTGTCAAGTGACTAAAGCTAAGAAGATGAATGAAGCATAAAAGAATTTTAGTTAAGCAATTATAATAGCTAAGAAGATGAATGTTGCACCCTTTTACTGGCATTATAATTGCATGCTCAGATGAACTGCTAACTGAGGACATGCATGCTCAGATAAATCTATGTACTACATCGGTATTGGACCAGACGTGATGCCATCATTTGCAAATAACTTGAATCTGTCTACTACTTGCTGCTGCTTCTCTAAAGCATAGTGGCATCACATCGATGAGTCTTTCTCATACGCTGGAGGTACTAATCAATTTGGATTTACATCCAAAAACACGAGGTCAGGTAATGTAATCCACAATTGGTGTGGTTATGCATTTTAATTTAAGCTCGAGCTATTTGCTTTATTTGATAAAATGCTAGTAGGAGCTTGAAAGCTTAATAATCTTCGCATGATTGACGAGATTCAAGTTGTCCGGAATGCTTGGTCATCTACTTTTACTTGAGATTGTGACTATTTTATAGTGCATTTGAACATATGAATGATCAGATTCTTATTAGAAGCACCCTATACACTCTCTATTTATTGATATTTAGTTGATATATCACATATCTATACCTCCATCGATTGTTCGATATGCAACACACACAAAGATTAGTTTCATTCAGCAATCGTACATTTTGTGCAAGGATTTACTTGTACACTGACCGGTTGGTTTGCTTTTCAGCTTTGTAATGTTCTTTTGCAGTTCCTCATTCGACAAGTGCTCGGCTTCAAGTGCTCTCTCGAGCTGTGCCAGATACATTAGTTGCAGTTTCTACTAGGGATAGTTTTCAGACAAAGTGAATTCTTATAGCTGACTTTTGGAAGTATTAAAGACTTGTATTTACTTCTATCATATTATATTTCCAGGTATGAATGAAGTCTTAATTCTAATGTACTTTGTTTAAAAAATAACGTACTTTGCAATTAGATAGTTGATCTCATTAGGATGCTACAAGCTTTCATACAGTTTAATTAATGTATGTCACTCAATTTTTGCTAACATGTATGTTGTGTTGTCATTTCCTAAAATTTCATTTTTTTCCAAAATTGTAGGCATGCCTAGGAATAAACGCTTTAAGGTTCAACCTTCAGTGACAGAAAAATCAACTACAACTTTGCCACAACCTAATACTAGGGCTTGCCCTGTTCCACCAGCTCCTAGTAATGCTCATTTACTCCCAAATTCTAATACGGTTGTTCATTCAAGGCCACAGATTAATAGCAGAGCTCAATTGAGTGCACCAACTCAGATTGGTGCTAATTCAGTGTCATCTACTATAGGGCATCTAGTTCTACTCCATCCCACCCTTTACTTGCTCAAGAGGTAAATCCAGAGGATGATCAAGAGGATGAAGATGTTGATTCATTTGATGAAAATGGTGACACTGCTTCAAGTGGTAGCAAGAAGAAAGTTATTGGGTTGTTAATGTTATTGGTAAAAAATTTCTTTCTTTATTTTTTTTCCAATATTTTACTATGATCATTATGTTTGATAGGTTAAATTCATGCTTGAATGTGTAAGATGTTAGTTAACTTGTTTCTTTCATATTTAATCTGTAAACTTATAAAGTAAAAATATTTTATTTGTTTTAGATGAGCTGAATCACACAAGTAAAGAAGCACGATACATGGTGCAAGATGTTTGGTCAATACCTGATGGTAGCAAAATTATAGTTACTTGCAATGAGCTTGGGCAAGCCATAGGCGATGCAGGTGGCATTTTGGGTGGCTTTTTAGGAGTGTTGGGATGTGATTTCAATAAATTTCCCATTTGCTATATCTCGTGGCGTAAGGTTCCTCAATCATATAAGGACGCGGTGTATAATAGCATCATTCAGGTAATTAAATTTAATCTTCCATATCTTTTGTAATATCTGTGACTAATACTAATATCTTTGAATTGTGTGCAGAATAAATTTCATATAGTCGATAATCGATTGAAGAATGATATCATGAAACGCATTGGGAAAGCGTGGAAAGACACCAGGTCTAGCTTGTTTCATGAATTCTATGATAGCACTGTGAGCAAAGAGGAAAATGTTGCAAACCGACCTCCTGGAATTGATGAAAACCATTGGAGATGGTTCATTGATTATCGGTTGAGTGAGAAAACCCAGGTGATATATCCATTTCAATTGGGTTTTAATTACGGTTAATTTCATTATTGAACTTCTGTTATGGTTAGATGTTAGATGTTTTTTTGTCTATTCATAATTCACATGCATTTACTGCTAACTTATAATAGGACTTATGCAAGAGAAATACTGAAAATCGAAAGAAGCAATTATATACCCACACAGGTGGTTCAAAACAATAGCAAGGCGAAAATATGAAGAGGTAGTAGAACCATTATTTCACATATTCGTTCAGTTTTTTTTGTTTAATTATTTGACTATATGTCACTAATGTGATATAGGAACGACAACGTGGAAGCAGCATTAGCAGAGGGGAGTTATGGGTAATGTTGCACAAGAAAAAAGATGGTTCTTATATTCACGACAATGCCCAAGTGATTGGTGTAAGTTTGGTATTAATTTTTTCAAAAATTTTGTATTTCATTTGTAATGCTCAGTTGATAATTTCTTATGTTCGCAGGAAAAAATTATCACAATTGAGCGTGAAGATGATTCCTCAAAGGGATTTTCAAAAAGTGATTCACTTTCTCAAGCTATAGGGAAGGAACATTGTGGTCGGGTTAGAGGTGTGGGTTCTGGGCCATGTCTTACTCAAGTATTTGGTCAAACTTCATATTCAAATACACCTGTTGATCATGGATTGCAAATATATATGACTGAAATGAAATCTGAATTAGAAGCTTCTAAAGCTAAGGTGCAGAATCTGGAATCAGTGATTGAAATAGAAAGATCAAAAAGACAAGCAATTGAGGGAGCTGTTAAATATATGCTGCAAATGCAAGGAAGCAATTTGCCACCTGAATTGGCCGCTTTGATTAATGTGATGGTATGTATGTAGTACTTTTAAAATTAATAAAATTGCTTTCAAATTATTACTATTTTAATTTGCTATTCATAATTTTAGGCCCCGGATGAAGGTAGTGCACCAATCTCACAAGGTGCAAGACCATCTTCCTTAGCTAGTCATGATGCTCACCGACTTGATGCTCCTTCCAACCAAAATCCAAATTAGTTGAATACATCATATCTTAGGTATGTTTTACTATTTTCGTGTAAGCATTTGAAATTATGCTTCAGATTATATTTTGTCTTACAATTTTCCTTCTCATATTTTTAGCTTTTTGTCTGATAATATCCACTTCTAGTCTTTCTTTTTTCTGCTCAGCATCTATGAACTTGGACAAAACAACTAGTTTCATGAAGTAAACGCTCAAGTTCCATTTGTATCCTTTTATACGACTGGTTGGCTTCTTGCTGTTTTGATTCTAGGATTGTTACTTTAGATTTTTTTTTTGATTATCTTTAGTCTTTTGCTGGAAATTTTCCTTCGTTACCAATGTTCAACTTTGCAATTTTGTCTGCTGAATTTGTTGTTCTCTGCAGGACGTTGGCTGTTTGAGTTATACTGATAATTGGACGAAAGGTTGTTTGCAAGTGCTTTGATGAGTTTCTTCTGGAATGTGGATGTAATTTTGCTGAAAATTGGGCTGTTTGATTGCCAAAGAAGCTGTAGAACATGAGTTTGATTGTTATATATTTTGTAGCTTTGTTGCTATGTCTGTATTGCTATGTTTGAATGATTGTATAATTCAGTGCTTGTAGAATGCTATAAACAAATAGAAAATGAGTTTGCTTTGTTGCTATGTCTGTATTGCTATGTTTGATTGTTATAAATTTTGTAGTTGTTGTTGCTTGTAGAATGCTATATAACGTGTTTGTAGATTGCATAACAAATGTTGAGGTGTAAACAAAGTAGTCCCGGCGGTTTGAACAGTTTTCCCGGCGGTTTGCAAACCGCCGGCTATCTCGCCTGGAAACAGGTTTACCGGCGGTTTTGAAACCGCCGGAAAAACTGTTTCCAGGCGAGATATATAGTTTGCCGGCGGTTTGCAAACCGCCGGGAATCGTAGTTGCCGGCCGTTTGTGAACCGCCGGGAATTGACTTAGCACGGCGGTTTCTAAACCTCCGGGAAATGGTTTATTCCCGGCGGTTAAAAATTGAGGAAACCGCCGCTATTTGTGGCGATTTTAAACCGCCGCCATCTGACCGCCGCTAACCAAACCGCCACAAGAACCGCCGGGAAGTCCATTCTAGTGGCGGTTGTTCCAGCGGTTTGCTAAAACCGCCGCTAAACGGTTTAAGGACACCGTTATCCGCGGCGGTTTGGGGAACCGCCGGAAAACAAATTGCCGGCGGTTATAAACCGCCGGGAAACACTATTTAAACCGCCGGTAAATCCCTTTTTTCTGGTAGTGGTGCCTTCTGAAAAGTCTTGGGTCCCTCCATCTTCCCCAGTCCTTCTTCCTACCTTAGGACGCTGGAAGCGACGGAGTTAGCCTTCTCCAAATCTCCTAGAGAATCTTGCCGATGCGCTGGAGCCGTCACTGCGTGTCCCACCAGTGGTGAGACAGATCTTCGGTTGTGGTGGTGTGAGGTGGAGATTCTGGGAATCTCCCCTTGCCCCGAGGCCGATCGACGTGATGTGGCTTGCTCAATTTGGTGTTGTTCAAGCGCACCCTTGACGGCATTGCCGACCAAGCAATCCAACTCCTCTTTCGTCAAGATAATGGGTTGTCCCTCTGGTTCGGTCATCACTGTGTTTCTTCTGGTGCTTTGATTTAGTAGTTTCCCAAGACGATGCCAAATTGATCCGGAAGGAATTGACGTGATGACGAGTCACCAGAGTCCAGCCCACGAGGATGACGATGAAGGGAAGTAGATCGTGTCCTGCGAGATTAACACGAGCGTTAATGGGAACACACCGGAGGTTTTCCGGTGCTCAAGTCAGACTTCGATTACTTGCAAGAGGACAACGAGAAAGAAGAATAGTTATGAGTTCGGAGTGCCTTTTCCTTTACCTGCGTGTCTAAGTACCTTATATACTCGAGGGATTGATTACATGTATCTTTCATGTTCTCCTCCACGTTCCTTATTCGTCGGTTACACGATAACTTTTAGGTAACGACCGCAGCGATTATTAAGGACTTAATTGTCACGTGTAGCAGACAATAACTATCCGACGACTTTCCTGATCCGGAAAGAGGAACGACTTCTTGAAGTCGAGCTATCAGGTGCATTGACCCTTGGGCTCCGCTCTCCTGAGAGGGTCTTAAGATATCCTCTCTCGGGAGGGCCTCGGGAGTCTGTCTTCCCAAGGTGATCTCGGGAGTCTACGGCCTAGCCTGGCCTCGGGAGTCTGTCTTCCTGGGAGGTCTCGGGCGTATATCATCCTGAGTTGGTCTCGGAGATCTTCCCTCTCGAGATGGTCTCGGGAGTCTACGGCCCGACCTGGCATTGGACTTGATGGACTCCGACACGTAGCTTCTCCGTTTCATATGTCAACCCTGGTTTGCTCAACCCATAAATATATATATATATATATATATATATATATATATATATATATATATATATATATATATATATATATATATAGACTCGTACTTAGTATATATATTCTTCCTCCTAATATAAATCATATAGTATAAACAAATTATTACAAGATACGTAAATTATTATATATTCGAAAAAAAGTATACTTTTACTTTCTTATTTTTTTCTTTCAACTAATAATTTCTTTTTTTTTTGGTAATCCAATTTTTCAAATCGATAAATCTTAGATATGATCGATCCAAACTCACAAAAAATTTTTACCAACTACTAAAATAAATTAAAAGTATTCATGGAGACATATTCAGATAGTCAGCATTTTTAGACTCGCTTCTTACTAGAAGGAATTGTTAGTGTAAGCCCTAAGAGCCAATCAAGAATTGATTGACTCAGATTATAAAGTATCATATCTTATGAATAAAAGATAAAGTTTTAGTTATTATATTTACATCATGTTTGTGTCAAAGAATAAGTATAATAATATCCTTAGGTAGTAGATTCTAATCTAGATCATATCAATTGGTTAAATTGATAGTGAGATGATGTATAGAACACTACTCTTAACTATTCTTAGTCAAACATTAATATTCAAGGACAATATTAATACGTTAAGACTAGCATGTAGGTCAACTAATGACTTATTTAACAAGTCATGTATATGATATATCAAGTTAACACATTAATACATATTAGAGAATATGTACTGAATTTACCCACTATGAGAAAGTTTCATGGTGAGTGTCATAAACTTTCTTATAGTGATTGTCAATATGAATAATCTTTAGACTTGAAGTCACTAAGATTCCCTATATAATGAGTTGTATATTTTGGTATCGTCAAACGTCACCCATAACAAGGTGGACTATAAAGTCGACCACTAGGTATGCAACAAATTATGCGGAGGGATGTGAGTGATGTAGATGAGATTTATCCCTCACATTTGACGGAAGTGATATCTGTGGGCCCATTGATTGAGTAGGACCACTAAAATGCATTGTCATGCTCAAATGAGTCAATATAAGATATTGAACTTATTTGCTTGAGTAAGTCTACTTGGAGATCAAGAAACATATAAATTGATAAGAGGATGACATGATCTATATCTCATTGATCAATCTAGATATCAAGGATAGAAGGACAAAGTCATACAAGATAATAGACACGGAAAGGTTATGTCGGATCTCAACTTTCTCAACACATGGGTAGCAATGATGCATTGCAAGATGCCGCTCATTACTTATGTATGTAAAGTGATTTAGATACATTGCCAACATTATGAGAGCCTATTAGGTCACACACAAAGAATACGTTGTCTCGAAGATAATTTTAATTTGACTAAAATGTGATATGAAATTGGATTAATTGGATGAATAGAATATGAAAAGTCAAAGGATACCAAGAGTCTTCAGTATTCATTAAGGTTTATGAGCATTAAACAAATAAGAGACAAAGACTTTTCATATACTTTGAATGCATATAAAAGTCATTTTCATTTTGAATGAATGATTCATTCTCCTTCTCTTGGTCCTGATCGAAATCCTCCATTTCCCCTTTTCCCTCCTTGTGACTGAACCACCTTGTGTGGCTAGCACCACAAAGGAGGTTCCTCTCCGAGACATAGTTCGTGCGACGAACGGAGATGTGTTCGTGTGGTTACTATTAGAGGCATGACTATTCTGATTGTACAGAGATTCGGCTAACCAAGGACTAGCAGGATACGCTAAGGGCGCGCGTCAAAGGTATAGCTCTTAGATAGTATTGGTGTAGGAAGCACCATATCGAACCTTGTTTTGATATTGACAAAGAATTCAAAGTTAAGTTTATTTGTGATCTAATGAAGTTACTCAAGTGTGCAGAAAGAAGTCCTAGCGAAGGGCTGCTAGGCACCTGGCGAAGGACTACCAGGAAACAAAGTCCTAGCGAAGGGCTGCTAGGCACCTGGAGAAGGACTGCCAGGATACAAAGCCCTAGCGAAGGACTGCTAGGCACCTGGCGAAGGAATGCCAAGATACAAAGCCCTAGCGAAGGACTGTTAGGCACCTGGCGAAGGAATGTCAGGATACAAAGCCCTAGCGAAGGACTGATAGGTGCTAGGCGAAGGACTGCTTGGTACTGAAGACCTGGCGAAGGACAGCTGGGCACCTGGCGAAGGACTGTTGGGCAAAAGTCCAACCGGAGGAGCCGGTTGGCGACAGGTAAATTCTCCTGAGAGGAGTAGGTGAGGACGCGTTCCCCGTCGAGGGAACAGTAGGCGTCGGTTCGACCTAGGGTTCCATTTTGGAGACCCAAAGTCAGAACCAAGACAGCTAAGGTTGTATAAACCTAATACTTGATTGCTTTGTGTTGTTTTGGACTAACCCTGGATGCAGGACCGAAGGAATGAGTTTCTGCAGCTCAGAACGCCTCAAAGGAGAGAGGTAACAGCTGAGTAGGGCGCCTCCAGTGTCCCGAGCGCCCCCAAGGTCAAGGCAAAACAAGTTAAGCAAGAAAAACTCTTCGGAAGCTCACTAGGGGCGCCCCCGTGCTCCCGGGCGCCCCGGATGCCTTGGGCGCCCCGGGCTTAAGCCAACGAAGCGGATAAAGATCATCCAGCAGAGAATCCCGCTGAAAGAGTCAACCAGGGCGCCCCTGCGTCCCGGGCGCCCCTAGTCAAACCTCAGCCCGATCCTTGAGGGATAAAGGCTGACCGAGACTGTTGCGGATCAAAGGCCACATAGAGGGCGCCCCCAACGTCCAGGGCGCCCCCAGGACTGCTATAAATATCCCTCGACCCCCAAGGCTTCTCAACACTCCTTTCCAACGCCACTACGCTCTTCGACTCAAGCGCTCTGCTCCGGAAACCTTCCATCTCGAAAGTGAAGCGCCGCCACCGACCCTCTGCTCAGAAGTACAATCTACAACGGGTGTTGGTAACGAAAGAGCTTAAGTTTTAATTTACTGCACTACAACTGTAATCTTTTTGTAAACCTTTTTGCGCACATATAGAATTGCCCCCAATAAACGGTCAACGACCGTGGGCCTTGGAGTAGGAGCCGACCGCGACTCCGAACCAAGTAAATCGTGGTGTTTGCGTTTGGTTTTTGTGTTAATTTTCCGCTGTGCATACTCTCTCTAAATCCGAAACGGTTTACGATATTCACCCCCCCTCTATCGTATTCTCTCGATCCAACAGATAGAACTTGCACGAATTTTTCGTATGGATCATTGGAAGGGATCCTATTTTCCACTGCATATATTGTTGTTTTTCACATAAATATCCGTACAGTGGTATCAGAGTCACATGCGAAAGACCGTATAAAGTTTAATGCTCTTTAATATATGATATAAAAGTAGGACGTATGTTTTATTATGAGTCGCATTATTGTATGAGCATTTTGTGGAGATGCAATAGTTGTGTTGATCAAACTAAAAGACTATAGCATCTTCATATATAATATGAACGCGTGCTATAGTCTGATTGCATTCGATAAATTTTTTATAACCTATAGTGTTCATGATAATTGATGTGTTGCGTCAATATGTTGGTAACGGATTGTGAAAAATCTTTCATGAACCGTTGTGAACAGATTGTGTGATTTTTGTCATAAGGATGCATCAACGGATTGTGAAGGATCTCGGGTTTATCCTGATGGACTAGGGATAGCGGGACCGCTGTGAGGTTTTAGCTCATAAGTAGTTTGTGTAATCATAGTAAAAATGATATCATACATCTATTGTTGATGTTGTATGTCATGGTACATGGTTATGACCCTTTACCCCAATAAGATTGGCTTCGTGTGTGTGTACATGTTATAATTTATAATATGACCTACGTGTCGTGCCTTTACCTCTATATGTCTAGTTGTAAAATTAGATTAGTCTCGAATGTAACTTGAGTTCTTTTTAATTTATAGTGTACAAAACAAGGAATACTAGTCTACTGGATGATGAAGATACAAAAAGGATGCTAACGACACATGACGACCACCGAAGGAAGTACTTGGAGAAAATTGCATTCCTAGGTTGATCTTTAGATCTTCTCATTGGCTTGAGAAGATCATAGTAGATGCATGGGTCATAATCATGTCACGTTTTACCTTTTGTGCTTATATGTTGATATATACGATGCTTGTATGTGATGCATGCTTAGTTAGTAATTTTATCGTAATTAAGTCGAGTCAATATGCCTAACAATGTTTAATACTCACTATTACCTCGATCAATTGTAATTGGGGTTGCCAAAGCAAAGTGACTCAATTTATCTTGGTAGGATGCGACTGGATAATTATGATGTTTGATTATTATACTTTGGGTTTGACTTAACCATGTTACCTTAATTGAATTGAGAACTTAAAGGCATATAATTATGTCGTGTTAATATGCCTACCAAAATTTAGTACTAATTACTATCTCGATCATTTGTAGTTAGGTTTGCTAAAGCAAAATGACTCATTTTATCTTGGTAGAGTGCGACTAGACAATTGTGATGTCTGACTATTGAACTTTGGGTGAGACTTAACTAAGATATGTCAATAGAATTGAGAATTTAGAGGCATATCCCATAAATTAGGCAAAAGAACAAATAGTCTTGTTCACCCAACTATACAAGAGTTGCATAAGATATAATTGGTAAACGTTGTCTACCTAAATTATGCTAAGTTTTGGGCGATTAGCTACAGCTAACTCAAGATGAGGTATAATGTGAATCTTGTCCCACGCGAATGTTATCGCTATTGGGTTTAGAGCTAGTAGTGTGGATAAACTACGATTGCTCCCATTCATGACTCGTCCCTACCAAAGCTTTACAATTCAGCAGGAGCGTCATTTAATTAAATGTTTAATTAAATAATTTAGATATGATACTTATTTTTATATTTTATTATTGTAGATCATCATGTCGTCAAACACATCTAATACTCTCTCTTTGCGATCTGTCCTTGAGAAGGAGAAGCTCAACGTAGCTAATTTTCTAGACTAGCATAGAAACTTGAGAATCATTCTCAAGCAAGAACAAAAATTATACGTCCTAGAATAACTCATTCCTAAAGCACCCACCACTACCGCTACTCGTGTGAAAAAAGAATGTTTATAAGATGTATCATGTCTTATGCTTGCTACCATGAACTCTGAGCTTCAGAAGAACATGAGAACATGGATGATCACGATATGGTTGAGCACCTTAAACAACTATATCAAGAGCAAACTAGACACGAGTGGTTTGAGGTATCTAAGGCTTTATTTGCATGCAAGATGCAAGAGGGAAGTTTTGTAGGAACTCATGTACTCAAAATGATCGGATACGTTTTTTTTTTAAAAAAATGATCGGATACGTTGAGAACCTTGAAAGACTAAGATTTTCACTGGGCCAAGAATTGACTACCGACCTTATTTTGCAATCATTGACAGAAAGGTATGGTCAATTTGTCATGTACTACAACATGAATGAAATTGACAAGTCATTGTCTAAGATGCTTAACGTGTTGAGAACTGCTGAGTTCAATCTTAAGAAGACTAAGTCTAGTATCGTACTAATAGTGCAAAATAGTAAAGGAAAATGGAACCCCAACGATAAGGGTAAGACCTATGCCAAAGACAATGCCAAGTCTCAATCATTAAAGGTGGGGTGACTAAGGAAGGAACCTGCTTCTAGGGATGAAAATAGGTCAGGTGGCCTGTCAGGGGCCTATGGCCTAACCTAGCCTGACCTGTTTAGAAATAGGATAATATTCAGGTCTATTTCAAAGTCTATTTTTCTTATCAGGCCAGCCCAGACTTAATATAAAGACTACCAAGTCTGACAGGCTGGCCTGAGCCTGTTAAAATTAGATACATATGCATATATTTGTAGGTCTGACCTGTTTTGAGGCATGTATGATGTAAGACCTATTTTGAGGCTTATATGATGCAAGGCCTGTTAAGGTTGATTTTCGGCCTGTTTAATGTTTTGGCCTGTTGGATTGTATAAAATATTCTAACTTACAGGCTTTGTAAACAGGCCACAGGCCAGACTAGGTTATTGAATAGGCTAGGCTTAGGCTAAGAACAAAGCCTATAACAAGCCACAGACCAGGCTCAGACCATTTTGTTACTATACAGGTCTGGCCTGTTAAGGCAAAAGTCTGGCCTATTTCCATCCCTACCTGCTTCTACTATGATGAAACTAAACATTAAAAGAGGAACTACAAACTTTACATGGACGAAGTTTAGAAGAAAAGAAGTGAGACTTCTGTATCAGGTATATATGTTATAGAAATTAATCTATCTATTTTTTCTTCATGGGTATTAGATACCTGATAGGGATGAGTAATCGGGGAGGACACGTGGCACGGGAAAGCTACGTGGTGTGCCAACCAAGCTAAAGACCCGAGGTCGGACCAGGAGCTCGAGCTCCCGAGACTTTCTTGGGAGAATGGAGGAGGGCCCAGAGGCCAGACCGGGAGCTCGAGCTCTCGAGATTATCTCGGGGAAATGTGGAAGGTCCTCGAATTCAGTCCGGGAGATAAGATTCCTAGACTAACTTGGGAGAGTGAAGCCTAAAGAGTAGCTTAGAGATAAGAGAACAAAGCTTCAAGTACACTCCCCTCCTTCCAGAATGTGAAATTCAGCAGGTAATCATTTCTTGTAACGCATGATAATGATGACCTTAATACTCACGGTGGTCGTTACCAGTCATCATGGAGAGGAGAATAGCTGTCAAATAACCGATAACCATGAAATGTGGGGAGGGAGGTGGAGATACGTGGGGGAAGATGTCAGGTATATAAGATGTTTCGACACCCAGGCAAAGAGGTAAGGTTTACAACCCGAATACTTTGGTTTTCTTGTTTTCCTCCCAAGAAGATAAATTTTTGACTTGAGCCTCAAAGAGGGCTCCACTGGAACCTCGTGCATCCCCTTTATTCTCGTCTTAATTTGACAGGCACTGATATCTTCTCCTCGTCATCGTCATCCTAGGTTGCACTTTGGTGATTCGTCATCCCTGTCGTTCACTTCCGGAACAAGTTTTTAGCGTCGTTTGTGGGAATCTAGTCTAAGCACCAGAGGGAACACTGTGATGGCGGAACCAGAGGTACAACCCATCATTTTGACGCGACAAGAGTTGGACCGCTTAATCGCCAACGCCATTAGAGGAGCATTGGAGCAACATCAGATCGAACAAGCTGCCTCTCAAAGAGCGGCCCCGATGCAAGTCGAGATCTCCAGGGTGTCTGCTTCACACAATCGAAACTGAAGATCCGTCTCACCGCCAGGAGCACCGACAATGATAACCCTAGGCACAGGCGAGACTCCATAGGAGAAATAGAGAAGGTGCATTCCGTCACCTCTAGCGTTTTATGGCATGAAGATGAGCAAGGGAAGAGCGATCTTGCCAAGGTTCTCCTGAAGTCCCCGTCTACGCCTTTCACCCAAGACATCATAATGGATTTCATGCCCAAGCAGTTTCACAGTCCGGGAATTGTTGATTATGATGGGAAAACGGATCCAGAAAACCACATCTGTAAGTTTGAAAATGCGGCCCTGCTACACCAATAGACTGATGGTGTGAAGTGTCGGGTGTTTTTGAACACCCTATCGGGAGCTGCCCATAGATGGTTTCAGAGGTGTGTCAAAACTCAATAAACTCTTTTCTGGAATTTAAAACTGTCTTCCTACATCACTTCGCCAGCAGTCATCGATCCAAAAGATGACACTAAACCTGTTTGCCTTGAAGCAGAAGAGTAAGGAGTCTTTGAAGGATTATATCCAACGGTTCAAGGACTCTCTGAGGATTATATCCAACGGTTCAAGGACTCTCTGAGGATTATATATAAATCGTTCAAGGAGTCTTTGCCGAGTGCCACCTCAGAGATCCTTATCATCGCTTTCACGCAAGGACTCTCTGAGGGAGATTTCTTTCGATCATTGGTGAAGAAACCACCGGTCAGCTTCAATGATTTATTGCGGTGGTCGGTCAAGCATGTTAATGTGGAGGAGGTGCAGTACGCCCGGCGAAAAGACTCCACCGGAGTCCCTGTCCAAATCTCGGTACAATCTGAGAGGAGAGAACCACCTGCTCCTGCCCGAGCAAAGGACCCTCACTCCAGGAAGGATTACTGGAACGGCAAGACGAAGTTGGTGGAGACGATAGACACCGAAGAACCTGAACAGCCGAAGAAGTACTGTCATTTTCATGACAGTACTACCCAATCCACGAAGGAGTGTTATACCCTGAGGAAGAGGAGATTCAAGGATGCAGACGCTAAGCCATGCAAAAGTGGAACAATGCGGGGTATCGAGTCTCCTCACCGAAGCTCTTCTCCTCATCGGCGACAGCTAGGGAGGATAGATCCAAGCAACAATCCTGGTCACCCTCGAAAGAAAGAAGCCGGGAGATGGTGCCCCACCAGTCTGTCTCCCCGGAAAGAGATCCTAAGAAAGGCATGGCTCCGGCTCGGGGACCCCCCTCGGGCCATGTGGGAGTGATCTCGGGAGAACCGATCGGAGGAGATTCACATCGGGCGAGGAAAGCTCATACCTGGAGGTTAGAAAATTACGCTATCGGAACAGATAAGGAGAAGCGTCAGAGCCCTGTCATCTCCTTCGGACCTGATGATCTGGAGGATGTTGAATCCCCTCATGAAGATGAATCTTGGGTCTACAAGAAGGTTAGTGGGAGCATAGTTATCTTTCTGATCTTGTATGTAGATGACATACTCCTCATTGGAAATGATATATCTTCACTACAGTCTATGAAGATCTGGCTGGGGAATTATTTCTCATTGAAGGACTTAGGTGAACCAACCTACATTTTAGGCATCAAGGTCTATAGAGATAGATCTAACATATTGCTTAGCCTAAGTCAGAGTAGATATAGTGACAAGGTGCTTAATCATTTTGCCGTGCATATTCCAAGAAGGGATTTCTACTGATGTCACATGGTGTAAGTCTTTCGAAGACTTAATGTTGATCACTAGGTATGCAACAAATTATGCGAAGGGATGTGAGTGATGTAGATGAGATCTATCCCTCCCATATGACGGGAGTGATATCTATGCACCACTTGATCGAGTAGGACTATTAAAATGCATTGTCATGCTCAAATGAGTTAATATAAGATATTAAATTTATCTGCTTGAGCAAGTCTACTTAGGGATCAAGAAATACATATATTGATAAGAGGATGACACGATCTATACTTCATTGATCAATCTAGATATCAAGTACAGAAGGACAAAGTCATACAAGATAATATATACGAAAAAGTTATGTTGGATCTTGACTTACTCGTAACTTGGATAGCAATGATGCATTGTTAGATGTGGTTCATTGCTTATGTATCTAAAGCGATTAGATACATTGTCAACGTTACGAGAGTCTATTGGGTCACACTCAAAAGATGCGTTGTCTCGAAGATAAGTTAATTTTAGTTTGACTAAAATGTGATCTGAAATTTTATTAATTGAGTTATACTCAAATGAATCTAATTGGACTATGGGATTGAGTCTAATCCGAGTTAGACTCAGTTGGATTAGACTCAACTACTTAAGTGTTGGGATCAGTCGACCGGCAAGAGGGGTGAATTACCCTTGAAAAATGAAATCGATCTTTTGTTCTTGCTTAAACAAAAATAAAAATTAGTTGTTACAGAAAAAAAAAGTAAATAAAATAACTACTAAAAGGAAAGAGATACAGACAACTAGATTTATACTCCTTGTGGCAGAAAAGCCTTTTACACAATTTGAACTCAAGAAAAATAGAGAAAACTCAAGAAGAAATTTGTTACAATTCGATTTGTGAAATGAACTAAGTTCAGAGGTCTATTTATAGCCCCTATGAAAGTTTATCAAATGCTGATGTGACACTTCTCAGCGCCAGAGTGCACACGGATGTCCGACAGGTGGTTGGTGCTTATCTACGTCGCAACGGCCGTAAAATGACTACTTTCTAGATAATCATGGACTCTCGGGCACCCGAATCAATATGGGCGCTCGGAATACGGGCGCTCGGGAATACGGGCGCCCGAGTCCAACTGGACGCCCACATTCTCAAGCGCCCGGGTTGACCTAGTTAACAATTGTTGACCAATCTTCCAGTGGGTCTTCTGGGTGATTTCGGGTCTTCTAGAGTTGGGCTCACCCGAACCCTTCTCTATCCTTCTCCTCGAGCAGGCTTCTTCCCGGCTCCTCGTCTCTCGGATGTCGCGTGCATCTATCTCGGTCCACGACATACTCTTTCGTCGACCTCCGCGTCCCTCGGATGCATTGAGCCTATTAGTTCTCTTCCCGTGTCATCCTTCTTGTCCATTGCGTCTTCCGCTCGACTTCCTATACTCCTAACCTCCTATACACTTAGACACAGGGATCAGATACCAATAGAACTTATCTTGACTCAGTTGACCACATCAAAACTCACCTGGGATACTTACATTAAGATGGGTTAATGATCATTAAAATGTTTAATGAATCATTATTGGAGAGGAATACCGAGAGACATGATTCATTGGATGAATAAAATATGAAAAGCCAAAAGTATACCAAGAGTCTTTGATATTCATTGAGGTTTATAACTATTAAATAAATGGGGAGACAAAGACTTTTCATATTTATTAGATGAATATAAAAGTTATTTTCATTTTGAATGAATGATTCACTCTCCTTCTCTTGGTCTTAGCCAAAATCTTCCATTCCCCTTCTTCCTCCTTGTGACCGAACCACCTCGTGTGGCTAGCACCACGAAGGCAATTCCTCTCCGAGACTTAGTTCGTGCGACGAACGGAGACGTGTTCGTGTGGATACTATTAAAGGCACGACCATTTTAATTGTGCAGAGATCCGGCTAACCAAGGATTAGCAGGATATGTTAAGAGCATGCATCAAAAGTATAACTTAAATAGAATTTGTACGAATTTTTCGCATAGATCATTAGAAGAGATTCTATTTTCCGATGTATATATTATTATTTTTCGCATAGATATCCCTACTGGAAAAATCCACCACAGTGAACCACAAAGATCAAACCTTAGTTCCCTTAGTTATCTATTGGATGACCTAACTATTGCGCCATTATCCCAGAACACTTTTTTTTAAATAATGATATAGAAAAGAAAATTATTGATTAATTATTAAATAATTAACGGGGAATGTACTTTTCATATTCCAAATATAATACTAAATGGACGATTCTGACACCAAACGTTTAAAAAGACTTTTATAGTAGGCGTTTATTTTTTTTTAGTTCCAAATTTTAAAAATAACAATTTTAATACTATGCAATAGGACGCGCCTCAAGTTATTTTTTTTAAAAAAAAATTATGATTGAACATTATAATCTAATTGGGAAGGAAACCTTAGAAGTTTTCGATTTTTAATTTTTTTTAGCTTAATCAATATAATCAATTGGGAATGTGAATCCTAATAAAATATTAACTTTAAGATAAAAAAGTTTTTTTTTAATTTAATATCCAAAATGTCAAAAACAATTTAAATTTGATATTCAAAATATCTTTTCCTCAATAATTAACTAATAAATAAAAATATCAATTTCTTATAATCTAGTTGATTAGAATACTCAGACTCTCTCTCAAAGGATCAAGATTTAAGTTTCGACTATATATATATAACGAACATGCCAGTTAGCTGAACCGGTAGTTAACTATCGGTTCGGCAATTTTTATGGGTTGGAATGTAATCAGCCCCAGCTCGGAAGCCGCGATCGGATCTAATGGGATGGCAGTGTCCTACGACAAAGTCTACTCAGTTGACTTCCTTTCTTAATTGAAAGAAGGTGTTCTAGATTCCATGATCGCATTTACGTAGCTCAATAAGAAATCATAGTCATGGAATGCTGACTAAGAAAGGTGCTAATCTTCATCTTCCTAATAATTAAAAACTTCAGAATCTACTTGTTGTGGAATCATCCACGTCTACTAGTTGTGCTTTTGAATGAAATACTTGTGCATTCGGTGACAAGGCCTTGTGCAACTCACCTTGCATTTTACAATAGAGTTTTATCATCATCTCGCGAGTAACACAATTCTTGAAAGTGAAGACTAGTCGTTAATTAGCAGTTCTTGAGATCGTCTCACTTCGCGGCTCACCTTCTTGAACGAGTCCTTATTCTCTTTCCATTTCCTCTGCAATGAAAAAGTCTGCATTGACTTGATCCGTACAAGAGATTAAATAAAAACTGACAAAGTCAGAACAAATAAATCAGAGGTGGATGGTTAAGTCAAAATAATATCAATATTATCTAACAAAGATTACAAAAAAAAAAATTGTAAAACGATAATGTGCTAGAGATTTTGATGAGATCTGCAAAAGAATGAGTAAATGAAGTTTGCATAATAAAAACATTACTAAGAAAAACTCTAGCATTGCAATTCTAATCAAGCACAGAGATTCTGATTCTTGACGAGAAAATTATGTGAAATGATCATACATTTTAAGTAGTGTTTTTTTAAACAACTTTTTGCTAAACAGAGCTTGAACCAATAGCGACAGTAACTTCTCCGTGTTGGTCTGGGACGGGTTGACGGAGACGTTGGGGTGAACGTTTCTTCTTTTTGTCACATTGAACAATAGCGCCAAGCTATTTCCTGTCCCTCATCTCACCAATAACCATGAAAACTGAAGCATCTGAATGAACGCATTTTGCTTGGATGTTAAGATGTTTGGAGATTGTTAGCAAAGTCTATAGGGAGTCTAAAGATGAGCAAAATCTAGTAGTGGATCAAAGGATATAGGGACAAGAAGATCATTTTCTTTTTCTATCGATACCTAGATAAGGCTACATTTGAGAAGATCGCCAACACCACCAACTCCAAACAAGCATGGAAAATGAGGCTATTGAGAATGTCCTTATCACTAATTGGTATTTCTCTAATCTTTGGTGATGATTAAATAAGAAAGAATTGTTGAAGATACTGTCGGAGAGAATAAATTAAATTAAAATTATACAAATAATTTTAACTTATCCATTGAGTGACCTGAACTAAAAATTTCAAGCTGCCTAGCAGTGAAAAGCTGCTTGAAATAGTTGAGTTGGCTGGGAAGATCTGAGCTGCCTTGTATGCAGAGTACAAACTCCAGAGTCTAAGTATAGACTCCCGAACATGAAACTCTCGAGCAGAAAACTCCTGAGTTGAAGACTCCCAAGCTGCAGACTCCCGAGTTGCAGAGTCTAATTTGCAGACTCCCAAGCTGCAGTGCCCGATTGGAGATAAAGAAAGTTGTTGAGGCCCGCGTAATGCAATTTCTTTAAAACAGATTTATCCTCCTCTAATTGTGCTTTGAGGTTATGATAAACGTTTGTTTCTCATGATACAATAGCGAAATCACGTACACAATCAAGCACCAATTGCTCGTGAAGAACTGAGAGAGCACCCGTTTGCTACCACGAATACTCCACCGAGCGAGAACACACGGAAGATTTGGAGAACAAAGGTGCAAGAAAATTTTTGCTCTTTTTCCTTGCCCTTTTTACTCTTAGTCATAGCCTCTTTATATAGGGCTTAAACTCGCGCAGTAATTAATGACCAAATTAACGTCATTTACTACTTATTAACCTTTCAGTTTAAAATGTCCAGAGATTATACATCTGAGCAACAAGCAAAAAATCATTCAAGTGGCAAAATAGTGGTTCATTCGCTTAGACAAATTTTGTCCGGACAAGTCTTGCATTTGACGTGCGCAGGTCGTGCTCGCATATAAGTCAACTTGGTTCAATGTAAATTCGAGCCCTGGATTTACACCCCTTACGCACCTACACATGAGAGAGAATCTCTCCCCATGCATTTGTTTACAACTAACATACTTGTGAATCAATTTAAACCAACTAATATGTCTTAAAACTTTCAATATGGACTAAAATCTCATTCACAATGAAATCTATTTCTTCTCTATCTTTTTATCCATTCATTTGTATCCAACAAGAATGAGAATACTAAGATGCTTGCTATCTATTATTTTCCCTTTGGATCTCCTGTTCTTGGCTCCGGCATGGATTCTTTAAGTTGTCGACATGATTGACACCCCATATGCTGTCAAACGAGCTCACGTCAATGACTGTGCCACCACAGTTGGCTCCCATATGTATCCTGACACTCGCAGTAAATAAGAGATAATAATGAATTGAACAAACACATTTTACATACCATCCACTTTGAGTGATAAGCAAGTGCCGCAATTCGTGAGTGCCTATGGAATTTGTAAATAAGATGGATATCCATGAGCTTAAATTCAAACTTGACTTGAATCCGATATTGTCATTACGGCCTTGTATGCTGACAAAATTGTGTCACTGTATGACAAAATTGATCATGTATCAACTGTCGATATCCAGCTTGTGGAATTCACTACCAGTAATCTGAGCAGGAGCACACTCCATTCGCGAAATGGTGAAACCTATAAGGATCCCTGAGCACAATATATTGATTCATAGCACGGCTGACCAATTTGTAAACCAAGTGGCAATCCCCACAAACCCGGAGATTCTTAAATACCGTTACTGTTGACTCTCGTGGAAGATTCATCAAACCATAAGCCAGGGCAAGCTTTTCACTGTGGCTCCACAAGTTCTGCTCCTTCTGTTCCTCATCTGTGTCATGCAATACAAAGGAGGTGTCGGCAACATAGCCCAGCTTCTTGATCATTTGCAGCATCTCTTCCAACTTTGCATAGATTTGGTTTGCCAGTGGATGTGTCCTATCACCGATGCCGAATGTGCTAACCTGATTCTTTATCTTAATCCAACTGCAAGCTGGTCTCTTTTTCAAGTTGATGGAATCCATCTTCTTTCTCAGTCTATCAACATCTTCCCACTTTCCATTAACGGCGCATATATTCGATAGAAGAACGTAAGCTGAATCATCTAAAGGATCCAATTCAAGAAGACGCGTGGCAGCTTTCCTACCAACATCAAGGTTTCTGTGAATTCTACTTGAAGACAACAAACTGCGCCATATGACATCATTAGGGGAGATGTTCATGTCTTCAATAAACTGCACAGCTTCAGTGAGTTTTCCTGAGCGTCCCAACAGATCAACCATGCAAACACAATGTTCCAACCCTGGTGAGATGCGAAACCCTACATTCATTGACTCAAAATAAGCAAGACCCTTGCCCACCAACCCTGCATGATTACACGCCGAGAGAAGAGATACAAAGGTCACATAATCTGGTTTCCGTCCCATTGCTAACATCTCTCTAAAAGTATCCTCAGCTTTCTCAAACTGACCATGTCTAGCATAAGCCGAGATGAGAATATTCCATGACTGTTGTGAACGTTTCATTGGCTCAGGATGTGTCTTTAGCACATCATCCATCTTCCCACATTTTCCATACATATCCATAGTGGCATTAATCACATGAAGGTCTGACTCGAAACCAAGTTTGCTAACCAGAGCATGTATTTGCTGCCCTTCCTCTACGGATGCCAAGCTTGCACTAGCTGCAAGGCCCCCAGAGAGGCTGAATTGATCAAGTTCTATTCCAACATGCCGCATCTCCATAAAGAGCTTAAGGGCATCCTCACCTTGACCATTGTGAGCTTTGGATGCAATCATAGCATTCCAAGAAACTGCAGTCTTGATTTTCAGTCCATCAAAGATGTATACACTTGAATCAAGGTCACCACACTTTGCATACATTGTAAGCAGTGAGTTCTTAACGTACACCTCAGATTCTAACCCAGTTGATAGTGTGTAAGCATGCAGGGGCTTTCCATATTTCAGATCATGCACATTTGAGAAAGCTGCCAGAATATTGACAACGGTGATATAGTTTACCTCCACTCCAGCTTCTCTCATCCATGTGAACACATGCATTGCCTCTATTTGTTCTTCGTTCTCTACATGCCCTCCAATAAGTGTGTTACATGTAACTACATCACAACTGGGCATTGTATGGGAAACCCACTGAGCTTCTCTCATAGCTTTGCAATTACTATACATAGTTATTAAAGCATTAGCTACCACCAAATTTTCCTGAAGGCCATGATGAATTATAAGGGTATGAATCATCTTTCCAATTAGTAAGAACTCAGGACCTGAACATGCAGCCACTGAGGTAGCGAATGTCACATGGTTCCTCTCTTTGTTATTCTCAAGCAAATGTCTTAAAAGCCTTAAGGCATCATAATAGAACCCACTCTGAGTATAGGCTGAGATCATTGTATTCCACGAGATTAGATCCCGTTGCGGCATGTACTGAAACAGCAGTTCAGCGTCATTGTGCTTACCTGACATCGAGTACATGTTAATTAGTGTGTTGCTAACTGAAGCAAACGAGTCAAGACCATCAGTAATGCTTAGTGCATGAACACCTCTTCCCCACTCCAAGTGTTCTAAACAAGCACATGCAGAGATTAAACTACATAAGGTTGTAGCATCAGGTAGCAGACCATGGTGACGCATATCAGAAAACAACCTCAATGATTCTTCACAAGATTCTTTGTGCGAATACAATGTTATCATAGAGTTCCATGAGATGGTATCTCGTTTCGTCATCCGATGAAATATGGTTTCAGCATCTCCAGTTCTTCCCAGATTGCCAAACAGTGTCATCAGAGCATTTGCCACTGAAACATCAGTCTCAAATCCCCAAACCAAAGCATGCCCAACAATCTGTAGGCTCAGCTTCTCTTCCCCAAGAAACCCACATGAACTAATTGCTGTAGCAAAAGAATTTGGGTTGCACACTACACCTTCTCGCCTCATTTTCTGATAAGCACTCAGGGCTTCACGGGGATACCCGTTTGCTGAAAAGCACACCATCAAAGCCGTCCAAGACACAACATTTCTCTCGTCCATTTCTTCAAACAGTCTCCGAGCATCAAATACCATTCCACAACCACCATACAAGTGCAACAGAGAAGTTCCAACATACACATCTCTGGTCAACCCGAGTCTCAACGCCAACGAATGAATCTCAATCCCTCGACCAGACATGTTCCTCCACCGATTAAAAGCAGTCAAGAGGCTGGCAAGTACGAACCCATCAGGCAGGATACCTTCGCCTCTCATCTGTCGGAACAAGTCAACAGCCTTGGCAAAGAGGCCCAGCCGGACACATCCGGAGATTGCAGTGCTCCAAGAAGAAACATTTCGTTCGGGCAAATTATCGAACAGGTAGAGTGCGCCAACAGGGTTGCCGAGTCCAAACCACATATGGACGAGTGTGTTCCAGTGGAAGAGGCTGAGGTAGAGGGAGTGCCGAAGGCAGTAGCAGTGGACAGATCGTCCGGTGCCTGAGGCGGATAGAACGGAGAATCCCAGCTTGGAGAAGAGGGAGAGGTGGGCGTCGCGATGGTCGGCGAGGGCGGCAACGCCATGTGTGGCGGGCTCGGCCGCTGGGGATGCGGCGGACACGGAGAGTCTTCTGGCGGGGAGGAGGAGGAGGAGGAGGGGCCGAGGAGCCCTCTTGGGCCAATTTGCCAGGTCGCCGGTTTGATTTGTCGCCGGCGATGCTCATGGAAACCTAATTCACTGGTAGTGGAGAATCCATAACCCAAAGTGGCGGCACGGTTTGAAAAGTTACATTTATAGAGCCGTATATTTATGATTTTTAAATAAATTTTTAGTTTTTTAATCGTATTTTCATTATTTTTCTTTTTCTTAATTTAAAAAGTGTCTGGAATTGGATTGAAAGACGTGCCAAGTCACTAATGAAATAAGAACATCAACAAATATATTTAAATGATATATTTTTGCGCGTAATTTAAAAATATATAATAATTTTATTAATTATATGCTATATACTCCAGATGTTAGTAAATGTTTGGAATTACTAAATCACTTACACCCTGTTTAGAAAGGGGTAAAATTGATTTTTTTGAAAATTGGAATTCAATTCCATCCTTTAGTATGCATTTTCAGGAAGGAATTGAATTCTAATTCATTTCAAAATCTTCAAAATAAATCAGACCTAAACACCTCTTATTTGTGAAAGGAATTCACTTGAAAAAATTAAATTACCAAATCGCCCCTTCACAAAACAAATCAGCCCTTTCCGGTGCCACCCTCGCAGGATAAAATGGTAAAAATATAACAATTGTATTGAATTCAATTCTGTTTTAACAATTCATTCCAAACATGAGAATTGGAATTTAATTCCGGTTGGAATTCAATTCAATTCCTTACTTAAAAAGTTTCCAAACAGGTGTTAGAGTAGTTTAAAAATATCAAATTATATATTTAATTTTTTATTTAACTTCGGCCTAAAAATCAATCGATTGATATAAAAAAATTAGTTTGATTTCTATTTGTAAATCATTCGACGAGTTTTTAACACTAATCGGATTGATTTTTATCTGTGTCGAAGTTTCTAGTAAATTAGTTTACTGATAAAATCAATCGAATTGATTTATTTAAAAAAAAGATTTTAAATAAAATCGAATGATGGATTAAATAATCTTAAATTGATATTAAACTAGTTCTTATGTATTCAATACATATATCAATTTGATCTAATTTAATGAGAGCGGTGATTTTTTAAAATACGAATATATTTAAAAAATCTAAGTCGTATTCAAAAAATCACTATTTTTAATATATTGAGTCAAATTAATGTTTGAGAGCATGAATATAATTAGGAAAACTAGACGAATATATAGAACTAGTTTTACGTCAATCCAAGGGTGTTTAGTCTGTTAGCCAATTTTATCCAAAATCAACTGTTCTGGAAGCGAACGACGTGGATGGCAAGTCACCACGACATAGCTTAGAGTGACGGTGAGAGAGGGCGTCTGCGTCTGCGAGATTAACAAGAGCGTTAAGGGGATACACCGGAAGGAGTTCCGGCAGAGCCCTCTCTGACGTTCAAGTTAGAAATTCTTCTAGGAGGGAGAAAGAGTGAGGAGAATAAGAGTATCAAAGTTTTTCAGAGAGAGAGAGAGAGTGCCCTTTTACCTGGGTGGCGAAGCATCTTATATATTCGATGTCCGTCCTTCGAGCGTCTCCACGTCCCTGTAGCCACCTCCCTTACTCCCACGTTTAATGGTCTGTGGTTGTTCGACAGCTGTCATCCTCTAAGGGATGACGATAATGGCCACCACGCACATTAAGTCTATTATTATCATATGTTACAGGCCATAACTACCTGACGGCTTTCCTATTCTGGGGAGGAGGTGCTCGAAGCTGTCATCGTAAGTATTGAGTGTGTCATTATCATAGCCAAGGGTAAGCTTCTCCCAATTTATTTTCTCCTTTCTGAGCCGCTCTTTGGGCTCTCCTTACTGAGCTGGTCTCGGGGACTCTCCTTCCTGGGATGGTCTCAAGGACTCTCCTTCCCGAGCTGTTCCCCGAGCTGTTCTCGGGAACCTTCTCTCAAGCTAATTTCGGGGACTCTCCTTACCTAGCTGGTCTCGGGGACTCTCCTTACCGAGCTGGTCTCGGGGACTCTCCTTGCCGGGATGGTCTTAAGGACTCTCCTTCCCGAGCTGGTCTCGGGAACCTTCTCCCGAACTGATTTCGGGGGCTCTCCTTACCTAACTGGTCTCGGGGACTCTCCTTACTGAGCTGGTCTCGGGGACTCTTCTTCCCGGGATGGTCTTGAGGACTCTCCTTTTCGGGATGGTCTCAGGACTCTCCTTATCGAGCTTGTCTCGGGGACTCTCCTTACCGAGCTGGTCACAGGGACTCTCCTTCTCGGGCTGGTCTCGGGAACCTTCTCCCGAGCTGGTCTCAGGGACTCTCCTTCCCGGGATGGTCTCGGGAACCTTCTCCCAAGCTGGTCTCGGGAACCTTCTCACGAGATGGTTTCGGGGATTCTCCTTACTGAACTGACCTCGGGTATCCCAGCACGGTCAGTCATGCCACGTAGCTCTCTCGCGCCACGTGCACATTGAGTTACTTATCCCGATCACAAGTCCCCCCTTTAAGTATAATCGAAGGAACTTGGTCTGACTGATTGGACTTGTGGCGCGATGAGAGGGCGAAGTATATGTGGAGTGTACAATTACCATTTCTTATTCCTTAACGACTTTTCGGATCCTAGGATTCTAAACATTCGACCCCCAACCCAAAGCGGTCGCTTGAATCGGTTCTAAGAGTTTGTACGAGTTCCGATGCCCTGTAATGATGGTTGTCAATCACCCATTAAGGGCGCATGGGGTGTATTAATAATGGGAGATTTTTCTTGCGAGCAAATTGTTGCCATGTGGCGGTATCCCCTCGACGCGCTCTTCCTTTGATGTGCTTAGTCGAGTCATACCAACCGGCGGCTATAATGAGCTGTAATGCCTCGAGATTTGTGATTAACTCTCATCCACACGTCGTGCATCCATCTCTTCGCATCGTCGTCGCTCCTCCCTTATAAAAAGGGAAACAAAGGTGGCCTTTCGACTTCTTGCACCGCCGACCATCAGAGTTCATGACTTCTGCTTCCTCTCGCTAAAGTCCCACCTTTCTGTGTAAGTCTCACCAGCCCTCCTCTTCTTCTTCCGTCACCTACTTCTCTTCCTTAGGACCATGGGCAAGAGTGGAGAGTGAACGAAAGGGAAAAGTAGGAAGGAAGAATCCGAGAGAGAGCAGACTTGTTGACCGGAGTGGTATGAAGTCATATCCTCAAGGGTTAAACCCAGTACCCTGAGAGCCACCTGTAAAACCTATGACATCTCAGTGAACTTTGAAGTTAGGGTTCCTAGGTTCGATCAATCTCCTATGGAACCTCACTTAGGGTTTTACACATTTTTTCTAGGTCAAGTAGAGTTTGGTCTTCGTTTTCCAATCCTTCCTTTTTTTATGGTCATCTCTCAATATTTTGACATTCCCCTCCATCAAATGACTTCGAACACCTTTGCTAAAATGAACGGGACATTCATTTTGTTCAAGTTGTTTGGGATACCCTTAACCCCCTATTCTTTTCATTATTTTTTTCTTCCAAGCCTTGCATCTAGAGGGACGTTCAGTTTTACCACTCGTTCCAGCCACAAGTTCCTAGGTAGCCTCTCTTCCTTATATAAGGGATGGAAAGAGCGCTTCTTTTTCATCAAACTTTCGGAGCGGCCTTTTTTTATGATTCGTTGGCGACAAGACCTGCCTCCGCCTTTGGAACTTGGCGACTTCCAGCAAGATCAGGGGTGCCAGCGAGCCAGAAGTATCCTGGCTAGAATGGAATTCCATGGCACTAACATGATTCAATGTGAAGGGCTTCTGTATCAGGCTGGGATTAGCCCCAAGGCCACCAACCTTGGTCACGACCTCAATAAGTGTACTATTTTGTTAAATGTATGTTTATATTAACTGATGTTCTTTTCTGTTTGTTTTGCAGAATCCATCATGCTCGCCCGATCCATGAGCAAGCTTCTCAAGTGGGAGCTTGCGAATGAGAAGGCGCTTACTCCTTGCCCATCTCCTGTGGCTCCATCGGCCGAGCCCACTGAAGGCTATGAGTAGACCCAAAGTCAGGAGCTTCCCATCGCCAAGCTATCCACTGCCCAAGAGGTCACCCTCCCTTGGGTACAAGGGGATGAGGAACCACTGGCTTTGGTCCCTGTGTCAGCACCAAAGCCAACTCAAGTGGTGAGCCCTCTATCTGCTGAGCGCGGATGGCTCATCCTGCCTACCGAGGAGGAGGAAGAGGATCAACCCCGTGCATTCCATCCGAAGCCCACAACCCCTCCAGTAGCTCAAAAGAGAAAAGCTCGTTCGGCTCGAACCCCCCTCCCCCCTCCCAGTCCCCGAGGAAAAGGAGGATGTCGTTCCTCTCTCCAAATGTTACAGGAGAACGACACCGACTACAACTGAGCTCGAGAGTGAGGTTGGGTCTGCCGCCGGGGAGGCCCACGCCCTTCCTCCCTTTATCTTCTCTTATTATCTCTGTTTTCTAACTCTTACTGCTTCTTGTGTTAGGTCACATTTGAATGCCTCCTCTTGGGCCGCCAGATACTTCTCGAGCAGGAGACTGAACCAGTATGGTAGCAGGTGACTGAGCTAGAGGTAGAGGTTTACCGAGTCCGTAGGGAAGGCCAAATGCAGGTGGAGGTTACCAGAGGTCTGGGAGCCAAACTGGACCATTCCATGGACAACCTCTTAGCTTTGGAGTCATCTCTGTACAATGTCTAGCACCGAGAACGTCTTTTGTTGGAGAGAACGACAGCCCTCTTGGCAGAAATGAGTCAACTCACCCAGGAGAGGGGACGACTTCAAACACGGGAGACCAAACTGTTAGAAGATGTTCACCTCCTGAAGTCATCAGCTGAGGCACTTAATGGTCGAATCAAGGATCAGGCAAACCAACTAGAGGAAACGGAGCTAAAGTCATTGCTGCCTATGTATTGGAACAACAGAAGAGCCTCTCCCAAGCTAAGTCACGCCTATCGATGACTCAAGAGTAGCTTGAGGAGGCTCTAGCAGCACGAGATCAGGCAACGATCGAAATGGATGGGATCAAGGTTGATCGGGACCAAGCCCTCGAAGAGCTCAAAGATTACAAAGCTAGCGAGGAATCCCGACAGTCAGAGGTAGAGGCTGCATTCAAAGCCAAATTCCTCCAATCTGAAGAGTTTGGCCAGATTCTAGCTGGCCAAGTGCAGAAGCGGCTCAAGCAAGGCTTCAATGGAGCTGTCCAGCAGATCCAGCGAGCTAATATACTGAAGCCAGATGTTGACTTGGGCTTCCTCAGCGTCGGCCAAGCCTGGAAGGAGCTATCAACAGAGGAGAAAGAGATGTAGTAGTAGTTTTTTTTATTGGGAGGTTTGTTGTACAACCCCCTGTTGGTTTCGGTTATGCATGGGAATTCTCTCCATGTCCCCGGATTAAAATTTTATTGATTAAAACAAATCCGGATGGAGAGAAATTTCCCAAGCGACCATTTTCATCATCGTACTAATTGATTCGAGTGATCGTTTGAACAAACTTGTTGTTCAAGCAACCTAACTCGTCTAATCAACTAGCCGCGGAATAGACGATGAATAGATCGCCGATTTTTGTGTTCTATCTTCGGGGTCCATGATAATTAATAACATACAAGAAACTAAGAACAAGAAACAAGAATTATACCTCTTGTTTACCTCTTGGTCTTCTATCATATGTCCTATCATCTTCTTGGACATCGTGTGGGCGACGATCTTCCAAGAAACTAAACCACTAAAAAACTCTTTCTTCCTCTTGCTTGCGCCAAGCACAAAGAAGGAAAGTTATCATCCTTCCTTCACCTTGCATCGCCGGCCAAGCCTCCTCCTCCTTGTGCCGCCGACCCTTCTCCTTGCTCCAAGGAAGCGTCAGCCAAAAGAGGAGTAAAAGAAGAGGATGAAGATGAAGAAGAAACAATCTTCTCCTTCCCTAGCCGAAAACTCCTTGCCTCCTCCTTCTTCTTCCGCCGGTCACAACAAGGAGAAGAAAACTCCTTTCCTTTGCACCACCGACCCTCCTTTCTCCACACAAGTTGTTGTCAGCCAAAGAGAAGAGAAGTAAGGTGAGGAAGATCAAGAGAAGAAGATGTCTCTCCTTGCTTCTCTCTTGCACCACCCCTTCACCCTTCAATTGCCGTCGGCCCAAACCCTAAGAGAGAGAGAGAGGATGAGAGGAGAGGAATACCAAGGCTTAGGTTATGTTTCATGATAGCTTTATGAGGTATATATGGGCTACAATAAGGACCATGAGGAGGAGTTGAGTCTTGGTCTCCTAATGGATCCAAAGCCCGATCCATTAATGATAATCAAATTCATTAAAGGATTATCATTGAACTACCGCACCAACCCCATATTAAATATGGGCTCCGCCATATTATGTATACATAATCTCCCCGTGTTTAAGATCTCGTATGTCCATTAATTAATTAAATTACTGACAATTTAATTAATTAATATCTAACTCCATGAGTAGTACTACTCAACTTTATCATCGTGTCGGACCAAGTCTACCTGTAGGATTTACATGATAAACTTTATGAGCTTATCAAGGGGACATCATCATCCTAACGCATTAGGATACAGTTTCCTTCTATAATCAACCACACACCATGTAAATGATATTATTTCCTAATTTACTGGGCCTATCGATTTAACAAATAAATCTCACCTGCTGGTAAATCAAAGAAATATATATTAAGTACATGCGTCCGTTATTATATCGGAATTAAGAGTATGTACACCATAATATCTGAGGTCTGATTCGATTATATAGTCAGTATAAATTGAATCACCTCTATATCGGTTCTGCTCAATACACACAAAGTGTACTAGTGTAATTTTATGGTCAAGATAGATCAATACCAAATTACACTACAATCATGTCAATGATTTATCCAAAACTATCTCGGTTGTGAGTCACTACTTATACTCTACAAGGGACTGATAACATGATATTCTGTGTAACACCACACACCATATTATCTACAATGTAAAGTATTAGACAATATGCACACATATAATAAATATAAAATGCAAACAATGATCATGTGTTTCTCATTCCAAAATGTAGATGTTCATACAAAAACAAGGCTTTTAGTATATATCCTAACACCCCCATTGCAAACTTTGTATCTTTACTTGAATGAATTTATCTTCTTCTACTTGCCCTAACTTGTCAATCTGACTGGTGTATTTTAGTTACTATTCTATCTTTTCTCTTCATGACTCCTTATGAGGTTTCCCAGACCTACAATCTTCTTGGTCAACTATCCACTCTACGCCAAGGGGAGTTAAGTCCTTGGAGTATCCTTGTCCACTGTGTACCAGGCAGGTGGAATTGCTACTTCTCCTCGACACTAATAGCTGGTGGGAACTCAGTGTTGAGGCAATCTGTGGTCCGGAGTGACCAAGTGTTTTGATGTTTTGGCAAAGAGTTTAAGTTAGGTTTACCCTTGTGTTCTTATATGTGTATGTTGAGTGTGCAGGTTGTACAGGTTACACATATGAACTTGACTGAACGGCCTTGGTATGGTGAAGGGTGGCATGGAGACAAGATGGAGGCTTGTGTGCACCCGAGGGACCTTGGAGAGCAGGGACGATGAGCTGATGGGCGTGGACTTCGAGGCATGCGTGAAGGATGGCATGGAGGCAAGCTGGAGGCTTGCGTGCATCCGAGGGACGGGAGCCGAAGATGAAGAGGGCGCGAAGGCAATAGTCGAGGCTGCGGATGAGGAGTCAGTTGAGTCGTGAGGGTACGAGTGCTGAATGGAATGTACTCGGGAAGGGTAACCTTAGGTGGGTGAGTAGACCAGTCGACTGGCCTGGGTGGCAGTCGACTGATGAAACTCACAGAAGGTTTCTGGCTGGGACCAGTCGACTACCCTGGGAGCAGTCGACTAGTAGGTGGCTGGTGAGTTGGCTGAGAATTCGAACGTTGGGTTGCAACGGTTGAATTTCAGTGGCACCAGTCGACTGCCCTGGACTGGTGGTGAGGGTTTCAGCCCGAGTCCTATTTAAAGAGGACCTCGTGATAGCTGAGATTCTTGACGAAATAAGCTTGGTTAAAGCTTGCTAGTAGTCTCTAGAGTCCTGATCATGTCAAGGTGCTGTGGCGAGGTTTCTCCACCCACAAGGAGCAACAAGGACTATCCGGAGGTTATCCGGGGAGTGATCCACCGACAGATTCTTGGATTAGTCACCCGTCCGGGATGGATACCAAGTAAATCGGTTTGTTAGCAGTGCTTTCTTTGTTGTTTGTGTTTATTATTATTGTTTCCGCTTGTGCACACTAACAACGTAGGAAGAACGAGTCGAAGAACGCTATTCACCCCCCCCTCTAGCGTACCGGAATCGATCCTACACTCAGGCTATTTCTGGCCGGGCATCCTCAACACCTCGCCCAGGACTACTCGGCTTGGGCATCCTCGGCACCGCAATCTGGTAGGAACTCGGCCTACTCTCGGCCGGGCATCCTCAACACCCTAGCCAGGTCTACTCAGTTTGGTCATCCTTAGCACCACAAGCTAGTAGAAATTCGGGCTACTAATTAACAATCACTGCTTTAATATATTGAGTTAAATTGATGTTTGAGAGCATAAATATAATTAATAAAACTAGACAAACATCACATAAAACTAATTTTATGTCAATCCAAAGACGTTTAGTCTATTAGCCAATTTTACCCAAAATCGACTAATTAACCAACCATTCTCGAATTGATATGAAATTAGTATTTATGTGTTCGTTTAGTTCTCCTACTTATATCCATCCTCTTAAGCATTAATTTGACCTAACATATTAAAAATAGTGATTTTTTTAACACTAATTAGATTTTTCGAACATATTTATATTTAAAAAATTACTGTACTTAATATATTAGATCAAATTTACATTTGAGGACATGAATATAATTAAGAGAACTAGATAAATAATAAGAATTAATTTTAAATGATTGATTTTTATTATCAATTAATCGATTTACTCGGAGTTACAAATATAAATCGATTAGATTGATTTTTTTTATCTGATTGATTTTTGGACGAATAATAAAGTAGAAAGCTAGTATGTGATTGATCATTTTCAACTTAACTTATATTGTTTGGTAATTTTAAAATTTTATCTACATCATTAGGTAAAACCAGCTGTTACAAACCAAAATTACTTTCTCTCGTTTAAGTATTTTATTTTTTTCCTTAACAAAAGAAAAAATCACGGGAATCATTCGCAAGCATGTCCAAAAGCAGCGTCACAGATGGCTCTTTCCAATTCGTTATTATTTTGAATATTTTTAGTGCAAATTTGTAAAGAGCGAAGGTTATATTTTCATTGTGAACCTTTATGTTTTTACTAATATATAAAATACCTATTTTTTGCTTCTAAATTATTATCTAATCATTCACTTATTAATAAAGGATTCATTTTAACAATAAAATAGAAATAAGAATAATAATTTTAATATTAATGAAACCTTGGGGGTTTTTAAAGAAAATTAACCTTCGGATCAAAAGTAGCTTTTTTTTAGGTTTAATTTTGAATTATTTTGATCCATTGTCGTTAAACAACGCAGCAACTTCGCCATCTGCTCCATGTGAAGAGCTCTCGAAATCAACGCAGTCTCGTCGCAGAAATCAAGCAGGTAAACGACTCCCATGCGAAGCGCAGAAGAATTCTGATTTCAATTCTCTCAGGTTGGCCAAAATCCTCGTGGCGAATTCGTGATTCGTTTGTTATCTTCAGCAAAAGCTGAGATTTCTCGCCGCCAGTTGTGTTTTCTTCTAGTTCTCGCCATGGACACGAGTCTCAAATTGTTAGTTTTGTGATGGTTTTCTCTTCTCAAGGGATCCGTTTTCGTAGGGCGTGTGAGGAGTCTAGGGTTTGAAACATTGCCGATCTAGTTTCTGGGTCCTTTCTTCCTCTTTGGTTGTCTCGATCCGTCTTTGAAACGAAGCGTAATCATTGTGTGATCGATGAGTTCTTCCAAAACCGGCTCCGCATTGTCGCAGAGATGGTCAGATTAACCTGTTTCTAGGGTTTCCTTTTCGAACTATTGTTCTTCTACTGCTTTTTCGTTGTTGATTGTAGAGAGAGAAAGAGAAAAATGCGATCTTTATCTAGTTTGATCGCTGGTTTTAGCCTCGTGTCAATTTTACTCTTCTTTGCTCTACTTGCAAAAGTCTACATGTTCTTGAGGAAGAAGAGAATCAACAGAGACATTGAGGACAACTCTAACATCCCTATCAAGCAGCTTCACTATCCCTTCTGTTGGACCTGGAAAAGGCCATCTCCCATGGCCATCCACCAGCAACAGAGTTCTACTTCAGTGGACTTAGCCGCCCAATCTGATCAACTTCACTTAAACCATAGCAAAGAGACCATGGAGGCAGAGCTGATGAGGCTCTACAGCCTCGGAGGCCCCCCGAGGCTTCTCTTCACCATCAAAGAGGAGACAAAGGAGGACATGGAGTCTGAGGATGGTAGGTCCACAGGAAGGAGAAGCATCAAATGCTATGGTGGAAAGAGCCTGAGTGATCTGTTCAACTCTTCTGATCACACCCCATTGACAACTTCCCCTCCCATGAGTCCCTTGGATTGTCGCGCAGGAAGTGGATTCAATTTCAACCCCCTCTTTGAATCCTCAAAGGAAGAAGACTTTACCAGGATGTGGTCCTCTCCGTCGCCCAAATTCAAGTTCTTGAAGGATGCTGAGCTAAAATTTTACAGGAAGATGCAAATGGAAGAGGCAAAGAAGGCTGATGCAAGTGCTGAAATGGTTGACAATTCGGAAAAGCAAAGCATAGACTATGAGGAGGGAGGAGATGAATCTGATTTCATCAGCATAGTGATTGGAAAGACCAGAGACGGAGAGAAGCTACAGCATTCAAGCTCTTCACAGGTGATGCCATTGTCTTCTCCTATACCATTCAAGTGAGCTTGCTTGTTACTTTCTTTGTTAATTAGAGATTAAACGAATGTTCATGTACTTATTCTCTCTTCAAGTTAGTTTTTTGCTTAAATGCTTGATAAAATCAACATGGAATAGTACTATTTTTAAAAAAAAAAAATTGGTTCTCAGATAAGATGTTTTAGTAACTAGACTGAGGCAAGCAATGTGCCATAATCATTTCATTCATACAAGTGCTCCTGTAAAAGCGAGTGTTGCAGTGGTCACTAGATAAAAATTCCAGAGTTTCTACTGAATTTCATAAGGCAAAACTAATTTCCTTACAATGTTCAGCTACAATTCATCTCTCGCTCATGCTCTTGAAGATTTGTCTCTCTTTTTGTTTTCTTCATTTTTGCATATTAATTGAAGCATATCTTGATAGAAACATTACATTTTAGAATGATATGAATAACATCAGATAAGGAAAAAAACAGCTTATATTCCGCGAGAGATGGCAAGAGGTGGAGAAATTGGAGTGTTGCAAGCTAGGTAGGTCTAGGGAAATCATATTCAAAGATATATGAAACACGTCATGATTAATGAAGATATGTCAGCTTTTTGAATACATTACTCTTACCTAACTTGTTCTGATCCTTGGCTGTACACAACAAGTGCACTTGTTGTCAAGCAACTGCAATGCCACAAGAATCATATTTAGAGAACCAAATTAATGACTTCCATCTGTAAGAACTCTGACTATTAAGTCTTGCAAGATTCTTTGTGTGATTTTCCAGCCTGCAAGATGTGACAATTCCAGATGAAAAAGAATTGGTTATAGTATATCGAACAAATGTTGTCGTTTAGCATTATTTGAATCGTTAGTGTCGACAATGAAGTGTGGTCCGTGATAATTGTTGATAGCTTTGCTTGACAGTTCATCACCAGAACAGCTATCCTAATATTGGTGCGACCTACCATAAATTATATAAAATTTACAAGTAGGGCCCACGCCTATTTAATTCACACGTTTTTTAAACAAAAAATATATTAAATTAGTTATTGATAATTAAAAAATTAATAAGATTTATCGTGATTTTAAAAGATTTGTATTGTTTATATAATAATTATAAAAAATTAAATATGAAAAAGTAGGTCTGGCAGGATTCGGTTTAGCGGGGCTGGTACATGATTTATTCACATCGTTATAACCTCTAGCTAGTTAGATTTTCAACGCGCATTCTTAACTGGTGTCATTAAGGTCAACAGGACAATGCATCGCCAGCACACAAAAATTAATAAGTTTTTTTTAACTAGCATCGGGTATTTAATTTTTTTTGACCGATTAATTCTGAGATAAGTAATTCATCCTTAAAAAGAAAATCTTAGTAGTCCGAATAAATTTAGAAATACTCATGTTAAACGATCTAATATTACGAATTTATTATCTCACTGAAAAAAATACTAATGTATCACAATTAAAATTTAAATCATGAATATTTAAAAGACTATATGAACAAACCCCCCCTCCCCAATTAAGTATTTAAGTTTTCCTCGTCCCATGGAATGCAAGCGCTGAAATGATTAAAGTCTACTTATGCTTTCAAATAATAGAACGATAAAAAAATTAATTATATATAATAATTTTAACCAAAAACATTAAATAATCAACTTTAATTAAAATTGCTGGATGAGAATATTTGAGTACATATTAAATGGATTGAATAGATAAACAAATTTCAATTTTTAATAAATTTAAAATTCATAGTAAAACAATTCTCACAGGGCACCCTAATAGCACATTTAATGGTAATTTAAATAGAAGTAGCTATTAAGCGTTAGAAATAAATAGTCAGTATCTCTTCAATTTTTACTCGTGAAAATTTTAGAATATAATTATTGAATTTCAACCGTAGTTTTTAATAAATAAAAAATAATAATCGGTAGAAGTTACGCTGTAACATATAATATTTAATTAACAAACAATTAATTCAATGCAAATAAATTATTTGAACTTCAAATTAATTTAATTTAATTTAATGATTATATATCTTTCGGGCAGCAGTTGGATATCATGCTTGAAAAGTGAAAGGTAGTAATTGACGGGGCCACAAGATCAAAAAACGAACTGGATCAGTTGTTAGTTCATTGCGTATGAAGCTTTGGATTCCAATATCAAGTACTAGGGGACAAGATGATGTGGTGCACCATCGAAATGGATAGGGCAGTGGAATGTAAATTGCTAAGCTTGAATTTTAGAAAAATCTCAAAAAACAATAAATATCCAATATAACCATGAGTGTGAATAATGTAGACAAAAGCATAGTTTGCCCAACTGACTACGAACTGTTCTTAGAAACCAAACACCACATGAGGCTGTCTACCAGAATAGGCCAGAAAAGTACAACTTGCTGATACATTAAGAAAAACTGCGATTAAAAACAAGTAATCTTCGAGAGCTTGCAGGGAGTAGCATTACTTCTTCTTATCACTCACCCCAGCAGACCTGAGAATCCAAAGGTATATTATGGTTAGAAGTTTAAAAATGAAGCAAGAGCAGTATGTCAGATGTTACAATGAAGATCCTTATTACTTGCTGCTTAGTTTTCAAGTGAATCCAGGATAAAATCTATTGTCCCATTAGAGTTAAGCTTTTGGCATTTAGAATAGAGCTCAAAAAGTTACATCAGGATCCAAGAAAAGACTTAATTGGGCAGGGGATAGAGACCAAGCCATTCATTTCTATCAGTCAAAACCCAATTAGGATTCAGGCACCAGCCTCTGGCTCAAGGTTGGATAAAATATATTGTTCCATTAGAGTTGAGCTTTTGGCATTTAGAATAGAGCCCAAAAGTTACATCAGCATCCAAGAAAAGATTTAATTGGGCAGGGAATAGAGACCAAGCCAATCATTTCTATCAGTCAAAACCTAAATGGGATTCAAGCCCCAGCCTCTGACGTCCAATTGTATTCTTGACTAACCATTGTAGAAAGGAAACCATAGTTAGAACACCTACTCTAACAATCCTGAATCTGTTAGGGCAAGGAATGACAAAGTTAAGCTATGTTAACATTACATCTGGAAGCAATGTTTATAGTGTTTTTCCCATCAACCCAAACCTTATTGCTCTGGGAATTGAGACTGAGCCTTAACTGCCAGCAAAACTCTAATAGGTCTCTCTAATAATCCTGGATCTTGAGTTTGTACTGAAATTTCTGCTGTTCAGAAATCAGCAATTTAATCCAGGCTGATCCAGATTTCAAGATATAATGCTCATCAACTGGACCAAAGTCTTTGCAAATATTTGAGCTAAAAATGATTATCATCAATCTGGGCTACAAAAAATAGTTATAAAAAAAATCTAGATAACTGTATTTGAAATGACCTAAGTAAAAAGGATGGAGTTTATATTATAAGGTTGGAAAACTTTGATCAAAGAAACATTATATATCAACTATGGACTAGTGCATCATTTTTCCCTCCATAAAGATTTTCAATCCAACATTTTAACGGTCATCCTTGTGGAAGCTGGAGCGACAAATGCATTCATCCATTTCATACTCTTAAAAGATGGAATGGAACATTTTGGCACTATCAGCCACAAGAACAGAATCAAAGTAATTATATGGACAAACAGGTCAAATCTAATTATGGACTGGCTGCAAGGTGATCGAGCAAGATGAGCTAAACAGGCCACAGCACAAGAGACAACCAGGCTAGACAAGTAGAACAAATCAAACAAGCAAGATGAGCAGAACAAACTTTATGTGTTGTAGGAGGACGAGTTAGGTGAGCTAGGCAAGCCTGGTAGAGTGGCAGGCTGGTGGGCTAGGAAGTGATAACCAAATCATCTAGACAATCCAAGCCAGGTGGTCCACTAGTCAAATGAATCAAATGAGCCAAACAAACGTATGAGATGGAAGGGTCAGGAGTGGATTAAATTGCGTGAATTTGTGTGAATCAAACATGCTGCACTGATAAGACCGTTTTGCCAAAGCAGATAGGGTCCAATGGATTAGGTAACTTGAGCCAAATTGGTCAGGCAACTTAGGATGAATGGGGGGTTGGCAGAGATAGAAGAGCTAGAAAATCCAAGATGTGAATCACAACCCACCAGGAACTAGGCAAATCGAATCATACAAAACAAGCAACTTAAACAGTATAAGCTTGGTGGAATGGCAAAGGAGCCAGGCAGCACAAGGCATGCAAATCAATTAACCAAAATACAATGAATCACTAAATCCAAGATGGGCAAGACAACCCACCAGGAACTAGACAAATCGAGTCATACAAAACAAGCAACCTAAACAGTACGAGCTTGGTTGAATGGCAAAGGAGCCAGGCAACACAAGGCATGTAGATCAATTAACCAAAGTACAATGAATCATTTAATGTATAGTCCATCCTGACCAAACATATTCCACTTGTCATTATATTTCATTCTCATTTCCGTTTTCATTCACCTCTATCAAATATAACCTATGTTATTTCTTTCTTACATCATACACTTTCACAGGATAGAAAAGCATAGTTAAACTTCAAAGATCACAAGAAATAAGTGCCTTAAAGAAAAGGACAAAGTTAAAAAATAATAATAAATGAAAATGAAAAATGAAAAAAAAAATTAAATAAAGCCATGCTAGATGGTGAACAGAGAGTAAAGAGTTTAATTGGCATTACATTCAACAAAATTGAGGTGAGAAAACAATACAGCATTAAAATGGTTGAAACTTGGATGTTAATGTGTACCATGCTGATTATGTTTCAAAATATTCAAATATAAAACTCGGTGGAAAAAGCAGTATTATTCCATGGTGAAATGAATCGAATGTGAAAAGCTTAAAAATCAAGTAAAAGCTATAAACAACAAAAATCAATCACCAATAGATTAAAGAAGGATAAGAAAATTGTGTTTAGTTCAACTATTTTTTTGTTTCAATAATAGTAATCAAGATCCTGGAATCGGCATTCATTGGATTTCAAAAGCAGTATCTAACACCTAAGTAAAACTAAAATTTACTACTAGATCATGCATTCATCAAAGAAATTCCTCGAACCAATAAAATGAATTCTAACTACGATAATAGACTCTTAGCAGAATAAAAAGAACCACGTGACAAAATTTGAATCATGAAAAATATTATGAATTATTCATATTCACCTCATCTTCCGGAGAACGTTAGCCATCTCCTCTCTCTTCTTCTTGGCTCTCTTGTGAGTACCCAGCTTTCTTTTTGCAACCTTCAGTGCACGTTTATCCTTTCCAACTTTCAGTAACTCAGTAATCCTCTTTTCATAAGGAGCAAAACCAGCCACTTCCCTGATCAAACTCCTAACAAAATGCACTCTCTTGCTAGTTTTCTAACACATTATCCAATATTAGTTACACTAGATCATAATGCCTAAAACATATGAATAAAAGAACAAATGGAAAGTAAAAAAAACAACATTAATTCCATGCACTAGTCCTTTGATAACCAAAAGGAATACATTATTACAAGTTGTGGTAACAGCTAAAACTTAAGATAATTATAGCTCTGAAAGGTACAGGTAATTAAGAAGAGCGTATTAACTGATGTTACATTCCAAAAATATAATTTCTTTGAGGTGATAGAATACTGAATTCTTGGAGTTGTTCAACCAGATATTATGAACCTTAAAAGGGATTTATTCAATCTTCATTTATTCAAACTTCAACTTGAAATCATCTTCCTTTATTATCTCTAAAGTACGTTATTTGGTAGAATAAGTTTTTTTTTTATTTTCTCGTATTAGTTATAAGACTTTATTATCAGAAATTATTATTAACAATTAGTATTTTAATTGTTAACAAGGCACTCTTACATGCCTATAAATAAAATCTATATAGTCCTTAAAGTATTACGGAACCAAGTTAGTAAAATAAAAGCCTTCGCCTATTAGAGGTGGATCCCCTCAAAATGATCATCCTCTTTCCTTCTTTTTTCTAATTTCTTAAGAGATAAGGCGCGGGTTTCTATCAGTCTATTTTCTTTCTCAAACAGAACATGAAGAGCAGCATATGCAATACATCTGAAAACTATATGCACTCTCAATGACGGCATCAAATATAATCAGAAACAAACAAAAGGGGGAAAAACAGTGACTGAACACTTATGAAGAAATCATGACCACTCTCCCTAAACTATTCCTGATAAATCTGGAAGTCCATTTAAAGCCATCATATTCACTAAAACAAGTCCGAAATGAATTTGGGCTCATTACCCCTTTTCGGCTTGAAGGTCGAGGAGCCAGCTCCCTCCTGGTGACAACGTGCCCTTTGTTGGGCCCAACAAAGAGACCGGTCTTCGGTTGAGGAGGGGCCATTCCAAGGTCTGGATGTAGAAGAATGTGAACTCCCTAGCAACAACAAGAGAAGGACAACAATCGATCAGCGAGAGCCCCTATCGTTGATGAATATAAATTTCCGTTCGTCAATGGCTTACTCCGGAGGACGTAAGAAAACGGAGCAGCCGACCCAGCGACGCGACCAAAAACCCTAACGGGGCGGATACGGGATTGTTTAAATAGCAAAATGGGGGTTCCCAAAGTTTTTATTTACGGAATTACCCTACCGGACTCCAAACCGTTTGATCTGATGGATATTTATACGATGAATGGCTGAGATCTCCAGCTTAATTCCACGAGATGCTCCTTTGTCGGTTGAATCACCTGGGCCAACAAGGCATATATCGGCCCAAATGATGATGAGGTCTGAAGAACTGGTTCCTCTCCGGTCAAAATCCTCGCCGTTCTGTTCGAGGAAGTTTCCGCGGAAAATAAAAAAAATTTAAATAAATTTATAAAATATAAAAATAGATTTTGATCTTTTATTCAAGGAGTTCTCCTATGGTTAAAGTTTTTAATAACTTTTTAAAAAATTTTATATATCACATCAATATTATATCACAAATATAAAAATATACTATTCTCTACTCAATCAAATTATCGCTACATAATTTTTTTATATTACATTATAAATCACATATCTTTATTTATTATTTTTATTTAACATGCGTGTATAATTTTTATTAAAAATTTTATATATTATGATATATCATTTAATTTATTTCTCATTTATAATTAATAAATTAATTAACTTATGATTTTTAATTAATTTAACTTATAATTTTTCATTTAATATTTTAAATAATTATGCTTTTTTATTTAATTATAATATATAATTATTAAATAAATAACTTATCATTTTTAATTTAATTTAATTTATAATTTTTATTTAATATTTTAAATAATTATGCTTTTTAAATTAATTTATTTATAATTTATAATTAATAAATTAATTAATTTATGGTTTTTAATTTTATTACATTTATATTTTTCATTTAATATTTAATTAACTTTTGATTTTTTAATTCAATTGTAGTTATTTATATATTTTTTAACTTATCAAATATATTTATTTTTAAAACAAATACAATTGTAATCTTTACTATTATTTATTCCTGAAATAAAATACAATAATTATTTATTTTGACTTCGATTTTTTTAAATGATCAAATATGCAATATTATTATATTATTAATTATTAGCTCCATCTTAAAAAGAAAAAAAAAATAAGTTTGTTTTTTCAAACCTATTCTTAATTAAAAACCCTAATCTCACCTCCACACACTCTTTCAAGATTTTTTTATTGAGTTTTTTTTTATTTTACAAAGTTTTGAAAAACCTAAAATGGAGATGGTCTAACTGATATTCTTTTGTAGCTAAAATTTTACGTTCACTTGAATAGTCTTCGAAGTCCGTTCTCAATGGGAATATTCCATAATGAAAATTATTAAAGTTGCACCGGGTTTTAGATGGGAGTTAAATAAAAAATTCACATTAATAGACAAAAAATAATCAGGAGAAATATCTTATATAAAATACGGTAAGAACTTTCAAAATTTAACTGAATTTAAATGAAATAAAAATTCCTAATTTTAATATCTATTGTTTCATAAAGGTTAAATAAGGGGACGAAAAGTTCCGAAGGAAAATAATTGCTTTAATTAAAATGATCAAAACTATTAAATTTTAATAAAATCTGGGGGGCAGAGTGACAATTTTAATAATAAAAAAATCTAACAAATATTTTTTAAAGAAAATATTATTTAATAAACGAACACCGCTTAATAATGCAAATCATACAATTTTTTCTCAAGCCGTCGAATATCAGATTAGATAGAAATTTTTCCTAATATAATTCGGAATCTCCAAAATTCGAAACAGATTAGCATTGCAGATTATCCGCGGCAACAAATTCCGAATTGAACTCAACTGAACTGATTAGTAAATCGATCTTTATAAATAACTACTTCGATGTGACGGAAGAACGCAAAACGCAGATCCGAGAGAAACAGAGAAGAGCAGAGAGCGATCGCTTGCGGCAATGGAGATCATCGAAGTGTGGGAAGCAAACTTACTGGAGCAGATGGAGTCGATCGATGTTCTTCGCCGCTCCTTCCCGATCGTCGCCGTGGACAGCGAATTCTCCGGCTTCCTCCGCTTCACGCCTCGCCGCGCCGCCGAGGAGCGCAGATACCGCGACCTCAAGTATAATGTCGACAACCTCTGCATGATCCAGCTAGGAATCGCCCTTTTCGACAACGACGGCAACCACCCCGGCATGGCATGGCAGATCAATTTCTCGGACTTCGACCCCGACGTCGACCCCTGCTTGCCGGCGTCCATCGACCTGCTGAAGAACAGCGGTATCGACGTCCAAAGAAACCGGCGCGAAGGTATTTCTTCCGTTCGCTGCGCCGCTCTAGTCCGGGAGAAACTGTTCGGTCACCACGGCGGTGCGTTCGTCACGTTCCACGGCTCGTACGACGTGGGCTATTTGATAAAGTTGTTCGCCGGCGGAAGGCCGCTGCCGGAGACGCCAGGAGAGTTTCTAATGGCAGCGAGTGGCATCTTTAACGGAAGACTCTACGACGTCAAATACATGGCGCGGTTTTGCCCGGGGCTCCTCGGCGGAGAGGTTAGCTTGATGAAGCTCGCGAGTATGCTGAACGTGGAGGCCGACGGCGTGGCACATCAGGCGGGATTTGACAGTTTGGTCACCGGACTGACCTTTCACGAGATGCATAAGAGGTGGGCGGTCATGGACCGTCGAGACTCCATGATTCTGTACGGCTTGGAGAATGTTTGCCATGAATTCAAGAGCGCTTCTTCTCTCGGTCCTCTTCGGCGCCCATGGACTTCACCACCTGGGAGCTTCATGATTCCGCCGCCGATGGTGTGCCCGCCTTTGGCTTTCCCGTCTCAATGCTTTGGCGTCGGCGGCGGCAATGGCCCTGTTCCTCTGCTGCCGCCGGCGACACGGTTTATCGGATGGTTCCCGGCGGTTCCACTTCAACACTCTTTTCCTGGTCCCTGTGTTGTCCTTCTGTAGATCAGTTTTTACTTGTTAGCCATCATCATGTCGGTTCTGCAGAGTAGAAATTGATTTAATTTGTGATTTGGAAAGCTGAATTCTGCAATCTGTTGATGTTTGTACTATGTGATCGAAAAGTATTATTAACTAACTCATGTTTGTGTTTTTCTTCTTATTATTTTTGTTTACAAGGCAAAAGAGTGAGAATTAAAAGAAAATAAAAATTCAGTTTACAAGGCTTCAAGGGAAAGGAAAAAAATAATAATACAAATAAAATTAGCATTTGAATACTCTCAGTCAAAATTGAATGAGAAAAACAAGTTAAAATTGGTGCTAATAAATTTCATGCACGATTAGTCAATTAGTTTTTGTAAATCAAGTAATTAATTTGAGTGATTTGCACATTATTTATTTAGTTTGCTTTGAAGTTTGATAATTAGCAGACAATTAAAAGTCCAAAGACACTTAGACACAAAGGATAAATGTATGAGTTGTGTATAAACTAGATAAATGTATACAAGAAAGTCAATTATTATTTATAGTCTTCTCAGCAATTCTTGAGATCTTAGAGAGTCTCATAATTCTTGAGGTCTTAGACAGACACAATTTAAGGCCTTAATATTTTTTAAAAATTAAAAATTATTTTCTAAAAAATATATTTTATATAAAATATTATCAAAGATATTTAATTTTATTAGTAAAATTTTTTTAAAAAATCTTATACATTGCAAAAGATTATTTCTCAATTGAAAATCATGATCAACTAGATTATATAACAATAACTTTATCTTTATTAAATTCCATTCTTTACTAGTAAATTAATATATATATATATGTAAATTTTAATCATAATTTATTAAAAAATAATATATTTATCTAAAAATATTTTTAATTAAATAAATAAAGTTAAATTTCACCAATAAAATATTAAAAATATAACTAGTTTGGCAACAAATAGTAAATTATTAAAATACTATTAATATACATTTTAATTGTTGTTTTAAATTATTTTATTGATAAATTTTAATTTTGAGAAGGACAATTTTAAGGAGACAATAACATTATGGGAGTGTTTGGGAGAGCTTTTACTTCTTAAAAAGTGATTCTTGTAGTGATTATCTTGAAGTTAGTAAGAAGCTAAAGCATGCAGTGTTTGGAAATAGAAGTCAAAAGCTGATACAAGGTAAAGTTTGAGTGTTTGGTGAATAATCACTTTTAAGCTTAATTTTTAATTAAATGACAATAATATCCTTAAACTATCAAAATTAATTTTTTTCAATTATCTAAATATAATTTTGATACATGATCTATAATATTTTATATATTTAATATTATATTTTAAATATTATATCAAAATTATTTTTTAATAATATATATATTTTAAAAAATATAAAGTTAATAAAAATATAAAAAATAATAAAATAATAAAATTTATATAAATTTATACAAATATGTATAAATTTTTTGAAAATATAAATTATATAAAAATATAAGATTTTATTTAAAAATGTGATGGTAATTATGTAAAATAATAAATTATTAAGGGTATAAATGTCAACTTTTAATTCTACACCATAAGCAAAAAAGCAGAAGCAGAAAAAAGCATCAAATTTGCTTCTAGCTTTTGAGTAAAAGTTGCAGAAGTTAAAGCAGAATCTGGCATTCCCAAACACTCAAAAGCACTTTTGCATGGCTAAAAGCTAAAAAGCAGTAAGCAGAAGCTCTCCCAAAC
>JAGFNQ010008108.1:0-22593 GCA_024364735.1 Boesenbergia rotunda | reverse complement strand
TACACATTACCAGGAGGAAGCTATGGATACATCCCGCTCTTGTAGAACTTCAGGTATTCTTCAGCACGATCAGGTAAGTGTTCCTCTTATGTCTTTGGAAAAATTATGGAGGTACCTCAAAATGATTTTATTGTTTGTGATACACTTATTGATACATCTTTTGTAAAATTTGATTGTGAGAAATTTGTAGAGGTGCCTAAAACTGATTGTGATGAATTTACTGACCTATCTTCTGTAAAATTTGTTTGTGAAAAATCTTTAGAGGCACTTATAACTGATTTTATTCATTGTGGTGAATATTTGGACACACTAGTGTTGAGATTGTTGGTTGTGATGCATGTCTTGCTACATCTCATTTAGAAATTGATTGTGAAAATTCATTGCGATACCTAGTGTTGATGTTATTTGTTCTGATGAATTACTGGACACATCTTATGCAGATATTAATTGTGAAAACTTCATTGAGGTGCCAATAATTGATTTTCTTGGATGTGGTGCATTTTTGGATTCTTTTTATGTAGAGATTGACGATATTACACTTCTTTCTTACCCTGCACGCTTGAGAGAGGTATTACATGGTTTTGCAGGGTCCAGAAGACTACTGGAGTGGGTGCTCCATCTGAACAGACTCCAACCTCCTGGAAGACTTTCAAAAAGCATCAAGAGGGAGGAGTTGTTTATTTATCGAAGCACTCCACCTCTTAAGTGGGTTCTGAACCTTAATCGTCTTCGACCACCGGAAGATGCTTGTGCTAAATTGTCAAGGGAGAAATCCGTGCACTACGAGATTGACTACTTGAGGATAGTTCTTCCAAAATGGATGCTACGTGCTCTCTACCCTACGTGAAGGGAGTTTGTTTTCTTTACTTTCCCTTTTCTTGTTTTTCTTTATGTTTATACTTGCATGTTTGTTTGCTTTTATACTTTGCATTCTGGTTTTGCTTCCGCATTCTGCATTTTGTTTGGTCTTGAATAAACCTTTGTTTGACTTCTAGTTGTATCTCCTTACATGTTCCTTTATTAGACTTTGAGATCATAAAAGATGGTTAAGTCTGACTATTGAGTTTTGGTTTCCTTCGTATGCTTGGGGATATTAATTGCATTTAGTCATTTGTTGTGGTGATAGACTCTATCTTGTTGGATTAAGCATGACATTTTATTGATCACCTAGTGAGGATATTGCCATGCCTATCCTTAATCCTCTTCTGTGTGATAGCATTTGTGATACTTGACACTCTAGAACTTGTTTTGATTCTTTTTGAAATTACAATAGCATAAGCTTACATGAATATGATGGAGGCAATCTTTCTTGTTTGAACTTTTAGTTTTCCTCTCCTTTGTTATTGTCACTACTGGGCATTTCACATATTGCTTTTATATTTCATTGTCTCTACTTTATCAGATCTTTTCATTGTCATTACATTTTCACTGCCATATCTTTATTATTTTATTCTTCCTTGGAGTATGCGATGAGAGCATAGGGTGATTGCATAATGAGTTACATTTTTATTTCTCTATTATCAGCCTCTATTATTGTGAATTTTTAGATGTTATCATGCTTTACTATCTTGCCCGAGACGGTCAAATTTTAAGTGTGGGGGGGAGACAAGTGTATAATGGACGAATGCTTGTGGAAAAAAAAATCTCTTTAGAAAAAGAAAAAGAAAATCTCTCTATGTGAAAAAAAAAGAAAGAGAGATAGAAAAAAATAATAATAAAGATGAAAAAAAAGTGAAAAAAAAAGAAAAAAAATCTCTTTATGTGAAAAAAAAAATTTCCTCAAGCATTCGAGTTGTAATTAGTGATGAACAAAAAGGAATATTTTCTTGATGTGTACTCTTTTGATATTATTGTTTAGAGAAATTCAAGAGTTATATTGTAATCCCTACATGCACTTTGAGAGATGTTATAAATTGTTGATGTGTAGTGCATTGAGAATGTGAAAGGAGAATTTTGAGTGTTGGAGGTTTGATTGAGTTATTTACTTTGGACTATTGTTTGATTGTATACATCATGTTAATTACCCCAATGCTCTCACCTTCTCTTTGATCTTCTTTCATGCTCTTTGTGATCTTCTTTGTTATCTATTTTCTTGTTCTCTTATTAGCACTTGGTTTCATTATTATTCACTGAAAAGCCCTCTTGATTTATGTACTTATGTTATGGTAGTGGAGAAGTAGAAGATAAGCAAGCATATGGTAGTGCAATGTCATGAATGCATTGAGAGAACTCCACTTTCATATATGTTATTTTTGTGAGCATCAGTGCATATATCCATCTTGTGAGGTCTTTATCATGCTTAGTTTATTCAAGTTGATGAGATTACCATGCTTTTGACTTATGTGAGATTTGGAACCATAAATACATGGATGCTTGAGACTTGATGATCCTAAGTAACTTTCTTTTATTATTTCTTAAGGTATTGATAGGGGATGTAATGTTTGGGAGATATGTTATTTTCTTTTAGTTTTATTTACTTGTGCGAGACGCCCAAGAATAAGTGTGGGGGAGTTGATAACCACCATTTTTGTTGATTATTTTAGGCTCTTAATCCATGTTTGATCCATATTTTATATGCTTAAGTTTGCAATTTTTATAGGTTTTCACGTATTCCCTTCATTTTGGGCTTTTAATTCTAATCTTTGTATATTTGAGATATTTTTGGCACTAAATTTGAATATCATTTTGTAGGCTTCAATTGATCATGGACCTAGATCAAATCGGGTTCAGACTTGAGTCAGCATTGGATCCAGATCAAAAGGATCAAGCATCGGATTAATAGGAGCCGTCCATTCCATAGAACGGCTAGATTTGGAGCCATCGGTCAACTTCTGGTCGATCCGAGTTCAAGATAGAGTCAATCATGACCATAGATTAAGATCTGAAAATTTCAGCAAAATCAGAAGTCATCTGACCGTTGGATCGAGCTAAAGATGTTCTAGACCCTCCATTCAAAGATCAGCTAGATCTGGACCATCCGCCACTGATCTGATTAATCCGAGCTGGGGACAGGTAGATCAGAACCATTGTTTGGGATCTGTGAAGTTTGGTTCAGATCTGAAAAGATCTGACCGTTGGATGAAGCCAAATCGATTTCAGCCGTCCATTGTTAATGGATTAAAGATTGGGTTGGCTGAACCAACTGAAGCTGGCTTGGCTGAGCTGTTTGACTGAACCAAGTGCTGATTGAACCCAAGCTGGATTGAACCCAGGACTGAACCGAAGCTAGCTTGACTGATTGAATCAACTGAGTTGTTTGGCTGAACCAAAGGCTGGACCGGACTCAAGGCTTGGCTGACTGAATCGCGCGCAGCCAGAGGAACAAAAGAGATCGCGCAGAAGCCCTAATCATCCTCTCGGCACTTCATCTTCTCCACCACAAGCGAGAGCGATCGGGGAGAGGCGGTTGAGACGAGGGGGTTCCTATCTCAACTCATCTCCACCTTCACCGCCAGCGATCCACATCCACCTTCATCGTTGCCGGCCGGTATCCACATCCACCTCTTCTCTTTCGGGGTTCGGAGAGAAGAGAGTAATGGTTCTCTTTCGGGGTTCGGAGAGACGCCATCCATCTTCCTTCACTGCACGCCACCGGACGAAGCTAGGGGCTCTGGGGGTTCCGAACCCTAGTCGATCTTCCTCCGCATGCTTTATCTTCACAGCTCTAGTTTCATCTTCAGCAATTCAATCCCAGTTCTTCACAGCAATTCATTTCCAGCCATTTTTCTTTTTAGCTGATCGGCAACAGCAAGTCGATTCTAGCAATTCTTCTTTCAATTCCAGCAGAGTTCAGATTCGCACCTTCCAGCTTCATCATAATTGCCAACAGCTCTTCAGCAATTTCCAGCAATCGGCAGTTTCTTCTTATCAGCAATTTCCATTCATAGCTTTGTTTTCACAGCAGTTCATCAGCAGATTTGGTTAAGATTGTTTGATTAGTTTCAGTTGTTAAGTGTTGTTTGTTGATTGATGAATGTGGTTGTTGATTTTTGTATCAAGTTTGATCCCTCATGTTTTCGAATGGCACGTACTCATATCATTTCAAATACTGCTTATAAGTTGCTCGATAAAATGTTTCTATAGTTAGGATTAATTCTATGTCTCTTGTTTTGCTTAATTTCTGTTTGTTTTGTCTCTTTTAATTGTTTTATGTTCTTGCACTTGATTTACATGCAATTAAGTTAGGTTAGATGAGATTTCTTTAATGCTGTAGGTTTTCGTTCCATGTTTAGTTTCGTTAAATACTTTATTCCAAATTGTCCGTTCTTTACTGCAATTGTAGTTAGGGTAAAGTAGATTTCATTACCTGTACTGTCTTTCCTTAATTAGAACTAGATTTCATACCTGCTTGCTATTTCTTTCCATAGTCTTAACGTTCAAATCCAAAATCCAATTTCATATCCAAAACCCAAAAGCAATAAGATTCAATCATGAGAATTATCTTGCACCAACTACATTCGTTGGGAGACGACTCGAGTTACTCTATACTACATTAGTTTAGAGGAATTCGGTACTTAAATTGTATTTGAAATCGTAACACGACAAAAGCGGTTATCATCTGCCAGAGATCACATGTACCTCTCCTCGGACGTTGTTCTACCGATTGGCCTACTCTTCATCCATCTCTTCGGCCTCGGCTCGTTCTTCCTGTTGGAACAGATTGCGTGCGATCAGGGGGGGTTCCTTCGAGGTTCCTCGGCTGCTAGGGCAGTAGCTGGGCCTCCTCTGCCCGAGCCGCGTCTGGGATATGCTTGTCGTTCCCTTCCCCGGGGAGCAGGAGCCTGACCTCTACCGGCCTATCGACATTCTTCCGTGTCATGGGTGTAGCTCTGGTGAAACGCGCAGTAGGGTCTCCAGCGGGTCAGCAGACACCCCTGAGCCACTTGCTGCACGTGTCGTCGCTCCATTCCATCCCGGTCGATTAGCCCTCGCGGGCTGCAGATGGGCCCGCCGGGGATCTGCTACTTTGGGCAGGGTTGGGTGTCGCCGTGCTGATCGACTCCTTCTTCCGAGCGGCCTGCGCTTCCTCTACGTTGATGTATTTGACAGCCTTCCCTAGTAGGCTGTCGAAGTCCTTCGACGAGTTTTTGATCAGTGAGCGGAAAAAGTCTCCCTCCTGTAGTCCTTGGGAGAAAGCACTGATCAGGACTTCAGGCATGGCGGTTAGCACGTCCAGTGCCACTCCATTGAGCCTCTTGATGTAGGCCTGAAGAGATTCCTTCAGGCCCTGCTTTAGCGCGAACAAGTTGAGACTCGTTTTGTGATGCCTCCGACTGCTGGCAAAGTGTTGGAGGAAGACCCTCCTAAGCTCCTCAAAACTTGACACCGGCCCATCGGGGAGTCAGTCGAACCACCTCTGGGCCGGTCTCGAGAGGGTTGTTAGGAAGGCTTGACACTTCACGCCCTCCGGGTATTGGTGTAACATAGCCACACTCTCAAACTTCATCAGACGCTCCTCGGGGTCAGTGATTCCGGTATACTTGGGTATCGTGAATAATCGGAGATGCCTAGGAACTGGGTCTTCCTAGATCCATGAGGAGAAATGGCTACGTATCAGGGTGGTCGGAGATGGGTTGGCTGGGGCCTTTCCCTTATCGAGATGCAGCCTGTGCATCTGGCATTACGCCAACACCTCAGCTGGCATCGAATGGACCTCGTCATCCCGACCTTGATAGAGAGCCGTGGGGAAGGGAACAGAACCCCCTCGGGTCGTGCAGGCTTTCCCCGACCTCCTGAATGCCCCTGTGCTGACGGTTCGAGAAATCTGGGTGTCGGGCTACCGACCTGCAAAGGCCTTTGAGGGGTCTTCTGAGCTCGCGCGGTCAGCAAGAGCTCGTACTCCTTGGGTATGACGGTCACCATCACTCGATTGGGATCTTCCATCATGCACTTCCGATCAAGTTGAAAGTTCCTCCTTCTAGCGCCAAATTTGATCCTATCGTGAAGTGAGGTGGAGCCCCAAGAGCAACGTGGTCTCCCGAGGGTCGCGAGTTGCTGATGCTGGCTCCGATCTGCAAGAAAATAATCGTTAGCAACATGACGAGAAAAGTCCCCGGCAAGGCCCTTCGACGGTGAAGTCAGCCCCCGGTGGTGGAAAAATAAGAAAGTAATGGAACAGTGAAAATGCACTATTGTGCGTACCTGTGTGAAGGGGAGCGGAGGGGCTTATATAGCCGAGGGAGCCGACAGCTTCTGCCCGGCCTGCACCTTTTGTCGTATGCGGGAACAGGGCAAGGCATAGCCATTGGTGGCAGGGTAAGGTGTCGCATATCGGAATAAGGCAAGGGGTGCTGTCAGCTTATGGGCGAGCGCCGCCCGCTCGGCTTAACAAAAGTGTAGGTGGCCGTGGTACGGGGTGCTAGGGTATGTCAGGAAGATTATGGCATCAGCGGAATACTCGCGATTCGAGCCTGAATGATATCAGGTCTGCACCGACCCTGTTGGGACCGGGTGCATGTTGACATGGATGCGGGTTCGTAATTTTAAAATTAATTATGTGCAGCGGAAGGTTTAGCATAAATAATTTCTCAAATTATTTAACCACACATCTAAGCATGCAACTTTATCTGGTGTAGACATGATCATATATTTAAAATTTTATAGAAACGTAAACTAATTTACTTATTACCTCACGTAACTCGAAGAAAGGGACGAGATCCAACCGTAAGCATACTTTGGAAGCTCCGCCTCTATTCGCGTCCACGCCGAGTATCTTCGGGATGACTTCGCAAAGCCACGAGTTTCATGTTCTCGAGAACTACTAGATTCTCCGAGAACGCGACAAGAAAAACCAAGAGAGAAGTAATCACATCGGAAAAACTCACTACCAAGGTTGGCCGGAATCACAAATCCGGCGAGAAAGAGGAAGATGTCTTGCGCCCAATCCCAAGGTGATGATGGCTGGAGAGGAAGATCGTCCCAACGGAAGAACTTCGTTGCCTCGGTGCTTTTCCTTGTGCTCACGGTAAGAAGAATGGAGAAGAACCTTGTGGCCGGCCAAGAGGAAGAAGGGAGGAGAGGGAGAGAGCCCAGGCAAGAATACTTCGATTGATTTTCCAAGCCTTGCCTCAGGTCCTTTATATAGTGGCATCTCAACCGCCAAGTCTTCTTTTTCTTATGGAATAAATTTTCTATGACTTATTCCATCATGCCAAGTTTTATCATTTTTTAATTCATGATAAAAATCAACCAAGTCTCTTTTTTCTTATGGAATAAATTTTCTTATCATGGTAAATCAATCCATGATTGATTTTATAAAATAAAATAAACCAATCCATGGTTCATTTTAATTTCCATGAAAAATAAACCAAACCTTGGTTTATTATATAAAAATTTATATCTTCCATAATTTTATAAAACAAACCACACTTGGTTTATTTTATAAATTGAGCCAAAAACTTGGTTCTCTCCATTTGTTGTGGTCGGCCAAGTAAAGAGGATGGAGACCCTCTTTGGCCAGCCCATCCAAGCCACGCCCCAATGAATTAAACTTATTTAATTCATCTATTAAGTCTTCAAAAGACTTAGCCATTTTACGCTTCCGATGCGTCTCTGAAAAATTCAGATTCGACTTATCGTTTGGCTCAACCATACCTAATCTCTCTTGACTGGAAAATTCAATTTTCAACTCATTTTAAATCCCTCGGATTACTCGTTGTGCGTGTGACTAAAGAGGCTTTCGATTTATATTGGCCGTCTATAATTAACCAATTATAGAACGATCATGAGTGACACCTAGTAGTACATCATGATCCCCAATTAATCGAAAGATCAACGGTTGACCTCAGAAACTATTCTGAAACCCTTCAGCAGCTATAATGAATTGTGCCTCATTCCCTTCACCATCTTATACCCACTTGGTTCAGGACATGTTCTATGTGTGTCAATCCCCACTAGGCTGACTACGTCACACCTAGCCCAAGTAACGTTTTCTCGTCCTACGAATTCTAATTACTCTCATGTATTTAAGAGATTCATACTCTGAACATGTCATCCTCTGGCCAGAGGCTTCGAGTAACAATCCGACGATATGCCTTGGGCATACATCTCCTCGCAAGGAGTGGTGAATCCTTTATAGGCTGTTCAAACATCTTCGGGCACTTCGGCTTATACCCAATCATCCTGGGTCCACACCTCCTTGGAGATGCTTGCTTAAGATGTCAAAGTATAAGTCTCCAAGACCAAGATGACTTGAACACCGCAAGTCAAAGGAACATCGCACATAAGCTGCAGTAAGAACTTCATTGACATATCTATATGTAGACTACCATATGATGTTTTACAGCCAGTCACTCCAATGAACTAGTTCCCTTAACTAGCATTCATGTTTATCTCCGGACATCCCAATGTCACCTGCCAGTGAGAATCAGCTGATTAGAGAATAACCCATGCTAGTCTCAACAGAATTGATAGTTTCCGTATTTATCAATTCATCGACTAGGGACAATTTCAATACTTCACAATTGCACATGTATAGATAATCACTAGTTGTGAATTCATCACAAATTCTCTCATGCTGTGAATTGTATTGCGGGCATTCAGTAAATGAGTTTAAGATCTCAATCAAAAACATAAACATGTATACTCAAATAGTGAATATTCATTTATTAAAATAAATGATTACAATCATAAGGCGATTGCCTTAGGACACTTTTCTCATATCACTAACAAACTCCCACTTGGGCTAATGCCAATCGCTACGGTATCCAATACCACAGGCTCTAACATGACCCTCAAACTTGCTTTGAGGCAAGACCTTAGTTAAAGGATCAGCTAAATTCCTTTCAGTGGGAATTTTCTCAATTTGTATATCATTCCTACTTATAATCTCTCTGATCAGATGATAGCGGCGAAGCACATGTTTGGATCGCTGATGAGACCTTGGTTCCTTTGCTTGTGCAATAGCTCCATTGTTGTCGCAGTAAACCGGTATTGCTTCATCAATGGTTGGAACCACACCAAGTTCTGAGACAAACTTCTTGATCCAGACTGCTTCCTTTGCTGCTTCCGAAGCTGCAATATATTCCGCTTCCGTGGTAGAATCCGCTACGGTGTCTTGCTTGGAACTCTTCCAACTTATTGCGCCTCCATTCAAAATAAATACGTATCCGGACTGGATTTGGAGTCATCCTTATCTGTTTGGAAACTGGTATCTGTATACCCACGTATTACCATATCACCTTCTCCATATATTAGGAACACATCCTTAGTTCTTCTTAAGTACTTGAGGATTGTTTTGACAGCCGCCCAATGATCCATTCCTAGATCAGACTGGTATCTGCTTGTGACGCTCAGAGCATATGATACATCGGGCCTAGTACATAACATAGCATACATGATAGATCCTATCGCGGATGCATAAGGAATCTTATTCATGCAAATCCTCTCGTCTTCTGTGCACGGACACATAGACTTCGAAAGGTTGATCCCATGCCTGATGGGAAGGTAACTTTTCTTGGATTCCGACATGCTAAACCTTTCTAGCACTCGGTCTATATATGTAGACTGCGAAAGACCAAGCAACCGTTTTGATCTATCTCTATAGATTCTAATCCCAAGGATATAGGTTGCTTCTCCCAGGTCTTTCATGGAGAAAGTTTTGGACAACCAAAATTTAACTAACTGTAAGACTGATATATCGTTTCCTATAAGTAATATGTCATCGACATATAACACTAGGAATACGACTACACTCCCACTAACATTCTTGTACACACAAGGTTCGTCAGGATTTTGTGAGAAATCAAACTCTTTGATTGTCTAATCAAAATAGATGTTCCAGCTCCTGGATGCTTGCTTCAGTCCATATATGGATCGTCGAAGCTTGCATACTTTGGTTTTATTAACCGATGTGAAACCTTCAGGTTGTATCATGTATACATCCTCAAGCAGGTTGCCATTAAGGAAAGCTGTTTTCACATCCATTTGCCATATCTCATAATCATAATGAGCTGCTATAGCCAGGAGCATCCGAACGGATTTAAGCATAGCTACTTGCGAATAGGTTTCGTCATAATCAATTCCTTGTTTTTGATGATATCCTTTTGCCACTAATCTAGCCTTAAAGGTAACAATATTACCTTCCATGTCGATTTTATTCTTGAAAACCCACTTGCACCCTATGGGCTTAATCCCTTCAGGTGGGTTAACCAAGTCCCATACTTGATTTTTGTACATGGAATTCATTTCAGACTTCATGGCTTCAAGCTATTTATCCCTTTCTGAATTTTTCAGAACATCTTCATAACTGATAGGTTCGTCATCGTTAATAAGTAACACGTCGTTCGATTCACTTATGAGAAATCCGTATCTCTCTAGAATATTGCGTGCCCTATCAGACCTACGAAGAAGTGGTGTTATTTTAGGTTCAACTGATAGCTCATCATTATGAGTTATTGGTTGTGGGTCTAGACTAGGTGTCTCTGTAATGTCTATTGGAGTTTCTTGAACTTCTTCAAGTTCAATACTACTCTCACTGTTTTCTTGTAAAAGTAATTATTTTTCTAGAAATACAACATGCCTTGAAACAAACACCTTTTGTTCTAAGGGATGATAGAATTAGTAACCTTTCGTTTCCTTAGGGTATCCAATAAATAGACATTTATCAGACTTATCATCCAATTTGTCTGATATAGTCCGCTTTACATAAGCAGGACAACCCCATATCTTTAGGTGAGGTAAATGAGGTTTCTTACTATTCCACATCTCATATGGAGTAGTTGAGACTAACTTGGTCGGGACTCTGTTTAGTAAGTAAACAACTGTCTTAAGCGCATATACCCAATAGGATTTTGGAAGAGTTGCATGATTCATCATAGATCTAACTGTTGGTGCAGGAAGCACCATATCGAACCTTGTTTTGATATTGGCAAATGATTCAAAGTTAAGTTTATTTGTGATCTAATAAAGTTGCTCAAGTGTGCAGAGACAAAGCCCTAGCGAAGGACTGCTAGGCACTGGCGAAGGAATGCCAAGGTAAAAAGCCCTAGAGAAGGACTGCTAGGCACCTGGCGAAGGACTGCCAGGATACAAAGCCCTAGCGAAGGACTGCTAGGCACCTGGCGAAGGACTGCTAGGCAACTGGCGAAGGACTGTCAGTATCCAAGCCCTAGCGAAGGACTGCTAGGCACCAGGCGAAGGACAGCTTGGGACTGAAACCCTAGCGAAGGAATGCTAGGCATTGGGCGAAGGACAGCTCGGTGTCCAAGACCTGGCAAAGGACCGCCAGGCAAAAGTCCAACCAGAGGAACGGTTGGCATCAGGTAAATTCTCCCGAGAGGAGTAGGTGAGGACGCGTTCCCCGTCGAGGGAACAGTAGGCGTCGGTTCGACCTAGGGCTCCATTTTGGAGACCCAAAGTCAGAACCAAGACAGCTAACGCTGTATAAACTAATATTTTATTGTTTTATTGTGTTTTGGACTAACCCTTGATGCAGGACCGAAGGAACGAGTGTCTGCAGCTCAGAGAGCCTCAAATGAATGAGGCAACAGCTGACCAGGGTGCCCGGAGTGTCCCGGGCGCCCCCAAAGTAAACACAAAACACAAAAAAGCAAAGCAAGCTTCGACAGCTACTGTCTCGGGCGCCCCCGTGCTCCCGGGCGCCCCCAGCGCTCCGGGCGCCCCAGCGCCAACTACCGAAGCAGCTCCCCTCGAAGCCAGCCAAGCCAAAGGGATAAGACTTGACCCGGTCAACCCAGGCGCTCCCAGCGTCCCGGGCGCCCCGGTCAAGATATGAAGTTTGAAGGGATTAGAAGTTGACCGAGGGAAAGGTAGATCGGCCGACACGTGGGGGGGTGCCCCCAACGTTCCGGGCGCCCCCAGGGCTATATAAAGGGCTCTCGACCCCAAGGCTCAAAGCAACAATTCATTCAACGCTTCGACGCTCTTCTGCTCCTGCACTCTGCTCCGGAAACTTCCCAACTCGAGCCTACGACGTCCCTCTGCTCCGAAAAGTCGATCTACCTCGGACGTCGATAACAAAAGAGCGATATTTTAATTCGGTGATTATTATACTGCTATTGTAATCCATTTTTGTAAACTGTTTTTATGCCTCATATAGAATTGCCCAAAGTAAACGGTAAACGACCATGGGCCTTGGAGTAGGAGTCGACCTAGGCTCCGAACCAAGTAAAAATAATTGTGTTTGCGTGTGTTGTGTTTTAATTTCTGCTGTGCAATTTCTCTTAAATTTAAATCCTAACGTTTTTCGATATTAACCCCCCCTCTATCGGTTCTCTCGATCCAACAAGTGGTATCAGAGCGGGGTAGTTCAAACATGGTGCAACCACCAGTTTGAAAGTTTTTCGGATTTACAAAATTTTTAATCCTATTTCTTTTCTTTCTAGTTAATCAACACCACTCGATCTTTTTTGCCTTTTTCAATTTTGAATTCTTATTTTTTCACCATAAGTTAGAATTGTTAAAATAATTAATTTTTGAAAATTTGTCATAAATTTTTTTATTTTAATATTATTTTTTCTCGAAATTCGTGCTACCCTAATTCGAGCAAAGTTTTTTTTATTGACTTCTTACTTTTTCATCATTAATCAAAAGTAATAAAATCAACATTTTCAAAAATTTGTCATAATTTTTTTTATTATTTTGTCTCGAAATTCGTGCTACATTTACTTTGGGCCATTTTTTTCTTCTCCCGCACTACTAATCCAAGACCAAGTCTTGGTACATTTCTATTTTCTCTTTTTGTGTGCAAGATTTATCGTTAATGGCCAATCAAGAATGGAACAGTGCACGTCCACCACTTTTCTTTGGGGAAAATTTCAACACCTGGAGAAGTCTAATGGAATCCCACCTGAAGGCTAATCTGGAACTTTGGTTGATAATCCAAACGGGGTTCACGTTCCCCATAGAAGAAGGAATATCGATCACTTGGGATAAATTGGACGAACCAACTCTGAGGAAAATTGAGACTGATGCCAGGGCAACAGTAATCTTACAATACGGCTTGACTAAAGAAGAACTGAAGCGGGTCGGATCCTTCAACTGTGCCAAAGAGATGTGGGAAAAGCTAATCAATCTACACGAAGAGAGCTCCGATGTTGAGATCTTAGATGCTCAAGAACAAGTATCTGAGATTGGCTTAACACCCAACGTCGAAATCGAACTAGAGTCAAACGACGAGTTTACTGTGACAAAAATGGTAACCAATTTTGAATTTTTTCCAAAATTACAATTAAATAATCAGACTGATACTATAATGGTCGAGGAAGGTATAATTTCAAATTCAGGAAAAACTCCAAAGAAGAAGCTTCAACCTGTACCTGAGTCTGACTCAGACTCGGAATCAGAAGACAGTAAAGAAGATCGACCCAAATTGGTTCGATTAGCTCGTGATCATTACAAGAGTATTGGACAAACGATCGGGAAAGGTAAGTCTTCAATATTTGAAAATCTAATACTTATCTCAAATGACATGATTGATTCAAATAAATTAGTTAAGGTTAATATATTAGAAAACTTAATTCATAACCATGCTGATTTCAAGAAAATAGAGTTTTATTTTGATTATGATGTGACTTAGATAATTTTTCCTTGTTTGCTTGTTTATTTTCCTTTGCTATCTTAATTTTTTTTCTTCTTAGATTTAGGATTGGTTAGATTAAGGACCTGATTAAATTGAAACTTGAACAACCTAGTATTAGGACAAGGTTTGATGATAGTACGTTAGGGAAGCATGACTAAGGAATCAAGTAGGGTAAGAAGTACCTTATTTGGTCTTTTTAGTTCGGTGGAACTAGCCGAAGCTACCTCTCTGAATCCTAAGCTAATTAGACCAGAGTGTCTCAAACAATGATTTGAAAATGATCTTTCTTTAAAAGGTTTTGTCTAGGAAAGGGTTGTTGATCCAATAAGGCTACGGCCAAAGAAGGCCTCTGTGCCTCGCCAAGACCTGGAAGCCAATTATCGAAACTCACTTTTAAATTATTATTTGTTAAACTCGAATCTAACACAAGCTTCAATTAAAACATAGTATTAACATCAAAGATAAAATTAATGCATCTCACAAAACAGTTAAGGATATCCTGTTTTGTCACTTAGAAATGGGTGAGATGCTTAGGACCTAAAAGTTGAGTCCAACCCAACCAACTAAATCAAATTCAAACTCAAATTCAATTAAATCATAATTAAATCAATTAAATTCAATTAAATCTTAATTAAATCAATTAAATTCAATTAAATCTTAATTAAATCAATTAAATTCAATTAAATCTTAATTAAATCAATTAAATTTAATTAAATCTTAATTAAATCAATAAAACTCAATTAAATCTTAATTAAATCAATTTAATTCAATCAAATTCAAAATAATTCAATTAAATAAAATTCAACTTAATTATTCTCAACTAATTATTCTCAAATTCAACTTAATTATTCTCAAAATTCAATTTAATTATTGTCAATCATTTATCTTCAAAATTAAAATATTTGTCTCACACAACCCATAAGGTTAACATGTTTGACCACGTAGAACTGGGTGAGACATCTAGGACCTAAAAGCATGAATCACTATCCTTTCAAATAAAAAATGTTTTCAAAAGGTATTCAAAATTATCTCCATTTTCTTAAATTAATTCAGTTCACTGTACCCTACTTTTTCATTTTTTTTTAATTTCATGTTAAATATCACATTAGACTCATTTTGAATAGAAGCTAGGGCTTGTTTGATTTAGTTACTGATTGGTCAAAATAGTCAACCCTAATCCACATAGTCAAACCTGGTCAACACTGATATCCCTTAAGGAACATAGATAAAAGTCAGACTGTGTCGGATACAGAGGGAGTTCTTCTTAATATTTTTCAAAAAATTCAGATTTTTCAAAAACCTTATGCTCTAAAACTTATTATCATCTCAAAATAAGGTTTTCAAAAGTTGATTCAAACAACCCTCGTATATTACTATCTCTTTGAAAAATTATCATCATGATTTTTGAAAACTGTGTTATCATTTCAAGTTATGTTTTCAAAAATTAATCTTGAAAGTTATCATACTCAGAAGATTATTCAAAATAATTCTTTTGATTTTAATAAACCCTAAAGACACAGAGGAAGGTCCACTTCATGATCTACAAGGACTCCTAGGATGTGTCAAATTTAGAGGAAAATAATTCTGAAATGTTTTTTTAATTATTTGTTTTGAAATTATTAAATAATTCTTTTGATATGAACTGAACCCTAAGAACTCAGAGGAAGAATACTTGTGGTCAACAAGCTTCCAAGGACTGTATCAAGTTTAGGGGGAGGTCAAATTAAAAGAGTTATTAAATATTTCTAAATAATATGTTTTCATACACTATATTTTCAAAATTGTGTCGAAAACATTTGTCTTACAAAATAATATTATTTTAAAATGTTTTGTGGCTTATAAAATTATTTTTGAAATACCTTTTGAAATAATATTTACTTGGGTTGAAAAAATTTCCAGGACACATAGGAAAATGTCTTTGTAGTTAACAAGGTTTCCTAGGATTGTATCCGACTGGAAAAGAAAACAAGTCAAGTATTCAAAAAAAATTAAATTTTTTTTAATGCATAATCTTCTAAAATACTTCTATTTTTCAAAGTATAATGTTTTCAAAAGCACTAATACTGTTGTAAAGCAATAGTATTCTAATTTTCTAAAAACTTGCCTACAAATACAAAAAAAAATTTCACAATACTTTTCAAAGTGGAGTTTTCATTAGTACAATTTAAGCTACTTGCTATACTTTCAGAATTATAACAAGTATTTTTATTTTTAAAAGCTCATAAACTCTGATACACACATTTCTTTCTTAAATCTTCTTTCAAAACCTCCTTATTGATATATGGCCAAGAGGGAGAGAAATAGAAAAGAGAGAAATTTTTTATCTCATTTTCACAAAAAGCTAAGTATTTCTAAGTGCTTTAAAATTGGTCTGAGAATCTTTTTTTAAAGTACTTTAAAAAATTTCTAAGTACCTCAAACTATTTTTAAGTGCCAAGTGTTGTTAAAATCTCAAACTACTTCAAGTGCTTTCAAGTATGTCTAAATGTTTCAAATGTTTTTAAGTACATATTTCTTTAATTTCTAAGTAAAATATTTCTTAGTAAATTTGTCTGAGCAAAAATTTTGACAAATGATTCTAAATAAAGATTTTTTTAAAACTTGTCTAGAATTTTTTTAAAAAGATTTTGTTTTTCAAAATACACAAAGTATTTCCAAATAAAGTCTTTTAAAACAAATTTTCTCCCAATTCTCAAAGTTGAACCATTTGTTAGGGAAATTTGGCTTCAAAATTTTGCCTAAGTAAAATTCTTTTTGCAAAGCCAAGTAAAAGTTTTGTAACAAAATTTAGGTTTGCAAAAACTTTTTACTTTACCTTGTTCACCCATGTTTATTTTTGATATATGTCAAAGGGGGAGGAAGGGTTAAAGTTAAGTGTTAAGTTAAGTGTTTTAACACAAGAATTCAGGGTTTTAGGGGGAGTATGAGAAATAAAGAATTTTTTAAATCTATTCTGCTCATACTTCATTGTGTTTTTATCTTTTTTCTTAAACTGTATATGTTTTTTACTTAACTTTGAATTGTGTTGTCATAAATCAAAAAGGGGGAGATTGTTGGTGCAGGAAGCACCATATCAAACCTTGTTTTGATATTGGCAAATGATTGAAAGTTAAGTTTATTTGTGATCTAATAAAGTTACTCAAGTGTGCAGAGACAAAGCCCTAGCGAAGGACTGCTAGGCACTGGCGAAGGAATGCCAGGGTAAAAAGCCATAGCGAAGGACTTCTAGGCACCTGGCGAAATACTACCAGGATACAAAGCCCTAGTGAAGGACTGCTAGGCACCTGGCGAAGGACTGCCAGTATCCAAGCCCTAGCGAAGGACTGCTAGGCAACTGGCGAAGGACTGCCAACTGGCGAAGGACTGCCAGTATCCAAGTCCTAGCGAAGGACTGCTAGGCAACTGGTGAAGGACTGCCAGTATCCAAGCCTTAACGAAGGACTGCTAGGCACCAGGCGAAGGACAGCTTGGGATTGAAACCCTAGCGAAGGAATGCTAGGCACTGGGCGAAGGACAGCTCGGTGTCCAAGACCTGGCAAAGGACCGCCAGGCAAAAGTCCAACCAGAGGAACGGTTGGCATCAAGTAAATTCTCCCGAGAGGAGTATGTGAGGACGCGTTCCCCATCGAGGGAACAGTAGGTGTCGGTTCGACCTAGTACAACCAAGACAGCTAAGGTTGTATAAACTAATATTTTATTGTTTTATTGTGTTTTGGACTAACCCTGGATGCAAGACCGAAGGAACGAGTATCTGCAGCTCAGAGAGCCTCAAAGGAATGAGGCAACAGCTGACCAGGGCGCCCGGAGTGTCCCGGGCGCCCCCAAGGTAAACACAAAACACAAGAAAGCAAAGCAAGCTTCGACAGCTACTGTCCCGGGCGCCCCCGTGCTCCCGGGCGCCCCCAGCGCTCCGGGCGCGCCAGCGCCAACTACCGAAGCAGCTCCCCTCGATGCCAGCCAATTGATAAATACTATTTTATTGATTATTTGAGTTGCTAAAATCCATGTTTGACCTATGTTTTTATTGCTAAAATTGTGAAATTGGCCTAGGTTTTAGAACTTACTCTTATTTTGGACTTAATTGTAAATTTATATATATTTGGATTAATTGGCCACTAAAATTCTGAATCTATTTTTTGTAGGCATGAAGGTTCATGAATCTAGGGCATATTGGGTCAAACTTGAGTCGGAAGTGACCCGGATCGAATTATCAAGATTATGATTAAATCTGGGTCGTCCGATTCAAGAGCGGCTAGATCTGAGCCATCCAGGACCATCTGAAGCAATCCAAGCTAGGGCTAGGGTTGATCAAGCACCCTGATCAAGATCTGAAGGTTTCATCCAAATCAGAGCTAAATCAACCGTTGGATCAAGCTTGGAGGGCTCTAGATCGTCCATTCAAAGAGTAGGGTAATCTGGACCATCCATTGCACATCTGGAGGATCCGAGCTACCACAAGGTAGATCCTGACCACAGATCATCATCATCAATGTTTGGCTCAAATCACAGTAAGATCAGCCGTTGGATCTCCTCCGATCAATCTGGACCGTCCGTGCTTAAGTATTTAATCAAAAATCTGCAGCAGCTAACCTTTGTCGCGTCTTCAGTGTTCTTCACCGTTTTCCACAATTCTTCATCGTTTTCTTCAAATTTTGCTTCCAAGAAGGCGTGACCACCTCAACTTCCATCCCAGATCAAGAATTGAGTCTTTGGCGATCGTTCCTTGAAGAATTCAGCCCCATTTGCGCCGGAACAGGGATTGTTTGAGGGTTTCGGCAATTCCTCAGTCCGACCACTGTCTTCTCAACCACGATCCATTTCCAAGCTTCTGACCCATTTGTAGGGGTTCTCAGGTGAGCTCAGAAGCTTCCCAATTCATTATCGCAGCTCCACCAATTGAGATAGAGAGATTCGGATTGTAAATTCCAACCAAGCGCAGATTGGAACAAAATCGACTTCAGAAACGAATTTCCACTGATTTGCTGAGCCTAGGGGTTCGAAGCCAGCTCTTGCTTGACGACCAAGAAGTTCTTGAGCTGAGGAAGGGTTGAGAAGTAGTTTAGCTAGCTAATTTTCATGTTTCGTAGCTGTAATTTCATTTTTGCCGAATTCTGTTCTGTTTCTGCAATATTTCAGTTATCAGCTGTCTTAGTGGGTAATTCTGAATTGTTTGGTTTCATTAGGTTTTTAATCTTCGAGTTCAGTAAGTTAGGAACTTGTTTAGTGATAGATTGAGTTAAATTTTAGTTTAATTGTAGCTTAAACTGTTGCGTGCCAATTCCCAGCTTGCGTGCCATTTCATTTCTGCATTTCTTTTCAGTTTCTGAGTTTGTCTCAGATTACTTGTTTTCTGAAGTTTTTCCGAGTTGTTTATGTTGGGACCGGGTGCATGTTGACAAGGATACGAGTTCGTAAAATTTTAAATTTTTACGTGCAGCGGAAGAATTTGCATAAAATAATTTCCTAAATTATTTTAACTTCGTATCTAGCATGCAACCTTATAGTGTGTTAACATAATCATAAAATAAAACTTTGCGGAAAAGTAAACAAATTTACATTATACCTCTAGTAACTCGAAGTAAGGGACGAGATCCAACCGTAGCGTCCCTTGGAAGCTCCGCCTCTATTCGCGTCCACGCCGAGTTCTCTTCGGGATGACTTCGCAAAGTCACGAGTTTTGTGCCGATGAGAACTACTAGATTCTCTATAGGCACAACAAGAAAGATCAAGAGAGGAAAGGGAAACTAACCACCAAGAAAACGGAATCGAATTCCGGGAAGAGAGGAGTCGCTATCCGCTTCTTCTTCTTCTTGTTTCGTTTCTCCTTCTTCTTGAAGCTCACGGCAACCTTGCTTGGTGTTGATGGGGTGCGCCGGCCCTAGCAAGGAAGGTGGGAGCCGGCCCTAATTCTCCAAGAAGGGCGCCGACCCTAAGGGAAAGGAGAGGGAGAAGAGAATAAGAGAGAGGGAGAGAGTAATTAATCTCTTGATTGGAATTAAGGGCTAGACTTTGGTTCCTTTGTATAGTAGCAACTCCTTTGCTAAGTCTCCCTCTAAACCGAATTAACGGAATTAACGGAATTAGTTATAAGAAATTTATCTTATAAATTTTCTTATTGCTTATTCCGTTTAAGCCTAGTCTTATTATAACAAATTTATAATAAAACAAATTAATTATCATAAGAAAATTTATCCTATAAATTCTCTTATGAATTTTATTATAACTAACTTTATAATAAAACTAATTAATTATCATAAGAAATTTATCCTATAAATTCTTATGAATTATTCCGTTTAAATCAAGTTTTATTATAACTAATTTATAATAAAACAAATTCTTCTTCTCTTTAAATTATAGAATAAATTTTATAAGAAATTTATAATCATTCTTATTATGGAAAAATCAATTCATAATTGATTTTATAAAATTAAAATAAACCAATTCATGGATTATTTTAATCTTCCATAAAAGAATAAATTTCTATAAATTTATTTATATAAATTTCTTTATACAAATTTATTTATCCATAATTTATAAAATAAATCGCGCTGGATTTATCTTATTAATTAAACCAAAATTAATTAGTTTTCTCCTCTTATTATGGCCGGCCATCAAAGGGGGTTTTGGCACCCTCTTTGGCCGACCAAACCAACCCGAACCGCCGCGAATTAAACTCATTTAATTCGCCCAAAAAGCCTTCAAAAGACTTAGCCATTTTTAGCTTCTATTGCGCCTCTGACTAACTCAGATTCGACTTATTTCTCTTGATCGGAAAATCCAATTTTCAACTCGTTTTAAATCTCTCGGATTACTCGTAGTGCGTGTGACTAAATAGGCTTTCGATTTATGTTGGCCGTCTATAATTAACTAATTATAGAACGATCATGAGTGGCACCTAGTAGTACATCATGATCCCCAATTAATCGAAAGATCAACGGTTTGACCTCAGAAGAAATTATTCTGAAACCCTTCAGCAGCTCTAATGAATCGTGCCTCATTCCCTTCACCACCTTATACCCACTTGGTTCAAGACACGGCCAATGGTGTCAGTCCCCACTAGGCTGACTACGTCACACCTAGCCCAAGTAATGTCTTACTCGTCCTTTGGATTTCTAATTACTCTCATGTATTTTAGAGACTCTAACTCTAAACATGATATGCTCTGGCCAAAGGCTTTGAGTAACAATCCGACGATAGGCCTGGGTATACATCTCGCAAGGAGTGGTGAATCCTTTTTAGGCTGTTCAAACATCTTCAGGCACTTCGGCTTATACCCGATCATCCTAGGTCCACACCTCCTTGGAGATGCTTGCTTAAGATGTCAAAGTATAAGTCTCTATGACCAAGATGACTTGAACACCGTAAGTCAAAGGAACATCGCACTTAAGCCGCAGTAAGATCTTCATTGACATATCTACATGTAGATTCCCATATGAAGTCTTACAGCTAGTCACTCCAATGAACTAGTTCCCTTAACTAGCATCCATGTTTATCTCCGGACATCCCAATGTCACCAGCCAGTGAGAATCAACAGAATAGAGAATAACCCATGCTAGTCTCAACAGAACTGATAATGTCCGTATTTATCAATTCATCGACTAGGGATATTTCCAACACTTCACATTTGCACATTTAGAGATAATCACTAGTTGTGATCCCATCACAAATTCTCTTATACTGTGAACTGTATGGCGGACATTCAGTAGATGAGTTTAAGATCCCAATCAAATAGACAAACATGTATACTCAAATAGTGAATTATCATTTATTGAAATAAATGTTTACAATCATAAGGCGATTGCCTTAGGACACTTCTCTCATATCACTAACAAACTCCCACTTGGCATAATGCCAATCGCTACGGTATCCAATACCACAGGCTCTAACATGCCCCTCAAACTTGCTTTGAGGCAAGGCCTTAGTTAAAGGATCCGCTATATTCCTTTCAGTGGGAACTCTCTCAATTTGTATGTCATTCCTACTTATAATCTCTCTGATCAGATGATAGCGGCGAAGCACGTGTTTGGATCGCTGATGAGACCTTGGTTCCTTTGCTTGTGCAATAGCTCCATTGTTGTCGCAGTAAACCGGCACTGCATCATCAATGGTTGGAACCACGCCAAGTTCAGAGACGAACTTCTTGATCCAGACTTCTTCCTTTGCTGCTTCCGAAGCTGCGATATATTCCGCTTCCGTGGTGGAATCCGCTACGGTGTCTTGTTTGGAACTTTTCCAACTTACTGCGCATCCATTCAAAGTAAATACGTATCCAGACTACGATTTGGAGTCATCCTTATTTGTCTGGAAACTGGCATCTGTATAGCCATGTATTACCATATCTCCTTCTCCATATATTAGGAACACATCCTTAGTTCTTCTTAAGTACTTAAGGATTGTCTTAACAGCCGCCCAGTGATCCATTCCTGGATCCGTCTGGTATCTGCTTGTGACGCTCAAAGCATAAGATACATCAGGCCTAGTACATAACATAGCATACATGATGGATCCTATCGCGGATGCATAGGGAATCTTATTCATGCAAATCCTCTCGTCTTCTGTGCGCGGACACATAGACTTTGAAAGGTTGATCCCATGCCTAATGGGAAGGTAACCTTTCTTGGATTCCGACATGCTAAACCTTTTTAGCACTCGGTCTATATATGTAGACTGCGAAAGACCAAGCAACCGTTTTGATCTATCTCTATAGATTCTAATCCCAAGGATATAGGTTGCTTCTCCCAGGTCTTTCATGGAGAAAGTTTTGGATAACCAAATTTTAACTGTCTGTAAGACTGAAATATCGTTTCCTATAAGTAAGATGTCGTCGACATATAATACTAGGAATACGACTGCACTCCCACTAACCTTCTTGTACACACAGGTTCGTCAGGATTTTGTGAGAAATCAAACTTTTTGATTGTCTCATCAAAACGGATGTTCCAGCTCCTAGATGCTTGCTTCAGTCCATATATGGATCGTCGAAGCTTGCATACCTTGGTTTTATCAACCGATGTGAAACCTTCAGGCTGTATCATGTTATACGTCCTCAAGCA
>JAGFNQ010008107.1:81906-119281 GCA_024364735.1 Boesenbergia rotunda | reverse complement strand
ATGAGCATGTCTTATGGCCCATGGGGCACCCTTATGAGATTTCATGTGATATGTATGATGAAATGCTTGAAAGGATACTCCACTAAGTATGGGATCAAGAACACCCTTATGTTATGAGGTGTGTCCCTATGGGATCAGAAACACCCTGGAAAAGTGGGTGTCCTTGAGCAGTGAATTTGGAGTACTCCTTAGATATATGTAAAGACATGATAAGTATTTTACTTTGTAAGTTGTGTACCCGACTCGTAAGAGGGGTCGTTCAACAAATCTGGGGTGCATGTTAACGTAAGTCATGGCTCCGGTAGGACGTAAGAGGTCCTGCTCTAATGGGATTGGTGGCTCGCTACCCAACTCATTAGGGAACGCGCATCATGTGGTACACAACTGGGCCATATGATATGGATGTATTTTTAAGTAATACCATTATGGAATTGTTTTTGAAAACATTCATTGAAAACATTTATTACATGTGATGGGTATGCTAAAATACTATATACTGCATGCTTAGAAACGTTGATGTTTAGTATGTTATGATGAACTCATGCTTATGTCTTGTTATGTGTACATGTTGTATGCTTTCGTATGGTTTTAGCGAGTAGGACAGGATCCTTACTAAGCATTTGTGCTTACTAGTTTATGTGTTGTCTTATGCTGCAGATAAGGGTAAGGAACACTTGAACTAAAGGAAGAGGCAGGAGGCTGAAGATGTGTGGGGTGGTGGCTCGGGAAAGAATGATTCTATATCTACTTTAATATGCTTATGTTAATGTTTCTTGATAAAGAATGTTAGTGATTACTCTTATACTTGATTAGGTTTGATTATGCTATGAGTTGAATTACTGGTGAACTTATCATGTATGGAATAACTTTGATAGTTTTAAACAAGCATGCTTAGTCCTTGAACTTTTGTTCTTATGTTATGTTAAAATTTTATGAATGTCTAGTACGTAACCCCGCCCCGAGAGTAGATATAAGGGCGGGCGTTACAAGAGGCTAGCATGATGCAACTCGTAAGTTCAGAATCGGTCACATGTTTCTGATAGGCCACTAGCTGGTCTGGAGTTGCACCTTCTGGAGGATGGTTGGGAAGTTGATCTTCAAGGACATAGGCAAGCTTCTCTGCCTTGAGGACTATCCTCAGGTTTCGAAGCCAGTCCATGAAGTTCGGCCCGGTCAGTTTATTGGTGTCCAAAATGGAACGCATGTTTAGAGAAGACATGATCGAGTGATTAACCTAGAAATACAAATTGAGTTTATGTGAGAAGAATGATTAAAGAATGTATCAATATACATTAATTAAAAAATCCTATTTATTTTTCAAATTGAATAACCCTTCTTATCAATTCGGGAGATCGTAGGAACACCTCCAAATAGGTTGATATCCAACCATACATAAGATTAACCATGGCTGTGGCCATCAAGTTTTTCTTAGCTATGAAGGTAGGTAATTCTACCGATTACATATCACATATATGTAACTATCACTTTATGCTATCAACTAATTAAATGTTTGCATAAATCATTGGGTTGTTAACTCATTAACAAGTATGCAACTTTATACATAGCACCCAACTGCACCTCTCTTTACATCGACCTTGGCTGTGGCACAACAAATCGATGCTCCAAGCTTAAGGCTGACCCATTAATCAAGAAATAGTTTTAATATGGTTGGAGCTCATTCAACCGTTTAGTCAGGCTTGGATGTGTCCAACAACCAAAACTAAGGATTGACCTCTGACTCCAACTATATTAATCATAAACTAATTCCATGGTATGAACATGTCGAGGTTCAAGCTGGGCATGGATGTGTCCATCAACCCAAACGAGAAGCAAAACTCGGGTTCTAACCATATTAATGGAAGGTGTTGGCCTTAGTATTTTGTAAGGGGTTTTGGGTCTCATCTTTTCCTTTTAATGCACATTCATGACATATAATTATGTCATGACTAATGATATCCTTAATAAAGTATGTATGTGACTTAAGTTATCAAGTCTCATTAATTGAATTAGGAACCGGATTTCCTAATTCTAATTTCATACTTTATTAAAGGAATTGTTTTGGGAAATAATTTCCTAAATTGTCATAATCAATTTCGGAAATAATATGTTCAAGACTTTGATTTCTCTAAATCAAAACTTATTAAATTAAGAGGCAATTCCCTTAATTCAACCACATATTATTTTCATGAAAATCTCTTTTAAGAAAACTCTATAGGAAACCATTTTCCTAATTAATTTTGGAGACAACAATATGTAAGAGCATCACCTCTTAAATCATATTTTATTCATGGATTTAATTAATTACAACAAATCATTTTCTAAGGGTGGTTCCCCGAGGCTCAGATACCCAAAGAAAAGTAATTTGTCATAAATCCAATTTGGTCTGCTTCGGAAGCGCAACCAAATTAAACATCACAATTTCATTTAAATTGGGAAATTAAATTACAACAACTAACTTTAAATTGGACGGCTCCTCGAGGGTCAATCCAAAATAAAGAATTTTGTTGTCAATTTAAAAACCAATTCAAATTTTATTGTCAATTAATTGTCCATAAATTTGTCTAGACTTTCTTAAAATAAAGTGCCCAAAATTGCGAGATTTCATAATAGGTTTTCAGAATAATTGTAAGTTTCTGGTACAAAGAAAACTTACATATTTCCAAAGTTGGAAAATTTCTAAAATAGAAAATTTCCAAAATTGGAAAGTTTCCAAAGATGGGAAGTTTTCACAATTATTATAAAATTTTTAGAAACTAGGATATTTCAAAAGTTTGCGAAATTTCATGAGGATTTCCAAACTTAGAAATTCCTAAATCTAAAATTTATTATAATTGGAAAGTTTCCATAATTGAAAATTTTTTCCAAAATTGAGATTATGACAAAGTTTTCCGCAAAACAATTATATGATTATGTCGAACACTAACCGGCTCTAATACCACTGTTGGGACCGGGTGCATGTTGACAAGGATACGGGTTCGTAATATTTTAAAATTTTACGTGCAGTGGAAGAATTAGCATAAAATAATTTCACAAATTATTTTAACGACGTATCTAGCATGCGACCTTATAATGTGTGGACATAATCATAAATTAAAACTTTACGGAAAAGTAAACTAATTTACTTTGTACCTCGCGTAACTCGAAGAAAGGGACGAGATCCAACCGTAGCGTCCCTTGGAAGCTCCGCCTCTATTCGCGTCCACGCCGAGTTCTCTTCGGGATGACTTCGCAAAGTCACGAGTTTTGTGCCGACGAGAACTACTAGATTCTCTATAGGCACAACTAGAAGATCAAGAGAGAAGATAGGAAACTAACCACCAAGAATCGGAATCCAAATTCCGGGAAGGAAGGAGATGCGATCCGCTTCTTCTTCTTCGAGGTCGTCTTGGTGGATGAAGCTCACGCCCACCTTAGGAGTTGCGCCGGCCCTAGGGGAGGAGAGAGAGCCAGCCCTAGAGAGAGAGGGGCGCCGGCCCTAGAGAGAGAGAGAGGCGTGTAGAGAGAGAGAGAGAGAGGGAGCAACTAATCTCTTGATTAATTGATTAGGAATTCAAGGCTTGCCTTTGGTTCCTTATATAGTTGTTTCTCCCTTGCCAAGTCTCTCTCTTAACGGAATTAACGGAATTAATTTTCATAAGAAATTTATCTTATAATCTTTCTTATGAATAATTCCGTTATGCCTAGTTTTATTATAACTAACTTTACAATAAAACAAATACTTCTCTCCTTTAATTATAGAATAAATTTTATAAGAAATTTATAAACTTTCTTATTATGAAAAATCAATTCATAATTGATTTTATAAAATTAAAATAAATCATTCCATGGATCATTTTAATTTCCATAAAAAGAATAAATTTCTATAAATTTATTTATATAAATCTCTTTATACAAATTTATTAATCCATAATTTATAAAACAAATCGCGGTAGATTTATTTTATTAATTAAACCAAATAAATTGGTTTCTTCCCCTTGTTGTGGCCGGCCAAACCAAAGGGGGTTAACACCCTCTTTGGCCGGCCAAACCGAGCCGAACCGATCGCGAATTAAACTCATTTAATTCACCCAATAAGCCTTCAAAAGACTTAGCCATTTTAAGTTTCCGTTGCGCCTCTGATTAACTCAGATTCGACTTATTTCTCTTGATTGGAAAATTCAATTTTCAACTCGTTTTAAATCCCTCGGATTACTCATAGTGCGTGTGACTAAATAGGCTTTTGATTTATGTTGGCCGTCTATAATTAACCAATTATAGAACGGTCATGAGTGGCACCTAGTAGTACATCATGACCCCCAATTAATCAAAAGATCAACGGTTTGACCTCAGAAGTAATTCCGAAACCCTTCAGCAACTCTAATGAATCGTGCCCCATTCCCTTCACCATCTTATACCCACTTGGTTCAGGACACGGTCTATTTGTGTCAGTCCCCACTAGGCTGACTACGTCACACCTAGCCCAAATAATGTCTTTCTCGTCCTTTGGATTTCTAATTACTCTCATGTATTTAAGAGACTCGCACTCTAAACATGATATGCTCTGGCCAGAGGCTTTGAGTAACAATCCGACGATAGGCCTGGGAATACATCTCCTCGCAAGGAGTGGTGAATCCTTTGTAGGCTGTTCAAACATCTTCAGGCACTTCGGCTTATACCCAATCATCCTGGGTCCACACCTCCTTGGAGATGCTTGCTTAAGATGTTAAAGTATAAGTCTCCATGACCAAGATGACTTGAACACCGCAAGTCAAAGGAACATCGCACTTAAGCTGCAGTAATAACTTCAGTGACATATCTTTATAGATTACCATATGAAGTTTTACAGCAAGTCACTCCAATGAACTAGTTCCCTTAACTAGCATCCATGTTTATCTCCGGACATCCCAATGTCACCAGCCAGTGAGAATCGGCTGATTAGAGAATAACCTATGCTAGTCTCAACAGAATTGATAATGTCCGTTTTTATCAATTCATCGATTAGGGATATTTTTAATACTTCACAATTGCACATTTAGAGATAATCACTAGTTGTGATCCCATCACAAATTCTCTTATGCTGTGAATTGTATTGCGGACATTCAGTAGATGAGTTTAAGATCCCAATCAAATACACAAACATGTGTACTCAAATAGTGAATTATCATTTATTAAAATGAATGTTTACAATCATAAGGCGATTGCCTTAGGACACTTCTCCCATATCACTAACAAGAAGAATGATTAAAGAATGTATCAATATACATTAATTAAAAAATCCTATTTATTTTTCAAATTGAATAACCCTTCTTATCAATTCGGGAGATCGTAGGAACACTTCCAAATAGGTTGATATCCAACCATAGATAAGATTAACCATGGCTGTGGCCATCAAGTTTTTCTTAGCTATGAAGGTAGGTAATTCTACCGATTACATATCACATATATGTAACTATCACTTTATGCTATCAACTAATTGAATGTTTGCATAAATCATTGGGTTGTTAACTTATTAACAAGTATGCAACTTTATACATAGCACCCAACTGCACCTCTCTTTACATCGACCTTGGCTGTGGCACAACAAATCGATGATCCAAGCTTAAGGCTGACCCATTAATCAAGAAATAGTTTTAATATGGTTGGAGCTCATTCAACCGTTTAGTCAGGCTTGGATGTGTCCAACAACCAAAACTAAGGATTGACCTCTGACTCCAAATATATTAATTATAAACTAATTCCATGGTTTGAACATTTCGAGGTTCAAGCTGGGCATGGATGTGTCCATCAACCCAAACGAGAAACAAAACTCCGGTTCTAACCATATTAATGGAAGGTGTTGGCCTTAATATTTTGTAAGGGGTTTTGGGTCTCATCTTTTCCTTTTAATGCACATTCATGACATATAATTATGTCATGACTAACGATATCCTTAATAAAGTATGTATGTGACTTAAGTTATCAAGTCTCATTAATTGAATTAGGAACCAGATTTCCTAATTCTAATTTCATACTTTATTAAAGGAATTATTTTGGGAAACAATTTCCTAAATTGTCATAATCAATTTCGGAAATAATATGTTCAAGACTTTGATTTCTCTAAATCGAAACTTATAAAATTAAGAGGCAATTCCCTTAATTCAACCACATATTATTTTCATGAAAATATCTTTTAAGAAAACTCTATAGGAAATTATTTTCCTAATTAATTTTGGAGACAACAATATTTAAGAGCATCACCTCTTAAATCTTATTTTATTCATGGATTTAATTAATTACAACAAATCATTTTCTAAGGGTGGCTCCCCGAGGCTCAGATACCCAAAGAAAAGTAATTTGTCATAAATCCAATTTGGTCCGCTTCGGAAGCGCAACCAAATTAAACATGACAATTTTATTTAAAATTGGGAAATTAAATTACAACAACTAGCTTTAAATTGGACGGCTCCCCAAGGCTAAATCCAAAATAAAGAATTTTGTTGTCAATTTAAAAACCAATTCAAATTTAATTATCAATTAATTGTCCATAAATTTGTCTAGACTTTCTTAAAAGAAAGTGCCCAAAATTGCGAGATTGCATAATAGGTTTTCAGAATAATTGTAAGTTTCTGGTACAAAGAAAACTTACATATTTCCAAAGTTGGAAAATTTCTAAAATAGAAATTTTCCAAAATTGGAAAGTTTCCAAAGATGGGAAATTTTCACAATTATTATAAAATTTTTAGAAACTAGGATATTTCAAAAGTTTACGAAATTTCATGAGGATTTCCAAACTTAGAAATTCCTAAATCTAAAATTTATTTTAATTGGAAAGTTTCCATAATTAAAATTTTTTTCCAAAATTGAGATTATGACAAAGTTTTCCACAAAACAATTATATGATTATGTCGAACACTAACCGGCTCTGATACCACTGTTGGGACCGGGTGCATGTTGACAAGGATACGGGTTCGTAATATTTTAAAATTTTACTTGCAGCGGAAGAATTAGCATAAAATAATATCATAAATTATTTTAACCACGTATCTAGCATGTGACCTTATAATGTGTGGACATAATCATAAATTAAAACTTTGCGGAAAAGTAAACTAATTTACTTAGTACCTCGCGTAACTTGAAGTAAGGGACGAGATCCAATCGTAGCGTCCCTTGGAAGCTCCGCCTCTATTCGCGTCCACGTCGAGTTCTCTTCAGGATGACTTCGCAAAGTCACGAGTTTTGTGCCGACGAGAACTACTAGATTCTCTATAGGCACAACTAGAAGATCAAGAGAGAAGATAGGAAACTAACCACCAAGAATCGGAATCCGAATTCCGGGAAGGAAGGAGATGCGATCCGCTTCTTCTTCTTCGAGGTCGTCTTGGTGGATGAAGCTCACGCCCACCTTGGGAGTTGCGCCGGCCCTAGGGGAGGAGAGAGAGCTGGGCCTAGAGAGAGAGGGGCGCCGGCCCTAGAGAGAGAGAGGCGTGTAGAGAGAGAGAGAGAGGGAGCAACTAATCTCTTGATTAATTGATTGGAATTCAAGGCTTGCCTTTGGTTCCTTATATAGTTGCTTCTCCCTTGCCAAGTCTCCTCTTTAACGGAATTTTTCATAAGAAATTTATCCTATAAATTCTCTTATTAATTATTCCGTTTAAGCCATGTTTTATTATAACTAACTTTATAATAAAACAAATACTTTTTCTCCTTTAATTATGGAATAAAATTTTATAAGAAATTTATAATTCTTCTTTATTATGAAAAATCAATTCATAATTGATTTTATAAAATTAAAATAAACCATTCCATGGATCATTTTAATTTCCATAAAAAGAATAAATTTCCATAAATTTATTCTTATAAATTTCTTTATGCAAATTTATTTATCCATAATTTATAAAACAAATCGCGCTAGATTTATTTTATTAATTAAACCAAATAAATTGGTTTCTCCCCATGATGGTGGTCGGCCAAACCAAAGGGGTTTGGCACCCTCTTTGGCCGGCCAAACCGAGCCGAACCATTCGCGAATTAAACTCATTTAATTCGCCCAATAAGCCTTTAAAAGACTTAGCCATTTTAAGCTTCCATTGCGCCTCTGATTAACTCAGATTCGACTTATTTCTCTTGATCGGAAAATCCAATTTTGAACTCGTTTTAAATCCCTCGGATTACTCGTAGTGCGTCTGACTAAATAGGCTTTCGATTTATGTTGGCCGTCTATAATTAACCAATTATAGAACGGTCATGAGTGGCACCTAGTTGTACATCATGACCCCCAATTAATCGAAAGATCAACGGTTTGACCTCAGAAGTAATTCTGAAACCCTTCAGCAGCTCTAATGAATCGTGCCCCATACCCTTCACCATCTTATACCCACTTGGTTCAGGACATGGTCTATTTGTGTCAGTCCCCACTAGGCTGACTATGTCACACCTAGCCCAAGTAGTGTCTTTCTCGTCCTTTGATTTCTAATTACTCTCATGTATTTAAGAGACTCATACTCTAAACATGATATGCTCTGGCCAGAGACTTTGAATAACAATCCAACGATAGGCCTGGGTATACATCTCCTTGCAAGGAGTGGTGAATCCTTTGTAGGCTGCTCAAACATCTTCGGGCACTTCGGCTTATACCCAATCATCCTGGGTCCACACCTCCTTGGAGATGCTTGCTTAAGATGTTAAAGTATAAGTCTCCATGACCAAGATGACTTGAACACTGCAAGTCAAAGGAACATCACACTTAAGCTGCAGTAAGAACTTCATTGATATATCTATATAGATTACCATATGAAGTTTTACAGCTAGTCACTCCAATGAACTAGTTCCCTTAACTAGCATCCATGTTTATCTCTGGACATCCCAATGTCACCAGCCAGTGAGAATCAGCTGATTAGAGAATAACCCATGCTAGTCTCAACAGAATTGATAGTGTCCGTTTTTATCAATTCATCGACTAGGGATATTTTCAATACTTCACAATTGCACATGTAGAGATAATCACTAGTTGTGATCCCATCACAAATTCTCTTATGTTGTGAATTGTATTGCGGACATTCAGTAGATGAGTTTAAGATCTCAATCAAATACACAAACATGTATACTCAAATAGTGAATATTCATTTACTAAAGTAAATGATTACAATCATAAGGCAATTGCCTTAGGACACTTCTCTCATATTACTAACACGCCTCGATGTCTGGGTACCTCGGCTCATCATCTCTGTTATCCAATGGACCCTCAGAAGCGCACGCAAGCTACCAGCTTGCCTACATGCCATCCTTCACCTGAAGACATCAACCAAGGTCATGTGTAACTGTACACCTGTACACTCATGTACACATATAAGAACAACACACATCCTAACTTAACCGTATTGCCCACACATCAAAATATCATGATCCTCCAGATCATCTCAGGGCCGATTGCCCCAACACCTTTTTGTATCTCGAATTTTTTGTGCTATTTAATAATGAATGTATATATATGTTTTATTATTACGATAATTATTGTTTTTTCCTTGCGGATCGAAGGGGGCTAATTAATTAGTTTTGTTAATTGTTTCGAAGGGCACTTGCACGTAGGGGCTAGTTCCCGATCCACGAATACAACGGATTAGGGTTCGCCCCTCAGGCGCGCCAATGAACGTGGTGCTCTTTTACGTGCTTTCTTACAGGCGATCGGCCACCCTGCCTTCCTTCTTATCGGTCCGGGGTGGAGAACGATTCCGGTGGCCTTGCAAGGCAGTCAGTCGTCTGTGGCTCTAGTCTTTGATTTTTCATGCCTTTGAATTCCGTTGGTCGCTACGTAGGTGCAGAAACGGGGGCGCGGAGGGGGTTGGATTTATGTTGGTGGCAGTTGGCCATTGCAGTAACCGTCGGCGGGATAAATAGGGAGCGTGTGGTCGGGAGGATAGGTGCGATCATACCGGAACTAAGGCACCGGATCCCATCAGAACTTCGAAGTTAAGCGTGCTTGGGCGAGAGCAGTACTAGGATGGGTGACCCCGTGGGAAGTCCTCGTGTTGCACCTACATTTTTGTATCTCGATTTTTTTGTGCTGTTTAATAATGAATGTATATATATGTTTTATTATTACGATTACTATTGTTTTTTCCTTGCGGAACGAAGGGGGCAAATTAATTAATTTTGTTAATTGTTTCGAAGGGCACTTGCGTGCAGGGGCAAGTTCTCGATCCGCGAATGCAACGGATTAGGGTTCCCCCCTCATGCGCGCCCAAGAATGTGGTGCTCTTTTCCGTCCTTTCACCCAGGCGATCGGCCGCCCTGCCTTCCTTCTTATCGGTCCGGGGTGGAGATCGGTTCTGGTGGCCGTGCAAGGCAGTCTGTCGTCAGCGGCGCTAGTTTTTTATTTTTCTTGCCTTTGAATTCTGTCGGTCGCTGCGTAGGTGCGGAAACGGGGGCGCGGAGGGGGATGGAATTATGTCAGTCGCAGTTGGCCATCGCCGTAGCCGTCGGCGGGATAAATAGGGAGCGGGTGGTGGGGAGGATCGGTGCGATTATAGCAGCACTAATGCACCGGATCCCAACAGAACTCCGAAGTTAAGAGTGCATGGGCGAGAGCAGAACTAGGATGGGTGACCCCCTGGGAAGTCCTCGTGTTGCACCTATCATTTTATATCTCGAATTTTTTGTGTTGTTCAATAATCAATGTATATATATGTTTTATTATTTCGATTATTATTGTTTTTTCCTTACGGAACGAAGGATGCTAATTAATTAATTTTGTTATTTGTTTCGAAGGGCACTTGCGCGTATGGGCTAGTTCTCGATCCGCGAATGCAACGGATAGGGTTCCGCCCTCAGGCGCACCCATGAACGTAGTGCTTTTTTCCGTACTTTCTTTCAGGCGATCGACTGCCCTGCCTTCCTTCTTATCGATCCGGGGTGGAGATCGGTTCCGGTGGTCGTGCAAGGCAGTCAGTCATATGTGGCGCTAGTCTTTGATTTTTCTTCCCTTTGAATTCCGTCGGTCGCGGCGTATGTGCGGATACGGGGGCGCGGAGGGGGATGGAATTATGTCGGTCGATGTTGGCTGTCGCTGTAGCCGTCGACGGGATAAATAGGGAGCGTGTAATGGGGAGGATCGGTGCGATCATACCGGCACTAATGCACCGGATCCCATTAGAACTCCGAAGTTAAGCGTGCTTGGGCGAGAGTAGTACTAGGATTGGTGACCTCCTGGTAAGTCCTCATGTTGCACCTACCTTTTAGTATCTCGATTTTTTTGTGATGTTTAATAATGAATGTATATATATGTTTTATTCTTACGATTATTATTGTTTTTTCCTTGCAGAACGAAGGGGGCAAATTAATTAATTTTGTTAATTGTTTTGAAGGGCACTTGCGCGCAGGGGCTAGTTCTCGATCCTCGAATGCAACGGATTAGGGTTCCCTCCTCAAGCGCGCCCATGAACATGGTGCTCTTTTTCGAGCTTTCATCCAGGCGATAGCCCGCCCTGCCTTCCTTCTTATCGGTCCGGGGTGGAGATCAGTTCTGGTGGCCGTGCAAGGCAGTTAGTCACCTGCGGCGCTAGTCGTTGATTTTTCTTGCCTTTGAATTCCGTCGGTCGCTGCGTATGTGCGAAACGGGGATGGGGAGGGGGATGGAATTATGTCGGTCGTAGTTGGCCATCACCGTTGCCATCGGCGGGATAAATTTGGAGCGTGTGGTGGGGAGGATCGGTGAGATCATACCGGCACTAACGCACCGGATCCCATCAGAACTCCGAAGTTAAGCGTGCTTGGGCGAGAGCAGTACTAGAATGGGTGATCCCCTGGGATGTCCTCGTGTTGCACCTACCTTTTTGTATCTCGAATTTTTTGTGTTGTTTAATAATGAATGTATATATATGTTTTATTATTACGATTATTATTGTTTTTTTCCTTGCGGAACGAAGGGGGCTAATTAATTAATATTGTTAATATTTTCGAAGGGCACTTGCACGCAGGGGCTTGTTCTCGATCAGCGAATGCAACGGATTAGGGTTCCCCCCTCAGGCGCGCCCATGAATGTGGTGCTCTTTTCTGTGCATTCTTCCAGACGATCGACCGCCCTGCCTTCCTTCTTATCGGTCTGGGGTGGAGATCGGTTCCGGTGGCCGTGAAAGGCAGTCAGTCGTCTGCGGCGCTTGTCTTTGATTTTTCTTGCCTTTGAATTCCGTCGGTCGCTGCGTAGGTGCGGAAACGGGGGCGCGGAGGGGGATGGAATTATGTCGTTCACAGTTGGCCATCGCCGTAACCGACGGCGGGATAAATAGGGATCGTGTGGTAGTGAGGATGTGTGCGATCATACCGGCCCTAATGCTCCGGATCCCATTAGAACTCCGAATTTAAGTGTACTTGGGCGAGAGCAGTACTAGGATGGGTTACCGCCTGGGAAGTCCTCGTGTTGCACCTATCTTTTTGTATCTCGAATTTTTTGTGTTGTTTAATAATTAATGTATATCTATATGTTTTATTATTACGATTATTATTGTTTTTTTCCTTGCGGAACGAAGGGGGCTAGTTAATTAATTTGGTTAATTGTTTCGAAGGGCACTTGCGCGCAGGGGCTTGTTCTCGATCCGCGAATGCAACGGATTAGAGTTCCTCCCTCAGGTGCGCCCATGAATGTGGTGCTCTTTTCCGTGCTTTCTTCCAAGCGATCGGCCGCCCTGCCTTCCTTCTTATCGGTCCGGGGTGGAGATCGGTTCCGGTGGTCGTGCAAGGCAGTCAGTCGTCTACGGCGCTAGTCTTTGATTTTTCTTGCCTTTGAATTCCGTCGGTCGTTGCGTAGGTGCGGAAATGGGGGGCGGAGGGGGATGGAATTATGTTGGACGTAGTTGGCCGTCGCCGTAGCCGTCGACGGGATAAATAGGGAGCGTGTGGTGGGGAGGATCGGTGCGATCATACCGCCACTAATGCATCGGATCCCATCAGAACTCCGAAGTTAAGCATGCTTGGGCGAGAGCAGTACTAGAATGGGTGATCCCCTGGGAAGTCCTCGTGTTGCACCTACCTTTTTGTATCTAGAATTTTTTGTGTTGTTTAATAATGAATGTATATATATGTTATATTATTACGATTATTATTGTTTTCTCCTTGCGGAACGAAGGGGGCTAATTAATTAATTTTGATAATTGTTTCGAAGGGCACTTGCGCGCAGGGGCTAGTTCTTGATCCGCGAATGCAACGGATTAGGGTTCCCCCCTCAGGCGCGCCCATGAACGTGGTGCTCTTTTCCGTGCTTTCTTGCTGGCGATCGGCCGCTCTGCCTTCCTTCTTATCGGTCCGGGGTGGAGATCGGTTCCGGTGGCCGTGAAAGGCCGTCAGTCGTCAGCAGCGCTAGTCTTTGATTTTTCTTGCCTTTGAATTCCGTCGGTCGCTGCGTAGGTGCGGATACGGGAGCGCGGAGCAGGATGGAATTATGTCGGTCGCAATTGGCCGTCGCCATAGCTGTCGGCGGGATAAATAGGGAGCGTGTGGTGGGGAGAATGGGTGCGATCATTCCAGCACTAATGCAACGGATCCCATCTGAACTCCGAAGCTTAGCGTGCTTGGGCGATAGCAGTACTAGGATGGGTGACCCCTCGGGAAGATCTCGTGTTGCACCTACCTTTTTGTATCTCGAATTTTTTGTGCTGTTTAATAATGAATATATATATTTGTTTAATTAATACGATTATTATTGTTTTTTCCTTGCGCAACGAAGGGGGCTAATTAATTAATTTTGCTAATTATTTCGAAGGGCACTTGCGTGCAGGGGCTAGTTCTCGATTTGCGAATGCAACGGTTTAGGGTTCCCCCCTCAGGCGCGCCCATGAACGTGGTGCTCTTTTCTGTGTATTCTTCCATGCGATCGGCCGCCTTGCCTTCCTTTTTATCGGTCTGGGGTGGAGATCAGTTCCGGTGGCCGTGCAAGGCAGTCAGTCGTCTACGACGCTAGTCTTTGATTTTTCTTGCCTTTGAATACCATCGGTCGCTGCGTTGGTACGGAAATGGGGGCGCGGAGGGGGATGGAATTATGTCGGTCACAGTTGGCCATCGCCATAGCCGTCGGTGGGATCAATAGGGAGCGTGTGATAGGGAGGATGGGTTCGATCATACCGGCACTAATGCACCGGATCCCATCAGAACTCCGAAGTTAAGCGTGCTTGGGCGAGAGCAGTACTAGGATGGGTGACCCCCTGGGAAGTCCACGTGTTGCACCTACCTTTTTGAATCTCGAATTTTTTGTGTTGTTTAATAATGAATGTATGTATAAGTTTTATTATTGCGATTATTATTGTTTTTTTCTTGCGGAACGAAGGGGGTTAATTAATTAACTTTGTTAATTGTTTCGAAGGGCACTTGCGTGCAGGGGCTAGTTCTCGATCCACGAATGCATCGGATTAGGGTTCCCCCCTCAAGCGCGCCCATGAACGTGGTGCTCTTTTCCGTGATTTCTTCCAGGTGATCGACCGCCCTGCCTTCCTTCGTATCGGTCCGGGGTGGAGATCAGTTCCGGTGGCCGTGCAAAGCAGTCAGTCGTCAGCGGTGCTAGTCTTTGATTTTCCTTGCCTTTGAATTCCGACGGTCGCTACGTAGGTGCGGAAACGGGTGCGCGGAGGGGGATGGAATTATGTCGGTCGCAGTTGGCCATCGCCATAGCCGTCGGCGAGATAAATAGGAGCGTGTGGTGGGGAGAATTGGTTCGATCATACCGGCACTAATGCACCGTATCCCATCAAAATTCCAAAGATAAGCGTGCTTGGGCGAGAGCAGTACAAGGTTGGGTGACCCCCTTGGAAGTGCTCGTGTTGCACCTACCTTTTTGTATCTCGAATTTTTTGTGCTGTTTAATAATGAATATATATATATGTTTTATTATTACGATTATTATTGATTTTTCCTTGCGGAACGAAGGTGGCTAATTAAATAATTTTGTTAATTGTTTCGAAGGGCACATGCGCAGGGGCTAGTTCTCGATCCGCGAATGCAACGGATTAGGGTTCCCCCCTCAGGCGCGCCCATGAACGTGGTGCTCTTTTCCGTGCTTTCTTCTAGGCGATCGACCGCCCTGCCTTTCTTCTTATCGCTTCGGGGTGGAGATTGGTTCCGGTGGCCGTGCAAGGCAGTCAGTCGTCTGTGGCGCTAGTCTTTGATTTTTCTTCCCTTTGAATTCCGTCGGTCGCGGTGTAGGTGCGGATACGGGGGCGCGGAGGGGGATGAAATTATGTCGGTCGCAGTTGGCTATCGCCGTAGCCGTGGAGGGATAAATAGGGAGCTTGTGGTGGGGAGGATCGGTGCGATCATACCTGCACTAATGCTCCGGATCCTATCAGAACTCCGATGATAAGCGTGCTTGGGCGAGAGCAGTACTAGGATGGGTGACCCCCTGGGAAGTCCTCGTGTTGCACCTATCTTTTTGTATCTCGAATTTTTTGTGCTGTTTAATAATGAATGTATATATATGTTTTATTATTACGATTATTATTGTTTTTTCCTTGCGGAACGAAGGGTGTTAATTAATTAATTTTGTTAATTGTTTCGAAGGGCACTTACGCGCAGGGGCTAGTTCTCGAAATAGCAGAATTCGAAACCATTCTAATGCAGAAATCGAAAACTGAAAACAGGGAATAACAGAATTCAGAAACTCAATATCAATTGCTATGCAAATGAAATAATCTGTAAGTGAATTTAGAAGATGAAAGCTAAGCTAGCTTGATACAAAAAGAAACTAATACGCAGCAGCCCAAGAACTGATACGCAGCAGTTTTAATAGAAAATCCAGAAGTGAAACAAAACAACATTGATACACAAGCTATAAAACAGGAAATTAACTGAAATTGAACTGATCGTTCACTAAACAAGCTTACTAACTACTTAACTTGCTGGATTTAACCCTAATTAAGGAAGAAACAATTCAGAAATGAAATTGGAACAACTGATATGAGTGCAGAAATAAAACAGAATTCAGAAATCGAAATTACAGCTAATAACTGAAAATTTGCTAAGAAAACTACTCCTCAATCCTTCCCTAGCTCAAGAACTCCTTGTTCGTCATGCAAGGGCAAGCCTCGAACCCGTAAGCTCCACAAACCATCAAGAATCAGTCTCTGCGAATCGAATCCAAGCTCAACTCTGCTCAAACTGAAATTCTCATTCGACTTCTTCAATCCAGCTGCTTCCAAATGCGATGGTGATTCGGGGATGGTCAGAGCACTCTAGGGAACCCCTCCAGATAGCTCTGGTGGATGGAAATGGAGCACAACTGAGATCGAAGCCAGCAAATGGTAGAACCGAAGAAACCCTCTCTCGGCTTTGTTTCTTGGGCAATTGAGAGCTGGAAACTTCACTAAAACCTCCTCCCGATGATCCAGATCTTGTTCTAACCAAAGAATTGAGGGGTCGCGCCCCTTAGATGAAGAAAAACCGAAGAAAAAAAATGAAGAACAACGAAGAAGAGAAGTTGCGGCGAAGAAGACGCGACGAAGCTGCAGTGTGGAGAAGTGTTTGATTAAATACTTAGGAATAAACGGCTGAGATTGAGTTGGATGAATCCAACGGTTGAAACTTCTCCAATCTCAACCAAACTTTGATGATGTTGATCAAGGGTCAAGATCTGCCTCCCAATAGCTCGGATCCTCCAGATTTGCAACGGATGGTCCAGATCAACCTAATCTTTGAATGGACAGTCTAGAACCCTCTTGGCTTGATCCAATGGTGGGATGATCTCTGATTTGGATGAAAATCTCAGATCTTGACCTCAGTGCATGATCAGCCCTAACCCTAGCTCGGATCGCCTCAGATTGTCCCAGATGGCTCAGATCAAGCCGCTTTTGAATCGGACGACCCGGATTAATCTGAAGCTTGATCATTCGATCCGGTTCCACTTCCGACTCAAGTTTCCAGTATGCCCTAGGTCCATGATCTTTTCAAGCCTGCAAAAAATAGATTAACACTTTAGTGCCAAATCATTTCAAATATGTAAAGATTTGCAATTAAGTCCAAAATAGAAGTAAGTCCTAGAACCTAGGGTAAATTCACAATTAAGCAAGAAAAACATGGGTCAAACTAGGATTTTAGCAACTAAAATAATCAATAAAATGGTATTTATCAACTCCCCCACACTTATGCTTGTGCGTCTCGCGAAACTACTAAGCATGTATCCCTTGGTTTTCTCAAGCATAATTAGAAGCAAATGAAAAGAAATTACCTAAGGTTGTCAATTCTCAAAAATCTAAGCTCTATGGATTAGTATCTCGTCCTTAAATCAACAACTTAGCCTTTTCATCCTTCAAGATTCATTGAGATGAATTTACCTCACTAAGCCTTTCAAGGGAAGTTTTAGTGGCTCTCTCCTTAAGTTTTAAGTTGATGATGGAAGTAGAGCTCACTCAAACACACATGCTTCTTACACTACCATAGGCTTGTTTGTTATCTACTCTCCACCATTATTCATGATTAGGATCAACATCTACAAAAACAAGTGAAAGACATAAAAAAATGGTAAGGAATGGAGTAAAAGCCAAGAAAATGAAAAAATTGATGAAATGGGAGACTTGGTTGCTCAAGAATGTTTCCAATATACTTTGCTTCTCTTGTCAGTCCTTGTAATGAAGTTAAAAGTGTGATGGAGTGAGGCTATGGCATTGCCCTTCAAGAGTTTGATGAAAAGTCCTCACTAGTTCCTTTGTGCCAATTGTCTACCTTGCGTGCCAACTTTGCTTCTTTTGTTCTGTTTCTTTTTTTTTCTGTTTTGCTCTCAATCCTTCTTATGGAGTCAATCTTCATTTGGAAACACTTCGGACCAGGATTTGTGTCATAAAAACTTGAGACATCCAATGACAATTAGGGACAAAAACTTGATGTTCCAAATATTACCTTCTCTAACTCTCCACTAACTGCAATTGCTTTTCGGCTCTGATCAGAATTTCTAGCATCCAAATTTCTTCCTGATTTGGTCAGTATTGTGTGTACTCAATATGATTTGATGTATTTCCAAACTTCATTCCCTGATTCATAGCCTAGGAAAATCAAATTCAGCCCCAAGTTGACAAAACTGTTTTTGAAATTTTTTTTCTAGCTGTATTTTCTTCACTGATTTTCTCAATCTTGCTGCCTTCCATAGTCCTTCACATCATTTCAGAAGCTCAAAGTCGAAGTATCTCAACTGCAATTCATCCTTCCAGCAGTGTGTTCGGATTTTTTTTCTTGACCAGCTCAGAATTTCTGCTTTAGTTTCAGATTTTCCAGCTTGTGTCCAGCTTCTGCTCAGCTTCAATTCAGCTTCAATTCCAACTTCATCAGCCTTCAATTCAGATTGTCTTCAGCTGGAGTTCAGCATTTAGTAAGGTGCTTCTGATGTCTAAGCAAAGAACAGCTTCAATCCAAACAATTTTGACCAAGACCTGCTTCACAGATTTTTCTCCATTTTGGCAAAGAATTTTGTGCCATTTGCGTGCCATATTCCTTCTTCATGCAGAATTTTCTTCATAAATGCTTCACTTAATTTCGGCATTGCATCATTGATTTCCAACACCCAAAATTCAGATTTAGATGGATACTAAACTGTGCCCATTGCAATCAAGTGATACCGAAACAATTTTTTCTTCTTCTTTGAATTCTTTGCTTTTGGATTCAATCTCTTGACCACTTCTTTTCCACTTTTGTCTCAGAATTTTCTTTTGAAATGGCACAGATTTTGTCTTTGGTCCATTGCTTGCCACTTGAATCTTCAAAGTATTCAACTCACTTGGCACCTTTTTGAGTCAACCTCACAAATGAACCTCACAAAAAAAAAAATTTTCTTGACATAAAATGCCTCTTTGATACCAAATATTTCCAAAACACTAGTCACTCCCCCACACATAATCCTTTGTCCGTCTCGGGCAAAGTAGCATTAGAAACATCCCAAACAAACAAGTCATAGAAAAGTGTGGTCAAGAGTAGGAAATAAGGAAAGAAAAATAGAATAAACATGATTAGTGTCAAAAATTGATATGGAAAGGTAAACATATTGATTAGTCTCTATAGATGCGATCCAATCATTGAAATATGGTTTTGAAAGAACCTAAGCAAGTTCTAGAGTACAATTACATATGTGTATCACAAAAATAAGGCTAATTCTCACTAGGTGCAAATGATTCATCTCAAGTCATCAATTAAGAATCTAAAGCAAAGTAGTACTCAAGCATCCAAGAATTCATCCATGAGCTTAAACCCTAAGTTTTAACAACCAAATTTAATTTATTTTCAAAAGACTCTAAAATGACATGAAGATAACCTAGAGGGATACATTTATTCCTATTCATGCAAGAAAAAGTGTCAAAAGAAATAACATGGTATCTACAGTGACTCCTATTCATTCTACTCTACTCACGCATTTATTAGCAAGAACTCAATTTAAAAGAAAATTCTACTTCTAGAAAACATAAAAATGAAATATGCAATGAATGAAAATACAAGAAAGAACAAACTCCCCTTTATTTCTGGTGGACGGAGTCTATCAAGAAGTAGCCTCCATCGTGGTAGTGGAGGAGTATGGATAGCTAAGAGAGCTTCCTTCATTTGATCAATTTCATGGTACAGGGCTCCCCCACACTTGAACTTTACAGAAAAATGCTCAGGTGGCCGAAGGCGATTTAGGTTCACGAGCCATGTCAGAGGTGGAGTGCTATGAATTAAAGTAAGATCTACTCCTCCTTCTTGATGCCTTTTGAAAGTTCTTCCAGGAGGTTGGAGTCTGTTCAGATGGAGCACCCACTCCAGAAGTCTTCTAGACCCTGCAAAACCATGTAATACCTCTCTCAAGCGTGTAGGGTAAGAAAGAAATGAAATAATATCAGTCTTTGCATGAAATGTATCCAAAACTACATCATATCCAATGAAATCAATTCTTGGTACCTCAATGAATTTTTCACAATTATTTTCTACAAAAAATGCATCCAGGAACTCATCACAAACAATGAAATCAATCTTTGGCACTTCAATAGAAATTTCACAATTATTTTCCACCAAGGATGTATCAAGCAATGTATTACAACCAATGAAATCCATTTGCAGTATCTCAATAAGTTTCTCGCAATCAAGTTCAGCATAAGATATATCAAGAGACTCATCACAACAATCAACATCAATTTGAGGCATTTCTAACAATTTTCCACAACCCACATCTGCATTTCCATGATATGTATCACAACATGTTTCACATTCAGCAAATTCAACACTAGGTACCTCTATGGATTTTTCACAATTAAATTCTACAAAAGATGCATCCCTAAGTGTATCCCAAACAATAAAATCAGTTTGAGGTACCTCTATGCAATTTTCAAAAGAATTAAGAGGAATACTTACCTAATCGTGTTGAAGAATACCTGGAGGTTCTACAAGAGTGGATGTATCCATAGCTTCCTCCTGGTTAAGAGCAGGTTCCATCTCAGGCTCAAGTTCTGGTGGACACTCAACTGAAGCAAGTGATTCTTGGGTTCTTGCTTCCATCATGCAAGTCCCTACACTTTCATTCTGATCCTCTGAATCTTCTAATGTACCAATAAATTGTGGTGGTCCCTGGGGCTTAGTGCAATCCCCTACACCTGTAGAATCATCTCCTTTGCATGCTTCTTCAGTAATTTCTGCAGCAACAATATTAGAAAAATTAGGACCATCAACAACTAAATCCTTACAAAATAAAAGTTTAGAAGGGTCCTGTAAAATTTCAGAATCAAAATCAAGGTTGTTACAAGCTCTGCTATCCATCTTCTCCAATGCCTCTAAATCAGTAGGAATGGGTGATTCTTGGGGCTCAGTGCAATCCCCTACACTCTCAATCCTATCCTCTGGATCTCCTGATACATCAACCAATGATGGTGGTCCTTGGGGCTCAGTGCAATCCCCTACATCTATAGATTCATCTGATTGTCCTGATCTTTGAGCTAGTATTTGATTCATTTAATCAACCAATTTCCGAAGGCGTCCTGCGATGTCTTGACGCTCTTGTTGTTGTAAAATTTGTTGAAGCATCTCTTTCATCCTCTGTTGTTGAGCCTCATTCTCATTAGGATTCTCAAAGCCTCCTTGATTGTTGTGGAACTCCTGTTGATCTTGAAATGTGACATAAGGTTGCTGAAAATTAAGAGTAGGCTGTGAGTTCTGAAATTGAGACTGTGGGGGCTGATCAAATGGTTGAATAGGCTGATTAAACTGCTGAAGATTTGGTTCACAATTTGGTGGAGATTGCTGAAAATTATGGTTCTGAAAACTCTGGTTATAGGGCTGAAATAGTTGCTGGGACGATTGGATTGGTTGTTGAAAATTCTGATTTTGGAATTGAAAACTCTGAAATAGAGGCTGAAAATTCTGATCGTTCGATGGAAAATATTGCTGTGAAGGTTGAAATCCACTCTGATTTTGATTCTGGAAAGTCTGAAATGGTTGGAACCCCTGTTGAAAATTCTGACTTGATTGAAAGGTTAGCTGACCTTGCTGAAATTGTGGCTGAAATTGCTGAATTGGTTGCTCAAAATTCTAGAATTGTGGCTGCCCAATCTGAGTTTGCTGGAAATTTGGTTGACTTGGCTGAAAATTTTGGAATGATGGTTGAACTTGTGGTTGAAAAAACTGATTGGTTTGCTGGAAATTCGAATAGGGCTGTTGGAAATCTTATTGTGGTGGCTGATTAAAAGGTTGTTGAAAATTTTGTTGAGACTGCTGAAATGGTTAAAAATTTTATTGAAAATTTAGATTGCACCCTTGCTGAAATTCTGAAATTATGGTTGAAACTGCTGTGGTGGCTGATTGAAAGTTTGGTACTGCTGCAAATCTGAATAGGGCTGCTGAAATTGTTGACACGGCTGCTGGTGCAGAGATGAATAAGCATTCGAAAACATTTTGCATCTGCAGTCCTATCACAAAACAAATAAGAAAAATAGCAGCAACCGTATACAAAAGATAAAGCACAAGAAAATAGAATCAAATTGATATGTCTATAAACATACAAGCAAAAATCAAACAAATCAACTAGTTGCTTCCCCGGCAACGACGCTAAAAATTTTGATGGACCCTAACTAGGTGTCACGAATATGGGTCTCAAAATTTAGATATATATAAAGCTGGAAACCCTTTTTGCTATCAAAGAATGAGAACGTAGTAAAGGGGCCACAGGTCGTATTTTTCCTAGGGCTAGTTGAGAGTGTTTGATTCGAGCTCAGATTTATGTGTCATTGATATTTTTGGGTTTTAAATAAAATCTGGGTTTGGTTTGCAATTCAGAAATGAAAACTCAATAGAAAGAAGGAAACTTAACCATGGAACTTAACAAGTGATAGCAAGTTATAACTCAACCCAAAGGACCACTTACTCATCTAAAGCACTTAAGCAATTTTTGGAAAACGAATCTGATTCAATATGCAGAACAAATGCCAATCAATGAAGCAACAAAATCAAACTCAAGACAGACCAAATGCAAGAAATCTAAAACTGAACTGATACAAAAACCGTGCCAAGATTTCACTTGATACAAAGTGCAAGCAATTTAACAAACTTGATACCAAGATGAGAACAACTTATGTGCCAAAGATTGAGACTAGCTGCAGCAACTATAGCCGATCAACTCAGCTTGGATGGTTAGGCTATCAAGGAAAACATTTGCAGAAATTTATGAAGAAATTTTGAAACTTGAAGACTGATCAAAATAGGATGTTGAAGAAACTTGACACAACCAAAAACTGCAGAATTGCAGAAGTAAACTGCAAAATTTCAGAAACTTAAAGGGCAAGAATGCAGCTACGAACCGATTGCAAAATTAAACCAGCAGTTGATGTGAAACAATTGGATATGAAGTAGAAATTCGAGCCAAAACTGATATGCAGAAATGCTTCAAATGCAGAAACTGTGACTTGATAATTCAGAAATGAACAAACTTGATACCAAAAGGAGGAAATCTATGTGCCAAAAACTGATACTAATTGTAGAACTTGATCCTCCAATCAGTTTTTAATCTCCCCTTAACACAAACTGCAGATTTACAATTTGATATGCATGAACATACCACTAAAATTTAGAAGTAACCAAAGGTGAAACTAGAGCTCAGAGCTGAATTCGATGGGCAAGAATGAACTCTGATCAATATGGAAACAAACTGAATACAAATGGAGCTGACATCAAGTGTGAGAGTTTACTAAGAACTAAGTTTAACTTGATACAACTCTATGTGAATTGTTATTTGACATGAAAACAGTAACTAATAGCTGGATATGCAGGAAACCATTCTAATGCAGAAATCGAAAACTGAAAACAGGGAATAACGGAATTCAGAAACTCAATATCAATTTCTATGCAAATGAAATAATCTATAAGTGAATTCAGAAGATGAAAGCTAAGCTAGCTTGATACAAAAAGAAACTAATACGCAACAGCCCAAGAACTGATACGCAGCAGGTTTAACAGAAAATGCAGAAGTGAAACAAAACAACATTGATACGCAAGCTATAAAACAGGAAATTAACTGAAATTGAACTGATCGTTCACTAAACAAGCTTACTAACTACTTAACTTGCTGGATTTAACCCTAATTAAGGAAGAAACAATTCAGAAATGAAATTGGAACAGCTGATATGAGTGCAGAAATAAAACAGAATTCAGAAATCGAAATTATAGCTAATAACTGAAAATTTGCTAAGAAAACTACTCCTCAATCCTTCCCTAGCTCAAGAACTCCTTGTTCATCATGCAAGGGCAAGCCTCGAACCCGTAAGCTCCGCAAACCATCAAGAATCAGTCTCTGCGAATCGAATCCAAGCTCAACTCTGCTCAAACTGAAATTCCCATTCAACTTCTTCAATCCAGCTGCTTCCAAATGCGATGGTGATTCGGGGATGGTCAGAGCATTCTAGGGAACCCCTCCAGATAGCTCCGATGGATGGAAATGGAGCACAACTGAGATCGAAGGTAGCAAATGGCATAACCGAAGAAACCCTCTCTCGGCTTTGTTTCTTGGGCAATTGAGAGCTGGAAACTTCACTAAAACCTCCTCTCGATGATCCAGATCTTGTTCTAACCAAAGAATTGAGGGGTCGCACCCCTTAGATGAAGAAAAACTGATGAAAAAATGAAGAACAATGAAGAAGAGAAGTTGCGGTGAAGAAGACGCGACGAAGGTGCAGTGTGGAGAAGTGTTTGATTAAATACTTAGGAATAAACGACTGAGATTGATTTGGATGAATCCAACGGTTGAAACTTCTCCAATCTGAACCAAACTTTGATGATGTTGATCAGGGGTCAAGATCTGCCTCCCAGTAGCTCGGATCCTCCAGATTTGCAACGGATGGTCCAGATCAACCTAATCTTTGAATGGACAGTCTAGAACCCTCTTGGCTTGATCCAACGGTGGGATGATCTCTGATTTGGATGAAAATCTCAGATCTTGACCTATGTGCTTGATCAGCCCTAACCCTAGCTCGGATCACCTCAGATGGTCCCAGATGGCTCAGATCAAGTCGCTTTTGAATCAGACAGCCCAGATTAATCTGAAGCTTGATCATTCGATCCAGTTCCACTTCCGACTCAAGTTTGACCCAGTATGCCCTAGGTCCATGATCTTTTCAAGCCTGCAAAAAATAGATTAACACTTTAGTGCCAAATCATTTCAAATATGTAAAGATTTGTAATTAAGTCCAAAATAGAAGTAAGTCCTAGAACCTAAGGTAAATTCACAATTAAGCAAGAAAAACATGGGTCAAACTAGGATTTTAGCAACTAAAATAATCAATAAAATGGTACGTATCAATATCGTAAAACGTTTAGGATTCGAAAAGAGAATAGGCAGCGGAAAATAATGAAACACAAACGCGAACTCAAGCGATTTTACTTGGCTCAGAGTCGTGGTCGGTTCCTACTCCAAGGCCCACGGTCGTTGACCGTTTACTGCGGGCAATTCTATATGTGCGCAAATGTTTACAGAGAAATTTTATAGTTGTAGTACAGTAAACTGAAAATTAAGCTCATTCATTACCGACGCCTGGTGTGGATTGTACTTCAGAGCAGAGGGTCGTCGTCGGCGCTTCAATCTCGAGATGGGAGGTTTCCGGAGCAGAGCGCTTGAGTCGAAGAGCGTAGTAGCGTGGGAAGAATGTGTTCAGAAGTCTTGGGGGTCGAGCTCCTTATATAGTGAGCCTGGGGGCGCCTGGGACGTTGGGGGTGCCCTCCACGTGTCACTTGATCTGGCAAACTCTCGGTCAGCCATTATCCCTCCAGGATCGAGCTGAGGTTTGACGGGGGTGCCCAGGACGCAGGGGGCGCCCGGGTTGACTCGGTCCGCTAGCTTGAACTCTATCCGCTTCGTTGGCTTGGACCTAGGGCGCCCGAGGCATCCGGGGCGCCCGGGAGCACGGGGGCGCCCGGGAGCATGGGGGCGCCCTGCCCAGTGAGCTTCCGAAGCGTTTTCTTGCTCAACTCTTGTTTGACTTTTACCTGGGGCGCCCGGGACCTCCCCGGCGCCCAACCCAGCTGCTGCCTCTCTCCTTTGAGGCGTTCTGAGCTGCAGAAACTCTTTCCTTCGGTCCTGCATCCAGGGTTAGTACCAAACATTGATAAAGCAAGTATGTTAGTGAGTCTTACAGCCGTAGCTGTCTTGGTTCTGACTTTGGGTCTCCAAAATGGAACCCTAGGTCGAACCGACGCCTACTGTTCCCTCGACGGGGAACGCGTCCTCACCTACTCCTCTCAGGATAATTTACCTGTTACCAACTATCTCCTCCGGTTGGACTTTTGCCCAGCAGTCCTTCGCCGGGTGCCTAGCAACCCTTCGCCAGGTCTTCGTTACCAAGCAGTCCTTCATCCGGTGCCTAGCAGCCCTTCGCCAGGTCTTTATTTCCTGGCAGTCCTTCGCCAAGTGCCTAGCAGCCCTTTGCCAGGTCTTTGTTTTCTGGCAGTCCTTGCCAGGTCTTTGTTTCCTGGCAGTCCTTCGCCAGGTGCCTAGCAGCCCTTCGCCAGGTCTTTGTTTCCTGGCAGTCCTTCGCCAAGTGTCTAGCAGCCCTTCGCTAGAACTTTGTTTCCTGGCAGTCCTTCGCCAGGTGCCTAGCAGCCCTTCGCTAGGACTTTGTTTCCTGGCAGTTCTTCGCCAGGTGCCTAGCAGCCCTTCGCTAGGACTTCTTTCTGCACACTTGAGTAAATTCGTTAGATCACAAATAGTACTTAACTTTGAATCCTTTGCCAATATCAAAACAAGGTTCGATATGGTGCTTCCTGCACCAACAATCTCCCCCTTTTTGATTTATGGCAACGTAATTCAAGGTTAAGTAAAAATTATAACGGATTAAGCAATAAGGTTAAGACCAATTAAATATAGCAATTCTGAACAGTATAAAGTCTAAAACCAATGTAATTTTAAAAAAAAATCTCATACTTTGACAACAATTAAAAAACAATAATTGTGTTATAAAACAACAATTAACTTAACTCTTAACTTTGACCTTTCCTCCCCCTTTGACATATATCAAAAAAACATTTATGGGTGAACAACATATTTAACAGGGATTTTTGAGTTTTTCTAAGTGCTTCATGTTTTTGACAAAGTGTTTTTCAAAAATAGAGTAAAAGCATTTTCATTATAAAAACTTTTTACACTTAGATAATTTTCCATTATGAAATGTTTTGCAGGCCTAAATTTTGAAACAAACTTTTACTTACAAGACCTAAAAAAAAATTTACTTAGGCAAAATTTCCATTCTTGAAGCTAAATTTCCAAAAAAAAAGTTCAACTTTGGAAAAAATTTTGTTTACTAAAGAAAATTTTGCACATTTAGACGAATTTGCTTGGAAACACATTGTGCATTTTGAAAAACATAATTCTTAAGAAATTTCTAGACAAGTTTTTCCCCAAAAAAACTTTACTTAGAAATATTTGCCAAAATTTTCAAAAAGTTTTGCTCAGACAAATCTTGTTTACTAAGGAAAATTTCACTTAAAAAAAATTGAAATACTTAGATACTTAGAAACTTTTGCTTTACTTTTGAAAAAAATTTCTTTTTCTCTTTCTTTCTCTCCCCCTTAATGTGAAACTCTTCTCCTTATGTTTTAGACCATTTCTAAGATAAACTTTCATTAAAAAGGGGAAAAAGTTTAAGGAAGAATTTAATTTCACTTTTTCAACTCTCCCCCTTGGCTATATATCAATAAAGAACTTTTGAAAAATATATTTTGAAAGAAATTTTAAAATTTGTGTATCAGAGCTTAAGAGTCTTGAAAATATAAAAATACTTAGCATAATTCTTGAAAGCATAGCAAAAAGCTTTAAATTGCAAAACTCCACTTTGAAAGGTATTTTAAAAAAATTGTATTTGTAGGCAAGTTTTTTAGAAAATTCACGCACTTAGAACACTATTGCCTTGACAAATATTAGTACTTTTGAAAACATTATATAGAAGTACTTTTTGAAAGATATTATGCATTTTTGAAGATATAAGTACTTTTGAAGATTATGTTGGTGCAGGAAGCACCATATCGAACCTTGTTTTGATATTGGCAAAGGATTCAAAGTTAAGTTTATTGGTGATCTAACAATGTTACTCAAGTGTGCAGGAAAAGTCCTAGCGAAGGGCTGCTAGGCACCTGGCGAAGGGCTGCCAGGAAACAAAGTCCTAGCGAAGGGCTGCTAGGCACCTGGCGAAGAGCTGCCAAGAAACAAAGCCCTAGCGAGGGACTGCTAGGCACCTGGCGAAGGAATGCCAGGAAACAAAGTCTTAGCGAGGGCTGCTAGGCACCTGGCGAAGGACTGCCAGGATACAAAGCCCTAGCGGAGGACTGCTAGGCACCTGGCGAAGGACTGCTAGGATACAAAGCCCTAGCGAAGGACTGCTAGGCACCTAACGAAGGAATGCCAGGAGACAAAGACCTAGCGAAGGGCTGCTAGGCACCAGGCGAAGGGCAGCTTGGTACTCAAGACCTAGCGAAGGACCGCTAGGCAAAAGTCCAACCAGAGGAACGGTTGGCATCAGGTAAATTCTCCCGAGAGGAGTAGGTGAGGACGCGTTCCCCGTCGAGGGAACAGTAGGCGTCGGTTCGACCTAGGGCTCCATTTTGGAGACCCAAAGTCAGAACCAAGACAGCTAAGGCTGTATAAACTAATATTTTATTGTTTTATGGTGTTTTGGACTAACTCTGGATGCAGGACTGAAGGAACGAGTGTCTACAGCTCAAAGAGCCTCAAAGGAATGAGGCAACAGCTAACCAGGGCGCCCGGAGTGTCCCGGGCGCCCCCAAGGTGAACACAAAACACATAAAACAAGAGCAGGCTTTGACAGCTCATCTCCCGGGCGCCCCCGTGCTCCCGGGCGCCCCGCTGCTCCCGGGCGCCCCCAGCGCTCCGGGCGCCCCCAGCGCTCCGGGCGCCCCCAGCGCCAACTACCGAAGTAGCACCCTTCGAAGCCAACAGATGAAAGTTTGACCCGGTCAATACGGGCGCCCCGAGCGCTCCGGGCGCCCCAGTCAAAGCTGATCCCGAATGTAAAAGGATCAGAAGCTGACCGAGCAACTACCGGATCAACTGACACGTGGGGGGGGGGGGCGCCCCCAACGTTCCGGGTGCCCCTAGGGCTATATAAAGGGCCCTCGACCCCAAGGCTCAAAGCAACACTTGATTCAATGCTTCTACTCTCTTCTGCTCTCACGCCTCGCTCCGGAAACCTCCCAACTCGAGCCGACGACGTCCCGCTACTCCGAAAAAAAGACAACCTACATCGGACGTCGGTAAAAGAAGAGCTTTTTGTTTTAAAAGTTTAACTTTCTACATTTGTAATTCAATACTGTAAACTGTTATTGCGCGATTATAGTATTGCCCGCAGTAAACGGTCAACGATCGTGGGCCTTGGAGTAGGAGTCGACCTAGGCTCCGAACCAAGTAAAAATAATTGTGTTTGCGTGTGTTGTGTTTTATTTTCCGCTGTGCAATTTCTCTATCCCTAAATCCGAACGATTTCCGATATTCACCCCCCCTCTATCGGTTCTCTCGATCCAACAGATTATGTATTTTTTGAAAATATAAGTACTTTTGAAGATTATGCATTTTTGAAAAATATAAGTACTTTTTGAAAAAAAAATGTTATGCATTTTGAAACCATAATATTTTACTTGACTAGGTTTCTTTTCCAGCCTGACACAATCCTAGGAACCCTTGTTAACTATAAGGACATTTTCCTAAGTGTCCTTGAAATTCTCAAAACTCAAGCAAATATTATTTCAAAAGGTATTTCAAAAATAATTTTATAAGCCAAAAAAAACATTTTAAAATAATAATATTTTGTAAGACAAATTACTTATGTTTTCGACACAATTTTGAAAATATAGTATATGGAAACATATTATTTAGAAATATTTAATAACTCTTTTAATTTGACCTCCCCCTAAACTTGACACAGTCCTTGGAAGCTTATTGACAACAAGTATTCTTCCTCTGAGTTCTTAGGGTTCAGTTCAGATCAAAAGAATTATTTAATAATTTTAAAGATAATTGCCAAAGAAAATACTTGTTAGAAATAATTTCTTTTGGTTTAGACTCTCCCTAAATTTGACACATCCTAGGAGTCCTTGTAGATCATTAAGTAGACCTCCTTTGTGTCTTTAGGGTTTTAAAAATAGAAAAATTTTGAACAACCTTTTGAGTATGATAACTTTCAAGGAGATAAATTTTTGAAAACATAACTTGAAATGATAGCACAGTTTTCGGAAAACATTTTGAAATGATGATAATTTTTCAAACAGATAGTAGTATAGGAGGGATTTTGAATCAATTTTTGAAAACCTTATTTTGAGCTGATAATAAGTTTTAGAGCATAAGGCTTTTGAAAAATCTAAATTTTTCGAAAAAACAAAAAAACAAAAAAAAACCCTTTGAATCCAACACGTCTGACTTTATCTAAGTGCCTTAAGGGATTTCAGTGTTGACTAGGATTGACTATGTTGACTAGGTTTGACTATGTTGACCAAGTTTGACTTAGTTGACTATGTTTGACCAATCAATAACTAAATCAAACAAGCCCTAGATTCTATTTAAAATGAGTCTATTGTGATATTTAACATGAAATTCATTATTTTTTTAAAAAAATATTAGAGATGAAAAAGTAGGGTACAGTAAACTGAATTAATTTGAAAAATAGAAATAATTTTGAATAACTTTGGAAGGCACTTTGAGTTTTATTTATGAGGATAGTGACATATACTCTTAGGTCCTAGATATCTCACCCAGTTCTACGTGATCAAACATGTTAACCTTATGGGTTTTGTGAGATAAATATTTTAATTTTGAGAAATCATGATTTATTTCAAAAAAGTTAGATTAATTTTGAAAGCAATTTGTTTTGAATTTATTTTGAAAAACAAGTGATTGAATCTACAATTAACTGAACATTTGTGTTAGATTCGAATTTTACAAAGAATAATTTGAATTTGAATTTCAGAAATCGGCTTCCAGGTCTTGGCGAGGCACTAGGTCTTCTTTGGCTGTATCCTTATTGGATCATCAACCCTTTCCTTGACTAAGCCTTTTAATGAAAATTTCATTTTCAAAATTACTTTTTGAGAAATGCTGGTCTAACTAGCTTGGGTCTTGGATCGGTAGCTTCGGCTAGTTTCACCAATCTAAAGAGACCAAGTAGTATATACTTGACCTTATTAGAAAAGGTTTCCCTAACGTACTATCATCTCACCGCCACCCAATACTATGTTGTTCAAATTTCAGTTAATTGATTTAGTCCTTATACTAACCAATCCTAATTCTAAGCAAAAAAAACAAGCAAAGTAGATAAAAAAATTGATCTAAGTTATATCATAATTGAAATAATACTCTGGGTTTTTAAAATCAGCAAGGTTGTGACTTAAGTTTTCAAACATATTAACCTTAACTAATTTATATGAATTAATCATGTTATTTGAGATAAGTATTGGATTTTCAAATATTGAAAACTTACCTTTCCCGATCGTTTGTCCAGTACTCTTGTAATGATCACAAGCTAATCGGACCAGATTGGGTCGATCTCCCTCATTATCTTCTGATTCCGAGTCTGAGTCGGACTCGGGTACCGGTTGAAGCTTCTTCTTTGGAGTTTTCCCTGCACTTGAAATTATAGCTTCCTCGACCATTATAGTATCAGTCTGATTATTTAATTGTAATTCTGGAACAAATTCAAAATTGGTTACCATTTTTGTCTCAGTCACTTTGTCTTCTGACTCTGGCTCGAATTCGCAGTCAAGTATGGATTCTATCTCATCTTCTGATCCGGAGTCAACTTTGAAGTCGGGTGCTGACTCTTCTATGATCTCAATATCGGAGCTCTCTTCGTGTAGATTGATTAGCTTTTCCCACATCTCCTTGGCACAGTTGAAGGATCCGACCTGCTTCAATTCTTCATTGGTTAGGCCACATTGTAGGATTGCAGTTGGCCTTGCATCCGTCTCGATCTTCCTCAGGGTTGGTTCATCCAGTTGGTCCCACGTAATTGATAGACCATCTTCTGTAGGGAGGGAGAACCTTGTTTGAATGATCATCCATATGTCCATATGGACTTTCAGATGGAACTCCATTTGACTTCTTCAATAATTGAAGTTCTCGCCGGAGAATAGTGGTGGACGGGCACTGTTCTACTCTTAGTTGGCCATTTAGTTTAACCTCGTATAGAAAAGAAGTAACAAAAATATACCAAGACTTGGTCTTGGATTAGTAGTGTGGGAGAAGGGAAAAAATAATCCAAAATAAATCTTGCACGAATTTCGAGGTAAAATATTAAAAAAAATTATGACAAATTTTTGAAAATATTAGCTTTATCAATGATGAAAAAAGTAAGAATTCAATGTTTAAAAAAATTGCTCGAATTAGGGTAGCACGAATTTCGAAAAAAAAATATTAAAATAATAATAAAAAATTTTATGACAAAATTTCAAAAATTGATCGTTTTAACAATTCTAACTTATGGTGAAAAAATGAGAATTCAAAATTGAAGAAGACGGTCAGTCGTCTGCGGCGCTAGTCTTTGATTTTTCTTGCCTTTGAATTCCGTCGGTCCCGGCGTAGGTGCGGAAACGGGGGCGCGGAGGGGGATGGAATTATGTCGGTCGCAGTTGGTCGTCTCCATAGCCGTTGGCGGGATAAATAGTGAGTGTGTAGTGGGGAGGATCGTTGCGATCATACCGGCACTAATGCACCGGATCCCATCAGAACTACGAAGTTAAGCGTGCTTGGGCGAGAGCAGTAGTAGGATGGGTGACCCACTGGGAAGTCCCCGTGTTGCACCTACCTTTTTGTATCTCCAATTTTTTGTGCTATTCAATAATCAATGTATATATATGTTTTATTATTACGATTACTATTGTTTTTTCCTTGCGGAAGGAAGGGGGCTAATTAATAAATTTTGTTAATTGTTTCGAAGGGCACTTGCGCGCAAGGGTTAGTTCTCGATCCGCGAATGCAACGGATTAGGATTCTCGCCTCAGGCGCGCCCATGAACGTGGTGCTATTTTCCATGCTTTCTTCCAGGCGATCGGCCGCCCTGCCTTCCTTCTTATCGGTCCGGGGTGGAGATCGGTTCCGATGGCCGTGCAAGGCAGTCAGTCGTCTGCGGCACTAGACTTTGATTTTTCTGTTGGTGCAAGAAGCACCAGATCGAACCTTGTTTTGATATTGGCAAAGGATTCAAAGTTAAGGGTTATTTGTTGTCTAACAATGCTGCTTGAGAGTGCAGGAAACAAAGTCCTAGCGAAGGGCTGCTAGGCACCTGACGATGGGCTGTCAGGAAACCAAGTCCTGGCGAAGGGTTGCTGGGCGAAAACCAAGTCCTAGCGAAGGGATGCTAGGCACCTGACGATGGGCTGTCAGGAAACCAAGTCCTGGCGAAGGGTTGCTGGGCAAAAACCAAGTCCTAGCGAAGGGATGCTAGGCACCTGACGATGGGCTGTCAGGAAACCAAGACCTGGCGAAGGGCTGCTGGGCAAAAACCAAGTCCTGGCGAAGGGTTGCTGGGCGAAAACCAAGTCCTGGCGAAGGGCTGCTAGGCGAAAACCAAGTCCTGGCGAAGGGCTGCTAGGCGAAAACCATGACCTGGCGAAGGGCTGCCGGGCAAAAGTCCAACTGGAGGATCCGGTTGGCACCAGGTAAAACTCTCCCGAGAGGAGTAGGTGAGGACGCGTTCCCCTTGAGGGAACATTAGGCGTCGGTTCGACCTAGGGCTCCATTTTGGAGACCAAAGTCAGAACCAAGACAGCTAAGGCTGTATAAAATAATAATATAATTGTTATTTGGACTAACCCTGGATGCAGGATCGAAGGACTGAGTATCTGCAGCTCAGAGAGCCTCGAAGGAGTGAGGCAGAAGCTGAGCAGGGCGCCCCGGACGACCAGGGCGCCCCCAAGGTCAACCCAAGTATGTAACAACCTCGACGCGTTTTCGCCCCGCTTGTCGCGGGCGCCCCGCGTGTCGCGGGCGCCCCCACTGCCAGCTGTCGAAGCGCATCCCTGCGAAGCCGAAGAGATGAGGCCTTTGCCCAGTCAAGCCGGGCGCCCCGAGTCCTCCGGGCGCCCCGGTCAAACTGGATCCCGAGGATAATGGGATCAGACGGCGACCGAGCTACAGCCGGATCGGCTGCCACGTGGGGGGCGCCCCCGTCGACCAGGGCGCCCCTAGGCCCTATATAAAGGGCCCTCGACCTCCTTCTTCAAAGCATCAATTCTTCGGACACTTCCACGCTCTTCTGCTCTCGTGCTTTGCTCCAGATACTGCCCAACTCGAGCCGACGACGTCCCGCTGCCCCGAAATCTTCGATCTACTCCGGACGTCGGTAAAAGAAGAGCATAATTCTTATTATATAAAGTTTACTGCACTTATTCTGTATTCAATAATTGTAAACTGGTTTACGAACTTATAGAATTGCCCGCAGAGAACGGTCAACGACCGTGGGCCTTGGAGTAGGAGTCGACACAGGCTCCGAACCAAGTAAAACGACCGTGTTAGCATTGTTTTTGTGTCTTATTTCCGCTGCGCACTTACTCTTTTTAAATCCGAACGATTTGCGACATTCACCCCCCCCCTCTCTCGCATCTCTCGATCCAACATTTTCTTGCCTTTGAATTCCGTCGGTCGCTGCATAGGTGTGGAAACGGGGGCGCTGAGGGGGATGGAATTACGTCGGTCACAGTTGGCCGTCGGCGGGATAAATAGGGAGCGTGAGGTAGTGAGGATATGTGCGATCATAGCGGCACTAATGCACCGGATCCCATCCGAACTCCGAAGTTAAGCGTGCTTGGGCGAGAGCAGTACTAGGATGGGTGACCCCCCTGGGAAGTCCTCATGTTGCACCTACCTTTTTGTATCTCGAATTTTTTGTGCTGTTTAATAATGAATGTATATATATGTTTTATTATTACGATTATTATTGTTTTTTCCTTGTAGAACGAAGGAGACTAATTAATTAATTTTGTTAATTGTTTCGAAGGGCACTTGCGCACAGGGGCTAGTTCTCGATCCGCGAATGCAACGGATTAGGGTTCCCCCTTAGGCGCGCCCATGAACGTGGTGTTGTTTTCCGTGCTTTCTTCCAGACGATCGGCCGCCCTGCCTTCCTTCTTATCGGTCAGGGGTGGAGATCGATTCCGGTGGCCATGCAAGGCAGTCAGTCGTCTGCGGCGCTAGTCTTTGATTTTTCTTGCCTTTGAATTCCGTCGGTCACTGCGTAGGTGCGGAAACGAGGGCGCGGAGGGGGATGGAATTATGTCGGTCGCAGTTGGCTGTCGTCAGGATAAATAGGGAGCGTGTGGTTTGGAGGATGGGTGCGATCATATCGACACTAATGCGTCGGATCCCATCCGAACTCCGAAGTTAAGCGTGCTTGGGCGAGAGCAGTACTAGGATGGGTGACCCCCTGGGATGTCCTCGTGTTGCACCTACCTTTTTGAATCTGGAATTTTTTGTGCTGTTTAATAATGATTGTATATATATGTTTTATTATTACGATTATTATTGTTTTTTCCTTGCAGAACGAAGGGGGCAAATTAATTGATTTTATTAATTGTTTCGAAGGGCACTTGCGCAGGGGCTAGTTCTCGATCCGCGAATGCTTTGGATTAGGGTTCCCCCCTCAGGCGCGCCCATGAACGTGGTGCTCTTTTCCGTGATTTCTTCCTGGCGATCGACCGCCCTGCCTTCCTTCGTATCGGTCTAGGGTGGAGATCGGTTCCGATGGCCGTGCAAAGCAGTGAGTCGTCAGCAGCGCTAGTCTTTGATCTTTCTTGCCTTTGAATTCCGTCGGTCGCTACGTAGGTGCGGAAACGGGTGCGCGGAGGGGGATGGAATTATGTCGGTCGCAGTTGGCCGTCGCCATATCCGTCGGCGGGATAAATAGGGGGCGTGTGGTGGGGAGAATGGGTTCAATCATATCGGCACTAATGCACCGTATCCCATCAAAACTCCGAAGTTAAGCGTTCTTGGGCGGGAGCAGTACAAGGTTGGGTGACCCCCTTGGAAGTTCTCGTGTTGCACCTAACTTTTTGTATCTCGAATTCTTTGTGCTGTTGAATAATGAATATATATATATATGTTTTATTATTACGATTATTATTGTTTTTTCCTTGCGGAACGAAGGGGGCTAATTAATTAATTTTGTTAATTGTTTCGAAGGGCACTTGCGCAGGGGCTAGTTCTCGAACCGCAAATGCAATGGAGCTCAGGTGCGCCCATGGACGTGGTGCTTTTTTCCGTGCTTTCTACCAGGCGATCGACCGCCCTGCCTTCCTTCTTATCGGTCCGGGGAGGAGATCGGTTCCGGTGGCCATGCAAGGCAGTCAATCTCTGCGGCGCTAGTCTTTGATTTGGCTTGCCTTAGAATTCCGTCGGTCGCTGCGAAGGTGCGGAAACGGTGGCGCGGAGGGGGATGGAATTAAGTCGGTCACAGTTGGTCATCGCCGTTACCGTCGGCGGGATAAATATGGAGCGTGTGGTGGGGAGGATCGGTGCGATCATACCGACACTAATGCACCGGATCCCATCAGAACTTCGATGTTAAGCGTGCTTGGGAAAGAGCAGTACTTGGATGGGTGACCCCCTGGGAAGTCCTCGTGTTGCACCTACCCTTTTGTATCTCGAATTTTTTGTGCTGTTTAATAATGAATGTAAATATATGCTTTATTGTTTTTTCCTTGCGGAACGAAGGGGGCTAATTAATTAATTTGGTTAATTGTTTCAAAGGGCACTTGCGCGGAGGGGCAAGTTCTCGATCCGCGAATGCAACGGATTAGGGTTCCCCCTTCAGGCGCGGCCATGAACGTGGTGCTCTTTTCCGTGCTTTCTTCCTGGCGATCGGCCGCCGTGCCTTCCTTCTTATCGGTCCGGGGTGGAGATCGATTCCGTTGGCCGTGCAAGGCAGTCAGTCGTCTGCGGCGCTAGTCTATGATTTTTCTTGCCTTTGAATTCCGTCGGTCACTGCGTAGGTGCGATAACGCGGGGCGCAAAGGGGGAAGGAATTATTTCGGTCACAGTTGCCCGTCGCCGTAGTCGTCGGCGGGATAAATAGGGAGCGTGTGTTGGAGAGGATGGGTGCCATCATATCGGCACTAATGCATCAGAGCCCATCAGAACTCCGAAGTTAAGCGTGCTTGGGCGAGAGCAGTCTAGGATGGGTGACCCCCTGGGAATTCCTCGTGTTGCACCTCCATTTTTGTATCTCAAATTTTTTGTGCTGCTAAATAATGATTGTATATATATGTTGTATTATTACGATTATTATTGTTTTTTCCTTGCGGAACGAAGGGGGCTAATTAATTAATTTTGTTAATTGTATAGAAGGGCACTTGCGCGCAGGGGCTAGTTCTCGATTCGCGAATGCAATGGATTAGGGTTCCCCCCTCAGGCACGCCCACGAACGTGATGCTATTTTCCTTGCTTTCTTCCAGGCGATCGGCCACCCTGCCTTCCTTCTTATCGGTCTGGGGTGGAGATCGGTTCCGGTGGCCGTGCAAGGTAGTCAGTCGTCTACGGCGCTAGTCTTTGCTTTTTCTTCACTTTGAATTCCGTCGGTCGCTGCGTAGGTGCGGAAACGGGGGCGCGGAGGGGGATAGAAGTATGTCGTTCGCAGTTGGCCGTCGCCGTAGCCGTCGGCGGGATAAATAGGGACTGTGTGGTGGGTAGGATCGGTGCGATCATACCTGCACTAATGCACCAGATCCCATCAGAACTCTGAAGTTAAGCATGCTTGGGCGAGAGTAGTACTAGGATGGGTGACCCCTTGGGAAGTCCTCGTGTTGCACCTACCTTTTCGTATCTCGAATTTTTTGTGCAGTTTAATAATGAATGTATATATATGTTTTATTATTACGATTATTATTGTTTTTACCTTGCGGAACGATGGGGGATAATTAATTAATTTTGTTAATTGTTTCGAATGGCACTTGCGCGCAGGGG